>CM055900.1:19058500-19658500 GCA_029582155.1 Panopea generosa | reverse complement strand
TATTTCTACACCAGCAATATAACTGCACAACACTTGTAGAACCCCCCCCCCCCCCCTCCCCCCCCATAAAATTTAGTAAGCAGATGGTATTTCTAAAATGAAATGACCCCACCTGATCACATTTTTTAGATCTGCTTATATATTACATTAAAAATGGTATTTTATATGAATTCTGTTAAATAACCTATATTCTATTATAAGTATGTCTCTTTTATATAAATACCAGCATTGTAATTTATGTCGACTAAATATTAAATAGTAACACGTGATACAGTCTCACATACTATACTTAACACCTTTAAAAACGCACGTTTTTGAATATTGAATTATATACTTTATTCCAGATCATTTTTATCTGTTCATAATCATCTACTGCAATTTATTTGTTAAATTTGTGTTTTAAAGTCATGAAATCATTGTATTCAAATTGAAAAACACAGTAAGAAATGTTTTTATTTTTTTTCATTCATGTCCTATCTTGATTTGATACACTACCCATACTTGTGTTTTTAAAGGTGTTTAGTATATTTTATATAATTTCTATACTTGAGCCTCAACAAATACAAAGAATAAACAAGTGAATTAAATATTGCCATGTTACAAGTTCCCTACCAGTTGACAACAATATTTGAAGTAGGTATCTAACTTTTACTGCCAATAATTGAGAGTTGTTTCACATAAAGAAAAAAAAATGTTCAAAATGAGCCATGGGTAATGCTGACAGGTAAGCTGGCTAAACAGTCATCATCATGTTATGCTGAAAACATCTGTGGAAAAAAACAGATTCCATATGAGTTTGATATGTGACCTTGACCTTTGAGGTAGACTCCAAGGTGTTGCATATAATATTTTTGTCATGTTATGTTGCACATTTCTGTTATTTGAACATCAGTCCGTGCATTTAGAAGTAACAGGCTGGACACGACCAACAAAGCATCAATAAGTTCAAGTTTTCCACATGACCTTGACCTTTCAGGTAGCCACCAAGGTGTTGCATGTGGCATGTCATGCTATGGCGTGAAGTTGTTAGAAAATCAACTCTTGCATGTAGAAGTAACAGGATGACCATGACCAACAATGCAGTATATGCCCAAGTCTTGAAAATGACCTTGACCTTTCAGGTAGCCACTAAGGTGTTGCATGTGGCACATCATGTTATGCTGTGAAGTTATTAGAAAATCGATCCTTGCATTTAGAAGTGACAGTGTGACCACGACCAACAATGCAATATATGCCCAAGTCTTGTACATGACCATGACCTTTTAGGTAGCCACCAAGGTGTTGTATGTGGTAAGTCATATTATGCTATACACAGACTCCATATGAGTTCGATATGTGACCTTGACCTTTGAGGTAGGCTCCAAGGTGTTGCATACAATATTTTTGTCATGTTACGTTGAACATTTCTGTTTTTTGAACATCAGTCCGTGCATTCAGAACAGGCTGGACACGACCAATAAAACATCAATATGTCCAAGTCTTCCACATGACCTTGACCTTTCAGGTAGCCATCAAGGTGTTGCATGTGGCATGTCATGCTATGCTGTGAAGTTATTAGAAAATCAACCCTGGCATTTGGAAGTTACTGGGTGACCAAGCCTAGCAATGCAGTATATAGAAAGACACAATCTCCATATTAGTCCTGTAAATGGAAATAAACAGCATCAATATGCTGAAGTTATGTACATGACCTTGACCTTTGAGGTGCTGCATGTGGAACATATGTTAGGGTGGATATCGGTGCATTTGTAAGTAACTGGACGAACATGACCAACAATGCAGTACTAGTATATTGAACACAGCCTCCATATACCTTAGTCCTGCATGTGACCTTGACTTCTGCGGTAGTCCCCCGCTGTTGTGCACAACAAGTTGTCATGTTATGTTGTGCATTTCTGTGAAGTTATTTGAAAATTGGTCCATATGTTCAAAAGTTATTTTTACAATTTTTTAATAAACAATTAGCCTACCTATCAGTACATCTGTAGAATCCTGTTTGTCCGTTCTCGCATGTACAGTTGTAGTCGCACCCATCAGTCCATCTATCTCCGGCTGCATAGTAGTGACTCTTGTACACGCATCCTCCACCTGTGCAGATAATATGTATGCAATATATAGTAGACTTCTATATAGTCCATATACAACAATATGGCCCTGTACATATGGCACTGTACCTATTGTGGTATTGCGCTGTACATATTGTGATATGGCACTGTACATCTTGTAATATGGTGCAGTACATATTGTAACATGGCACTGTACATATTGTTACGTGCTGTACATATTATAACATGCGCTGTACATATTGTAACATGGCGCTGTACATATTGTGACATGGCGCTGTACATATTGTGACATGGAGCTGTACAAATTGTGACATGGCGCTGTACATATTGTGGCATGGTGCTGAACATATTGTGGCATGGGGCTGTACATATTGTGACATGGTGCTGAATATATTGTGACATGGCGCTGTACATATTGTAATGTGGCACTGTACATATTGTGACATGGCACTGTACATATTGTGACATGGCGCTGTACAAATTGTGACATGGTGCTGTACATATTGTGACATGGCACTGTACATATTGTGATGTGGCACTGTACATATTGTGATGTGGCACTGTACATATTGTGACGTGGTGCTGTACATATCATGATGTGGCGCTGTATATATTGTGACGTGGCGCTGTACATATTGTGTACATATCATGATGTGGCGCTGTATATATTGTTACGTGGTGCTGTACATATTGTGATGTGGCGCTGAACATATTGTGTACAAATTGTGACATGGTGCTGTATATATTGTGATGTGGTGCTGTACATATTGTGGCGTGGCGCTGTACATATTGTGTACATATTGTGACATGGCGCTGTATATATTGTGACGTGCTGCTGTACATATTGTGATGTGGAGCTAAACATATTGTGACATAATGCTGTACAAATTGTGACATGGCGCTGAGCCTATTGCGGCATGGCGCTGTACAATTTGTGATATGGTGCTGTACATATTGTGACATGGCGCTATACATATTGTGACATGGCGCTGTACATATTGTGACATGTTGCTGTACAAATTGTCACATGGCGCTGTACATATTGTGACGTTGCACTGTACATATTGTGATATGGGGCTGTACAAATTGTGACATGGTGCTGTACATATTGTGACGTGAAGCTGAGTATATTGTGGCGTGGCACTGTACATATTGTGGCATGGTGCTGAATATATTGTGATATGGCAATGTACATGTTTTGACATGGCACTGCACATATTGTGATATGGCGCTGAACATATTGTGATATGGGGCTGTGCATATTGTGATATGGCACTGTACATATTGTAACATGGCAGGTACATATTGTTATATGGGCTGTACATATTGTGATATGGCACTGTACATGTTTTGACATGGCACTGCACATACTGTGATATGGCGCTGAACATATTGTGATATGGGGCTGTGCATATTGTGATATGGCACTGTACATATTGTAACATGGCGCTGTACATATTGTTATATGGGCTGTACATATTGTGATATGGCACTGAACATATTGTGACATGGCACTGCACATATTGTGACATGGCACTGTACATATTGTTACATGGCACTATATGGCTGTACATATTGTGATATGGCGTTGTACAGCTGTACATATTGTGATATGGCACTGTACATTATACAATTATGGACATTTCAGCTGTGCAATATGATGTGCTATGCACCAGAAAAAATAATATTGATTGAGGCGGTAGTAGCACGCTGGACAATTTGAATATTTGTCGCAAAAGTACTAAGTTATAAAATTTCTTAGTCAAACAAAAGGTCCTAACTTGCAAAAAAAATCTGGCAAGAGTTATACCACTTGATTAATTTAGTTGGATTCATGACTACAAAGTCATATGTAAAGTTTTAATCAAATATATTGAGTTGTTGGTGTGATATGGACTTGACGGTACTTGCACGCAAAACTTTAACCAAAAATTCTAAGTCAAAGAAGGGCAATAATTTGTATTATATACATAAAAGAGTTATGGGAAGAATTTAAAATTCCAATCAAATATATTGAGTGGTTGTTGCTATATGGAAGTTCCATACCGTATAATGTTTAATATGTTTGATGCATATGTTTTATCAGTTTTAAATTATAGTTGTTAAGTATGGGGTTTCTCAAAAGCAGACAACATTGAACATGTTCATAGAAAGTTTTGCAAATGGGTCCTTAATGTAAAATTATCTACAAATTCTTTATCTCTATATTCCGAGTTAGGTTGATCTCCACTATATATAGGAAGATATCTCAGAATTGTTAAATACTTCATTAAATTACATGGGGTTAATTAAGCAAGATAATTGTATTCTACGGTCAATAATACACAGTCAAAGAAGAGAAATTGATGAAACTCACAATTTTCAAAATTGAGCCTTTAGAGTCTGATCGATTTTACATAATGCAGGATATGCAGACATTTGGATGTTTCTAGAATCAGTCAATATTAACCATTTCATACCATTATTACGAATTAGACTTAGAGATATATATATTGCAAATTGGCGGGAATGTATGGTCAAATGTACATTTTATATATATACAGACATTTAAAACAGACATTTGAACCTTCTTCTTATTTAAGTTTAGAAAATGTAAAATGTAAAAACACTATAGCTTAAATACATTTATCATCACATAAACTAGCTATAGAAACAGGACGACATCAAAAACCAGAGACCAAAGAAAATGTTTATGTTGCGACTTAAATGAAATTGAATATGAATACCATTTCATACTCATTTGCCCATTTTATAATGTTCTGAGAAAATTATATATACTTAAATATTATTCAACACATCCAAGCATGTTTAAATTTATTAACCTTCTAAATGTTGACAAAAAATTAATTTTAAACAAACTTGCAACTTAATTTATTAAGGGTTTCAAACTCAGGGATACTCATTTAACAGTTTAATATAGAATACATTGTATTGTAATTTAAATTTGTATTGAGTTTACGCTTAAAATCATTTTTGTATGATTGTTTCTAAATACCAAGATAACACAAAATATCAACCTGTAGTGGACTAAACTGGGACTAACAAGCATCTTATAACACTTACTGAATCCAGTGAAACCAGTAGTGGGCTAAACCGGGCCTAACAAGCATCCTATAACACTTACTGGATCCAGTGAAACCAGTAGTGGACTAAACAGGGACTAACAAGCCTCCTATAACACTTACTGAATCCAGTGAAACGGGTAGTGGACTAAACAGGGAATAACAAGTCTCCTATAACACTTACTGAATCCAGTGAAACATGTAGTGGACTAAACAGGGACTAACAAGCCTCCTATAACACTTACTGAATCCAGTGAAACCAGTAGTGGACTAAACAGGGACTAACAAGCCTCCTATAACACTTACTGAATCCAATGAAACATGTAGTGGACTAAACAGGGACTAACAAGCCTCCTATAACACTTACTGAATCCAGTGAAACCAGTAGTGGACTAAACAGGGACTAACAAGCCTCCTATAACACTTACTGAATCCAATGAAACATGTAGTGGACTAAACAGGGAATAACAAGCCTCCTATAACACTTACTAAATCCAGTGAAACCAATAGTGGACTTAACAGGGACTAACAAGCCTCCTATAACACTTACTGAATCCAGTGAAACATGTAGTGGACTAAACAGAGAATAACAAGCCTCCTATAACACTTACTGAATCCAGTGAAACCAGAAGTGGACTAAACAAGGACTAACAAGCCTCCTATAACACTTACTGAATCCAGTGAAACTGGTAGTGGACAAAACCGACACTAACAAGCCACCTATAACACTTACTGAATCCAGTGAAACCAGTAGTGGACTAAACTGGGACTAACAAGCCTCTTATAACACTTACTGAATCCAGTGAAACTGGTAGTGGACTAAACAGGGACTAACAAGCCTCCTATAACACTGAATCCAGTGAAACGGGTAGTGGACAAAACAGGCACTAACAAGCCTTTTATAACACTTATTGAATCCAGTGAAACCGGTAGTGGACTAAACCGGGACTAACAAGCCTCTTATAACACTTACTGAATCCAGTGAAACCAGTAGTGGACCAAACTTGGACTAACAAGCCTTATAAAACACTTACTGAATCCAGTAAAACTGGTTGTTGACTAAACCGGCACTAACAAGTCTTCTATAACACTTACTGAATCCAGTGAAACTGGTAGCGGACCAAACCGGGACTAACAAGCCTTCTATAACACTTACTGAATCCAGTGAATCCACCACCGCCTGGAGCGACTGTCTGGAAACCACCTGTTCCGGTTCCTGTTCCGGTTCCTGTTCCGGTTCCTGTTCCAGTTCCTGTTCCAGTTCCTGTTCCAGTCATTCCTGTTCCCGTACCAGTATTGACACGATCTGTTAATAAACCAATCAAAACTATTCTAGAATGTGTCACTTTAACTGATAGCGTCAGATGAATACATCAGAAGTAACTTTCCATCAGTTACTTCTGTGACAGATCTAGCCATTCATTTTAATTCTTGAAAGGAACACAATTGTCATGGCAACACTGCAAATCCCATTTAGTCATCTTAATATATTGTTACATATGAAAAAATTAAATCTCAAATATTGCTATCTGACACTTCTGGCTAGTGGCTAAACCGGTATTAGATGCTAATTTTGATGATAGGTCGTCATGTTGCGCCTTGGATCAAACTGGTGACCTCTGGCGTGAGTGGCCAACACTCTATTTACAACAACATGATGCAGTGACAAGAATTTGAAACGACCGGTAAACACAACATACTGCAAAGTCCACAATAGCTGGGGCAGTTCTTCGTAGCCCAGTCTATGTACTCGTTAACGCAGGCAGCCTGGGTGTACTCTGGGCAGTTGCTAAGGACATCCATGCACCCTCCTGTAATAATTGGAATAAATCGTACAGCATCAACTTGTGGCATAAAGTGGTCACATTTACTTATCATTGCTATAATTAGAAACTGTACCATTTATTGTTATCATTAATTTTATGGCTATTATGACATGCTCAGATGATCAATGTTTTGTAAGCTGTGTTTTGATTGGCTAAATAATAATAAAATGTGTGTGAATTTTAAATTCTTTTTATTTACCCACTTAAAATAGAAATAGTACATACACATTATATAAGCAGTGGTTAGAAAATTGTTCATGCACTTTTTGCAATGACCTGAATAATATTTCTGTTGGCTTTTGTTACTAATATACTATGTATATACATGTATGTTGACAGAATGAAAATATTTCAACTGTTAACTACCACAACAAAACCTAAAATATGCATGCATGTAACTAATCCTGAAAACTTTTATACCTGTTCCAGTGCCTGTTCCAGTGCTGGTACCAGTGCCGGTACCAGTGCCGGTACCAGTGCCAGTGCCTGTACCAGTGCCTGATGTACCTGTTCCAGATGTGCCTGTGCCTGTGCCTGTGCCAGTACCTGTGGCTGTGGCCCCTGGAAATAGGTGCAAATATGTCAAGTTACATCTTCAAGAATTTCATCATTTATGTGAGTTCATACTTTATTTTAGTTCAATTATGAAGTGAGATTAGAGTATATATGAAACCCTTTCTGTTCCGATTCCTGGGTAAAAAGGATTCAAACTCAGAATCAACCTGGCAAAAATCCACAGACATATCAACAATGCTACAGAGGAACATATCAAGAGCGGCGGTATAAATTCAAGTTGAACTTTAACAGTGTACCCGGATTTAATTGACGATGGCTCAAAAATTCCATAAGTACATGGATATAACTACTAAATCATTTGCATTATTCCATAGGTTTGTCTATTAATTCAAATATCAGTTATAATAGCAAGTTTAAATACATATTTTTTTAATGATAAACAATGGTATTATGCATCAGACATGATCCAGTTAGTCACAATTCATACTAAGTATATAATTATACAAGTTTGACTCTAGAGCAATTGGCCAACTTCAATTGTTTCTAGAGTTTATATTTCCATTTTACAGTTAGCACTTGAACTACATGAGTAACAGATTAGGTGCCTTCATTCGGCTTGTAATTGGAGATTGGAGCCCAATTTGACCAAAAGTTTATTGGTTCTGGCATTGAATACTAGGCACATATTCGCCAAATAACAGTCGTATGGCATCAATAATTTATACATGATTGGTTAATAACTTATACGAGAATTAAAATCCAGCAGCTATAATTCGAAATGGTACCAACTGATGTTGTCCATTTGGTTGTCCATTCAGGAGTTACCCGGAGACTTACCACAGAGATTGCAGTGTTTGGCGCAGTTTGCCACGGCCCAGCTGTGGTACTGTTGATCGGTACATGCATTACTCTGGAATTCCTTACAGTTGGGGATGTTGTCCTGGCACACACCTGTACCACTGGTTCCCCCTCCCATCATACCGGTGCCAGTTGCAGGATTGGTTCCTACAAAAATAAGTAAAATTGATATGATGGAAAGAGATCATGAATTTATGGCCTTCTCTTTTGATGCAGGTATGCATGAAAATAGTTTGTTACAATTTACAACTTCCAGTTTGATTGAATAGTTAGCATCATTTTTATGCCATGGAGACAACAGACAATAAGTTAACCTAACACTGTTTCCTAATCTCCTTGAAGTTCAACCAGTATTTGAACAAACCCTATCTCTGCAAGTAACTGATATATTTTCCCACTTGATTCAGAGGTGAGAAACTCATGATAATGAGACAGAATGGTGTATACCAATCATCACAAAAACTGTGGCTGGGCTGGGATTCAAACTCAAGACACCATATGTCTACGATAACTTTTCCAGTTTGAATGAAGCATAAAAGTTCAAATGGCTTCAATTACTTTAATACCAGTATTTCAAAGCAAAAATTATTACAAAATAAACAGAATACTGACAGTGAATCAAACAGATTCTAACATCCTTACCTCCTCCACAAATACCACAATATTTGGCACAGTTCTGTGTCGCCCAAGATTTGTACTGTTCTGTGCAGACATATGCGCCATATTGAGTTGCGCAATTTGGTACGACGTCCTTGCACGTCCCTAGAAGAGCTGTTGGGTCACACACGAGCTTCTGGCAACATGCGTCATTTGGATCTTGGCCAAAACTACATCCCGCTGGCACCTGGGCAATTCTTGGACACCTGGATGGAAAAATAGATCTTATTTCAATATGTGTCATGAGATTGTGTGACAAGTATAATATTTACGACCGATTTACAGTCAATTCTGTATAAGTGGTCACCTCTATTAAGCAGCCACTTGTCTTAAGCAGCCTCATTCGCTATAACCCATTTCTATGTTTTCAGAGCAAATTTACCTGTATTAAGCAACAACCTGTCTTAAAAGGCCACTTTGGCTCCTTCTCTTGACTGGCTGCTTAAGACAGTTTTAACTTCAGAATGATATAAGATTACAGAAAAAATGAAAATAACAACTTTTCTGTTATTAAATATCTTTTTGAATCAGGGAGAACACATTACAGGCTATATATAGCACAGTCTCGTTGACTGAAGTAAATCTCAAAATGAATAATATGAGTAGTTCCACCATACTTCCACGAATATTAAACTGATACTCATTCTCAGATAAAGAGTTTTGACCAAGGTGGGCTAAAACCTAGGACTCGTGGGAAGAGGTAGGAGACACCCTATCATGGAGGTATGGATTGATTGAATATTAAGCATCATTTTCATGCCATTGAGGATGTACAGACAGTCAGTTAACATAATCACTGTTTCCTGGGTTCCTGGAAGGTTAACCAGTACTCGAACACACCCCATCTCTGAACACACCCCATCTCTGCAAGTAACTGATAACTTTACCACTTGATTCAGTGGTAAGAGATGAATGATAATGAGACACAATGTTATATATCAATCATCACAGAGATTGTTGCCGTCAGAGCGGAGAGTTGAACTCATATGACCCCTTGGTTGACGTGTTACCAGTTAGGTCAGTCTGTAGCACATCTGATTATCAATCCTAGCGTCATGAGGTCAAATGAACACACATTATTAGAGTAAAGAGCTGCCCCTACCCGACAGATGAATATAACACAAAAACATCCTTGGTCATAGATTCATATACATCTTTAACATGCTCTAAGGGTAAATTAACATATACCAAACTCAGTCAAAATGTAAGCTCAGAGTTGTTGTGAATCATCCTCGAGTCCATTACCTGGGTATTACCAGTACCCAGGGTGTCGTTTTTGTGATGCCATCAGGATAGGATCCGCAAACTCTAGCATGAGGCCCCAACATCCTATCCAAAGCACCACTTTCCTACTTCAAAAAAACACAAAATTGTCTGTCACTTCTTTGAACCATGGTAGAAGCTATTTCAAAGAAGTGACACGAGTATGAAGTCCAAATGTTAAAGGTCATATAAAAGTTCTGCATATATTGATCACTCACCGCTCGGTACATCTGTACATTCCCTTGCTAGCATCGGTACACTCGCACTCATAGTCACAACCATCCTGCCATGTGTCACCCTGTTGGTGGATCTGTCCCTTGTACAGACAAGCATCTGTTTGTAAACAAACAAATAAATAAATAAAAGTGAATGAAACGGACATGAAACTATGGGGTAACCTGCCAAGAGACTTTAGGGTTATATTTTTGTTATGCACACTGTTCAGCACGCAGATAATTTAATCAATTACCAAGATGATGTGATAAACAAAGTGAACAATAAACACATATTTACAAACTGACCTGGAATTGTATTTAGAAATAGAACTGCATTTAGAAATACAAACACAAACAATCATGAAATGAATTTATTCAATTACATTTTGAATGCATTTTGATATCATTCTGATTTTTTTTAAATGCTGATGCCTTTTTGGTGTACTTAGAATGACTACTAGTGTCTGGGACAGCTATATTTATATACACACTGTTATATGGTTACTATAGTTACTGTTACTATAGTTACGTACGTGCATATCCTGTTGTGGCTAATTTGGTTGGGTCAACATTTGGTGGACGGCCATAGCCGGTAAATGTTCCAGTGAATCCGGCAACACCACCAGTTCCAGTGGTTCCCTGGCATGATGGTACCCGGCAACACAGGGGGTCTTTAGGATCAGCAACGAAGCTGCAGCTGGATGGGACATTGTCATACTTGGGACATCTGAATAGAAAGAAAAGAATTGTGTCAATATAATGCAGTATAAAAATAGTCCCTTAACTTTATTATGCAGTATAAAAAATAGTCCCTTAACTTTATTATACAGTATAAAAAATAACCTCTTAACTTTATTTTGCTGTATAAAAAATAGTCCCTTAACTTTATTATGCTATAAAAAATAGTCCCTTAACTTTATTATGCAGTATAAAAAATAGTCCCTTAACTTTATTATACAGTATAAAAAATAGTCCCTTAACTTTATTATGCTGTAAAAAATTGAGGGGAAAAAAATGGGTGGAAAGAAAAAAGGAAGAGGAAAAACTTTAGAAAAAAGGAAGAGGAAAAACTTTATCTCATACTCCTGCGGTTTCCCTCTTAAGATGTACCATCTATAGATACTGTATTCTGCAGATGGAATTGTATAATTCTACAATATTTGATAATTCAAGGACCATAACTCTGACAGATATCATGTAAAAACTGTCAGACAGCAATTGTACACTAATATAGGTGTAAAGATACTGAATGAAAAATGTTTTATAGCGTTCCTACACATTGTACGTTTTTCGACATCAACAGGTAGGAAGATTCCAGGTTCATTCTACATGTATAAAACAAAAATTAACATACATATTGACAAGCAAATTCAGAGAATTTATGTCCCCTGCTTTTTCTAAAGGATTTGATTCAGGCATTCAAGTAATTGCACAGAAAACCCCAAAAATACAATTTTTCACAAATTAAAGGGGCAAAACTGTAGAACGACAAATGTGTCACCGCTTTTCGCGAAGTGGAGGACAAAAAAATATGCTGAATGAACCTAGAACTTTGATACCTGCAGAACTGCAGAGATTCAGTATAGTAAATATACTGCGAACAGGAATCAAATGAATCAGTGTTTATATTGCTACCTGTCAGTACATTCATAGTAGTGGTTGGCGGCATCCTCACATCTGCAGGTGAGACCACACCCGTCATTCCATGTCTCTCCCTGTCTGTGGTAGTAACCTTGGTACTTGCAGAATGCTGTACGAACATAACAATACTGGTGATTATAATGATAGTGGTCGTCATAGTGATGGTCATAATAATATGTTAATTAACAGTTTAATAATTACTATAGTATTTGTTACATAATAATAATAATAATAATATAATAATTATAATAAATTTTTCTTAAAATCTTTAATTTGACTGAGTTTATAAATAGTGTTAAATAAAAGTCAATAAGACCAAAGACTTGTATAGAAGGATAGGAAACTTGCATCTCCTGACTATATGTTGATGAAACAGCACACGAAGGATTCATAATTCACAGGGTACTGATTTCTGGTACATAATTTTAAAGTTGTATGTAATCATAGATGTTTAAATATGTTTCGATCACACAAAATGCTCTTGCATTAAAGATATTAAGGTTTGAAGGAAAAATTAATGTAATTTGTCATTATTTTAGCTGCAGTATATACAGATTGTAATCACAAGTACTTCAATAATTTTAAACACAAATTTCTGGGAATGGTATTGTTTTGATAAGAATTTTGATTTGTTTTCCTATATTACCTGAATGTGAAGTCATACACCAAATTTGATTTAAATCTGTTCATTTAAACTAAAGATATAAGTCAGAAACATTTTTGTATGAACGGGACATAGTGATACTACATAACATCTCAAAATAACGTCATTGTACTATGACAAATCGACACCATATACATGTATGTATATGAGCATGTCAGAAAGTAGTGTAGCATTTTATGCACGAGAGCAAAGTTATAGGGAAAATACAGAGCGATGAATTGGAAGTGATATAACACTAGGTTAATATCAAAAATATGTCATGGGTTTATTACACTCCTGCAGCGAAAATTATGTGATAAATAAAATTCAGCAGCCAACATGATGTACCAAGTTTCTGTGTGATTTACCTGCTCCGGCCTGTGGTGTCGTCTGGTAGAACAATGGTGCTTGGGTAGTGACAACCTGGGTGAAGTCACACTGGATTGTCTTACAACATGAATCGTTGGGGTCTGTAATCATCTGGCATTGGGCTGGGATGTTCGTGTACTGGGTACATCTGTAAGAATTTTTTTATCGAGTCACAATACCAGTCTACTTGCAATCATTTCTGACCAATCAAATTCCGTTTTACATATCGAGCCGATAGCCGTTTCAAAATGGAATGCACGGCAAGATTTTCGAAATTCAAAATATTGATGCACATTATACAGTCAAATCTGTGTAAACAGTCACCTCTATTAAGCAGCAACATTTGCTTATTCGTATTTCTATACTTTAAGAGCAAAATAACAAGTATTATGCAACAACCTGTCTTAAAAGGTCACATTTGCTCCTTCCATTGACTGGCTGCTTTAGACAGGTTTGACTGTTTACAGATACAGGAGATTTTCCCCCTTAGATTTAGATTATGGCTATGAACTATACAGGAGTATGTACGCATTATTCATGAGAAAAAACAGAACTTGTAACATTTAAGTAATTTTCTAAAAATGAAAATGCATTTAACAAGTTTGATGAGATACCTGCCAGCATAATGCTATTGGCACTCAGCACTGTGTTAACGGGCATAAAAACATTGTATGAGTTTCACATAAAAGATAAATAGTTGTTACGCAAGTTACTGTACCTCTCTGTACATCTGTACTGGCCAGAAGTGGCATCCATGCACTCGCATCTGTACTGGCAGCCCTGGTCCCATTGCTGGCCTTGACCATATACCTTACCATTGTATACGCATCCCCCTATAAAGTACATTATTTATATAAATTACCTTGACCATATACCTTACCGTTGTATACGCACCCCTCTATAAAGTACATTATTTCATATAAATTACCTTGACCATATACCTAACTATTGTATACACAACCCCCAATAAAGCACATTATTTCATATAAATTACCTTGACCATATACCTAACCATTGTATACGTATCCCCCTATAAATAACATTATTTTATATAAATTACCTTGACCATATACCTTACCATTGTATACATATCCCTCTATAAAGTACATTATTTCATATAAATTACCTTGACTATATACCAAACCATTGTATACGCACCCCTCTATAAAGTACATTATTTCATATAAATTACCTTGACCATATACCTAACCATTGTATACGCATCCCTCTATAAAGTACATTATTTCACATAAATTACCTTGACCATATACCTTACCATTGTATTAAGTATCCCCCTATAAAGTACATTACCTCATATAAATTACCTTGACCATATACCTAACCATTGTATACATATCCCTCTATAAAGTACATTATTTCATATAAATTACCTTGACCATATACCTAACCATTGTATACACATCCCCCTATAAGGTACATTATTTCATGTAAATTACCTTGACCATATACCTAACCATTGTATACGTATCCCTCTATAAAGTACACTATTTTATATAAATTACCTTGACCATATACCTAACCATTGTATACGTATCCCACTATAAAGTACATTATTTCATATAAATTACCTTGACCATATACCTAACCATTGTATACACATTCCCCTATAAAGTACATTATTTCATATAAATAACCTTGACCATATACCTAACCATTGTATACGTATCCCTCTATAAAGTACATTATTTCATATAAATTACCTTGACCATATACCTAACCATTGTATACGCATCCCTCTATAAAGTACATTATTTCATATAAATTACTTTGACCCTATACCTTTCCATTGTAAACGCACCCCCCTATAAAGTATATTACATGTATTTCATATAATTGACCTTGACCTAGTTATACCGGATGGTTATTATAAACATCCCCCTATAAAGTACATTATTTCATATAAATAACCTTGACCTAGTTATACCTGATGGTAATTATGAACATCCCCCTATAAAGTACATTACTTTATAGAACTAATCTTGACCTAGTTATACCCAACAGTTATTATACACATCCCACTATAAAGTACATTATTATTTCATATAACTGGCCTTGATCATACTCCAGACCATTGTATATGCATCCTCCTATAAAGTACTACATTATTTCATATACTGGCCTTGACCATGAATGGCCAAAATGAACAAAACTACTTTATTTCTTCACATTTCTTTGAAAAGACTTTGGACTAAATTAAATACCAGGGACTTATATAGCAGGATAAAAGTCTTGCATCTCTCTACTAAATGTTGATAAATAGCATGCGTATAATAAATAATTTGGCAAATTAATCATGCAAATTTCACAGGCAACTGATTTCTTTTATATAAAATATAATATGTGTAACCTTCCATATTTCAAAATGTTTTAAACATGCAAAATGATCTTGAATTTAAAAATTGTAGTTTCAAGTAAAATTTGAAAGAACTTTATAAGATTTTATCTTCCGTTCTAATCCATATTTATACCTAAACTTATGTGTATATATGTACATTTGAATGAATAAAAATATGTTTAAACCAAGTAAAATTTCAAGTACTTTCCTTGATTGTTTAGTTGCTGTATACACATTTTGTAATCATAAGTTCTTCAATAATTGAAAACACAATTTGCTGGGATTGGTCACGTTTTGTCCATAGTGCAAAGAAAGAATTTCGATTTTATTTCTAAGTTGAATGGAAGTTAGGATATTTAACAAAACCAGATTTCACAAAATTTTGTGTAAATATGCAAGTGTTAATAAAATCTCAATCATTTATTTTCCTTCTCTATATTAGTCCTTGTATGTGCTAACCTTCTTTAAAACAAATAGACAAATAGTCATTATATATATCGAGATAATTATTTGTGAACAACCAGACATAAATGTACAGATCAGACTACAGCAAGCGCTCCAAGCTTAAATGCAAACCATAGACACAATATCAAGGTATCTACCAAACCAATAGATTTGATGTCAACCATGACTTATATACTATGTTCTTACATGCAACACATCTGGACTGGATGGACAATTTACATGCATGAACTGTTAGCTTTATATGAGTAGGATCAAGTTAAGGATTCATGACTTCTCACATGCTATATAGAAGACCTGTGGATATATATATAGATGTATGTGTTTCAAAAACTTACTTCCGGAGCCGGTAACTCCAGTTGGTTGTCCTGGAATCGGTGTTGGGTTCATACCGCTGGTTCCACTACCAATAGATGGCATCAAAGGGCGACCATATCCGGTGAATCCCTTGCCATAAGTAGGTACTGGAACTGATGTGAGGGTGCCTGTTGCCCCAGGGGTGCATACTGGAAGCTGACAGCAGGGGTCATTGGGGTTATCCTGCATTGTGCATTCTTTCGGCAGATTGGTGAACTGTGGGCATCTAACAAAACATTTTTTTATTAGATTGCCTATATTGTATTGGTTTTACAAAAGGTTATGTACCAGTAAGTATTTAAGTACTAAAATATCATCAAACACAAATCATAAAAAAAACACAAAAAAAACTTCATCTATTTTATTACTCTGTATACTGTCTGTTCTTTATTAAAATCTTTTTTGCAAAATTCTTAACATAAGATGTTCTTTATTTTTCATAAATT
The DNA here is from genome assembly GCA_029582155.1 of Panopea generosa. Lineage (NCBI taxonomy): Eukaryota > Metazoa > Mollusca > Bivalvia > Adapedonta > Hiatellidae > Panopea > Panopea generosa. The sequence continues at coordinate 19,641,763 of CM055900.1, read as the reverse complement.
TTTAATCACTCAATCTTTATTTATTCCAACCCTTGTTTTTATCAGAATAGGAACATTACCAATCTCGGCAGAAATGTACAATTCTTCCAAATGAGTACTGTAAAAGCAGAAATGTTAGTGAAGGTTTAATTTTTGCTACATTTACATCATTCGGAAATGTTTTGCTTTTTTTCCTTATTTCCTTAACTTCTATATTGCAGTATATGACACTTAGTAGGGACAAATACATTAAATGACAAGGAACATTTAATATATTAACTGATTAATACTATACCATTAAGACAATTGGATAATATTGTTTACACCTACCTGTTTATTTCTATGTCTAATTGCTTTAATTACTATTGTTATACATACAAATTGAATTAGACATACAAGAAAAAGTTTCATCTTAGAAAGAGTCTGAATTACAATGTAAAGGTTGTCAAGCAGTATTTAAGAGTTGTCTATTTTAAGAATGGGGATTTAGTTTTAAATATCAATTTTAAAGGGACCAACACAGAAGAGAAACAGATAATTGATAATAAAATGTTCCGTTTATTACTAAATGTAAAAGATTTTGTAAAGTTTTGGTTGATTTGACATACCAAACCATCAGGATTTTATTTATTAATCATAATGAGATGCTTTTTATCCATCTAAAAATAATTTTATTTTGCAAGACATTAAGTATAGCATATTTTTCCCGATATACTCCCTTAAAAGTATGTCTGTACTTAAATCAGGGTTTACAACATACTTTAACTTTAGATGTACTTTTTGCCGAGTACATTATATACTTATTACAGAGTATACATGTACCTATTTCAGGGCATACAATGTCATGTACTTATTTCAGGGTATACATGTACTTTTACAGGGTATACATGTATTCATTTCAGGGTATACATGTAATTATTTCAGGGTATATTATGTACTTATTTCAGGGTATACAATGTCATGTACTTATTTCAGGGTATACATGTACTTATTTCAGGATATATTATGTACTTATTTCAGGGTATACAATGTCATGTACTTATTTCAGGGTATGCATGTACTTTTACAGGGTACACATGTACTTATAACAGGGTATATATGTACTTATTACAGGGTATACAATAATATTATGTACTTATTTCAAGGTATACATGTACTTATTGCAGGGTGCACATGTACTTATTTTCAGGTATATACCCAGGTATTATGTGCACTTACTTTGGTGTACATTTGTACTGTCCGGTGGATCCACTCTCACAGACACAGGTGTAATCACAACCATCGTCCCACCTCATACCAGTGGTGTATAGAGAACCCTTGTACAGACATCCATCTATTGGGGTAAAAACCATTTCATTTATATATAAAAAAAATTAAGAAATTTAATTACAATCACAGTTTTTTCAGATTATACAAGTTTCAGATCCGGAAGATGTAGGGTCTTTACAAATGTGTTATTTTAAAACCAGGTCTTTGATGATTGTTTTTTTTTAAATATAGTTTACGCCAATTTCAACACATGGAAGGTTATACAGGGGGATCAGAAAGATTATAGACTTTTGCCCAACTTTTTTTTTACCATTGTATTCTAATGATTCTCAGGCAGCCTGTGTTGCTATATTATATTTGAAGTAATTTTGCAAAAATTTGATAATTTTTCATCATTAGTTTATATTCTATAGTAACTATGGAAACGTCAATTTACGTAGTCGGGGCAGATTTTGCTTTTTTCCTACCTCTACTATTCAAACAAGCGTAGCGTTGCCATAACGGGTTTTATTTTTTTTTAAAAAAATCAATGTATGCTTGTTTAAGTTCTTAAAAAAATGGCACCAATTATACGCATCTCAAAATGACGTCAATATTATGATGTTACGGTATGCCATTTGTTTGTAACAAACTGAAGTCAGGGCACTTGAAAATGGTTTAGCATGCTTAATACCGCAGTCCCGTAAAGTTCTGCTCCATGATAGGTAATACACCTGCTCGAACAGAGAAACAAAAGTATGTACAATGAATCTAATGTTTCAAGGGCTCTAGTGTTTAAATGTCACAAAATTAATGTTTTTGAGATCGCCGGGAATCTTTCATTAAAAAAGAGAAAATGGGAAGTGGATTTGAAGATATATTGGAATTAAAGCATATTTTACAGGATTTTGTGTCAAGTATACCATCTTTGGATTTTGTTAACATGTTCACTAAATGGTGTAAATGGTGGCAAAAACATATAGACCACAGAGGAGAGTATTTTGAGAAGAGTGACTCAGTTAATTTGATACAAAAGCACCTGTTTAAAATATTAACGTCAGTTTTTGTTGAATACAACAAAGTCATTTTGCCCCAACATATCTAACTGCTATGCTTTCAATAGCACCTTATTTTCTTAATAGTTGACTATCATGCTAAAATTTCAAAATATGACCCGTACACATTTATTTCAAATACAGTAACACTATTGTGCATTTATATAAATAAGTTATGGCTAAAGTCTACAAACTTTCTAATCCACCCTCATATACGGCATATGATATCCATTTTTTATTGGTGGAGGAAGACCTCAGAATGAGTCTGAATAGAACCACTGCACTTCTGCAAGTAACTGACAAACTTCCTGGTTCCCGGTAAATATAGGTCACTGCAGTTCATGTCGAAGGGTACAAACCCTCCAATGGAGGTCGTGTCCATTTTATCTCCTTTTTTTCATGCTCATTATTGTGTTAAATTATCAACCTCTTAGTGGTTTAAGTGATGGAAATAGTAAGACCAGTGTAGTTCATGTATATCGTTAAAGAAGACAAATTGAGTATTGGATAAAGTTTGCTGAAATTTTTCAGTTCTGCATTCATTCATTTATGAATTTAGACATGTAAAATACTGCAGCAGTATAATTTAAACCTAGATGAAAACATTCAACATGATCCTCAGTTACTATGGAAACCAAATACATTGGATCACATGACTTACTGAGTGCTCCAGTGATCACTCCTCCTGGTGCTGGTGTTAGCATCATACCAGGTGCCAGTGTCATTCCTGGAGCTGGTGTCAAATTAACAACTGGCTGAGGCACCGGGTACCCGCCAATGGTTCCTGGCACTGTCTGGGAACCAGTAAATGTTCCCGTGTTTCCTGAACATTTGACCTTACCACAGCAGCTACCCGCTACCTTTACTTGCGAACATCCCAGTGGTAGATTGACAATCTCTGCACACCTACAAGGTTACACAAATGAGATATTGTATAATACAAGAAGCGGAATCTCAAATAAATCCCAAACTTCATTTTCATGTCTGAAACCAACCCCCAAAATTTCACAAAAATATCTTAAAAGGAAACTAAAGTGACCTTGACCTAATACCAAGCTTCCTTTTCATTCTGTTTTCAGTAACTTATTCAGAAAATTTCATCAAAAATATTGGAAAAAAGCTCTCGAGCATTAACCAGTTTTTTATTAATTTTTCAAAAATCAAAGGAAATAACTCTTATTTTCAGGACTCATGTGAGCTTTTATATCTATAACCATTCTGGCCAAATTTGGTTAAAATCCGATGAAAATTTATGGTTAATATTCTGCAATGTTTTGTTATGGCAAAAATCAGCATTTTCAATCAAGCAAGGGCCATAACTCTGTCCATTCCTCTCAAATACGGCCGATTTAAAAACTCTTGTCACTGTGTTTGCAAGACAAAATTCAAACATTTTTCAAATGATCAATCAAGGGCCATAACTCTGTCAAATCTAGTCTGTTAAGACATTGCGAAAGCTTAACAGACCGACGGCTAATGGAAAAAGTTACCATTTCATAACATAAGCCCTTCTGGTCTCTGGCCAGTAGAGCTATAAAAACATGTATATCTGTATTTACTTTTTGTTACATCTGTAGAAACCGTATCGCGCGTTCTCACATACACATTCCAAATCGCACCCATCATCCCAACGCTGTCCCTGCATGTACTGTCTACCATTGTATATACATTTATCTGAAAAATCACACTCCATAATGTACTAAATTTGGTTATAATCAGTGGAAATCAGTTTATAGCAAACAGCTGATATAATTGTTAATGGTATGCTTCATGCGTGTGTGTTGTTTGGATGGGGGTGCAGAATTCAAATACATGTAATCTAAAAGCTTTTTTCATATTAAATGACATCATATTAAATTATACTCTTTTTTCTAAAATCCGTTCATTTCTGCACGCATTCAAGTTTAGATGCATGGTTTTCCTTACAAAAAACTCCTACTGACAATATAAACCAAATACATGTACATGCATATTGATATAAAATGAAAGATTATTTCGCATCAAGCTCGGAGAAAATCTGAACCAAGTTATAAGTTTAGTCGGTCTGACTTTCAATCCAGAGATCATGAGTTTGAACCTGTGCTAAGACACAAAATCTTCGTGATGATTGATATATGACATTTTGTGTCACATTATCATTTGTCTCTCACCACTGATTAACTGAGAAAGTTATCAGCTAATTGTTGAGATTTGGTGTGCTCGAGTATTGGCTAACCTTCCAGGATCCACGGAAAGAGAAGTAGCCCTTGTCAAAATAAGCTATGCAAAACATACGTTATTATTTGTTTTCAATTTTACATTCTTTACAACATAGCTGAATTTTCACTCTATAGGGAGAGTATGCGATGATTATTTTTCTGTATTTAATTTGTAGTCTTACCAAAAGCATAAAAAAGGTTTAACAAAAATCAAACAGTGTCATATTATTAGTAAAAAATATATGCAACAGCCTTGATAAATAGAAGTAAAAGTTGATTAAATGGTTGAAAACGCAGTAAAGAAAAAAATCTATTGTGTAATAGTGCATTTATATCAATTCTACAATTACTCTGTATTGTTATTGTTGCAATATCTTTGACTTTGTGGATATACAAAATAATATGTTTTATTGAAAGACGCAGCTTTTTTAAAGCTGTGTAAATCCTGCATATTATGTTTTTTACCTCTGTTTTGTTTATCGAACATAAATATACAGGTTTTACGTAGCTTTCACTTAAAACACAGCTTTAATATATTTCTATGAAATTTTTAAATAAAATATGCAGCTATTATGAACCTATGAAATTAATTGCACAGCTCTAGAAGAAAATAAGGAGGTAAACAGATTAAATATGCAGGTATTATGAAGGTTTAAAGAAAAAGACGCAGCTATTTCAGAAAAAACGCAGCTATGTGGGAAATAACGCAGCTTTTTAAAAAAAAACGCAGCTTCAATTTAGGAAGCTTAGTAAAACCTAGCTAAAACGCAGCTTGAATTTAGCAAAATGGAGAAAGCTACGTAAAAGCCAGTTTTTAGTTACGTAATTTTCAAAGCTGCGTAAACAATTGGCAAGGGAGGTTTACTGATCTTCTGTTAGCTCTTGATGGCATGAAGCAGTTAGTAGTATACGATTTCTTTAGAGATGTAAATGCTGCACTACATCTTGCATATCAAGAACAAGGATCTCCACATTACAAATGGTGTACGCGACAGACAACAATAGAGCTGCTTGCTTTTACCTATTCTCACATGTGATTGGTCCAATATGGGCTGTGTTCAGTTCGCTTAAACCTTTAATTTGTTTGCAAACGTTTGATAAAAGAAGTGAACTGAATGGCATTTTTCGCTTTAAACATTTGCAAAATAAATGCAAAAATCGAGGGAATGCTAGGGCCAATGTATGTACGTTTACTTTTCGTTTGTTTGGTAACCATTTGCGTTTATAAGCAGAGGAACTAACATGTTTAACTGTGCTGAATGCATCCCAGATTGACTGAAATAATTTGGATGTGCATGGAATACACACCTTAATCATTGGAAAATGCTTCAAATGACTTTTTATGTTTTTGCTGATAGCCTGACAGTGAAAATACATGTACCACTGACAAATAATTAATGAACATGACATCAGACAGGGCTTTGTGGTATGTGAGCATTCAAAACAAAAGGGTCAGAACACCACGAAGATCCAAAACTTAAGCTTCATATGCAAAGCGAAGAAACAAAGTTTTTATACTTTAAAGAAATAAATAAATGTGTTACCATTTGGTCCAGGAGTTGGTACTATATCTGTAACAATAAAAACAACAACATTGTAATAAGATTTATGAAGGCAGATATAAAATATTCATGAAAGACATTATTGTACCTTTTAGATGTAAAAATGCAATTTCAATTATAAAGCACCTTAATCATTTAGAATAAATGTGTTTGTTCTATTTATAGTAACAAGAGCATTTACCTCATTCCTTTTGAACTGGAGGCTTTTAATCTATTTATAGATATCTATTTATAGAAACAAGAGCATTTTAACCTCATTCCTTTTGAACTGGGGGCTTTTAATCTATTTATAGAAACAAGAGCATTTTAACTCATTCCATTTGAACTTATAGTAGAACTGGAGGCTCTTAATCTATTTATAGAAACAAGAGCATTTTAACTTCATTCCTTTGAACTTATTGTAGAACTGGAGGCTCTTAATCTATTTATAGAAACAAGAGCATTTTAACTTCATTCCTTTGAACTTATAGTAGAACTGGAGGATCTTAATCTTTTTATAGAAACAAGAGCATTTTAACCTCATTCCTTTTGAACTTATAGTAGAACTGGAGGCTCTTAATCTATTTATAGAAACAAGAGCATTTTAACCTCATTCCTTTTGAACTTATAGTAGAACTGGAGGCTCCCAAGAGCCTGTAGTCACTCGTCTGGTTTTTTTTAGTAATCTCATTTCATTATTTGTGGAAGCATGAGGATTCTTTATTACAATATGTAAATTATATGTCAAGGACATTTTGACTGCAGTATTATTATGCTAAAATGATGCAAAATCATAAAGAAATTTCAACTCTCAACACAGAAATCAAAAGTATATATGCAAGCAATATGTTGGAGCTAGACCTGCACTTTTTTCTATCTTTTTCCAAGGTATATCAAGGGAGGTTACAATAAAAAAATTTCAGAAGGGCATTTTTTTGGGTAAAATTAAACAAAAAAGCACTGGCATATTTACTTGCTGGTAAAGAAAATTGCATTTTTTTCCAGGTAATATTTACAATGTTTGGAAATTCAAAAGATAATTCAAAAAGGTCCACATGATAATATATATATATAGACATTCATTTGAGACATGATACAACTTCTAATATATTTTGTTCTTATAGTTTATAATGATTTGTTTCAGTCCCACCGCAGAGCAAACTCAAATGAATTACTCTCGAGTTTGTTTACTGGTTAGAACCAGTTCTGAATGTGGTTTTTGAATGACCCTCAGGTCAAGTCTGGGATTGAACCCATGACATTACATATCAAATAACATACTGGCACCACAGAATCCGCAGAACTGAGCACAGTTATCATTGGCCCACTGCACATAGTTGACATCTGTGCATGTACTTTTGGGATACCTACTGCAGTTAGGGTCCTTATTAACACATGGTGGAGGCGTGGTGAGACCAGAAGCACCTGAAAAAGAAACCAAATTTTACGTCTGCATAATATAATTGTTGTGAAGCAATTTTTTTTTTTTTAAATCTTGTATGATAGTATTGTATAATGTTTAGCATTACTTTCAGCAATTTTTCAGTCATATAAATGTCTGTTGATATATACTAGAGTATCATGTCATAGATATATGGTATGATACCGCACCCAGTCACCAGGTCAACCAGACACAATTACGGTATGATACCGCACCCAGTCACCAGGCCAACCAGACATTATTACAGTATGATACTGCACCCAGTCACCAGACCAACCAGACATAATTACGGTATGATACCGCACCCAGTCACCAGGCCAACCAGACATAATTACGGTATGATACAGCACCCAGTCACCAGGCCAACCAGACATAATTATGGTAAGATACAGCACCCAGTCACCCGGCCAACCAGACATAATTATGGTAAGATACAGCACCCAGTCACCAGGCCAACCAGAAATAATTACGGTATGATACTGCACCCAGTCACCGGGCCAACCAGACATAATTACGGTATACCACACCCAGTTACCGGGCCAACCAGACATAATTACGGTATGATTCTGCACCCAGTCACCGGGCCAACTAGACATGTTAACGGTATGATACCGCACCCAGTGATAGGGCCAACCAGATATAATTACGGTATAATCCGCACCCAGTCACCGGGTCGACCAGACATAATTACGGTATGATACTGCACCCAGTCACCGGGCCGACCAGACATAATTACGGTATGATAACGCACCCAGTCACCTGGCCGACCAGACATAATTAGGGTATGATACCACACCCAGTCACCGGGCCAACCAGACATAATGACGGTATGATACCGAACCAAGCCACCGGGCCAACCAGACATAATTACGGTATGATATCGCACCCAGTCACCGGGCCAACCAGACATAATTACGGTATGATACCGCACCTAGTCACCAAGCCAACCAGACATTATAACGGTATGATACTGCACCAAGTCACTGGTCCACCCAGACATAATTACGGTATGATACCGCATCCAGTCACCGGGCCAACCAGACATAATTATGGTATGATACTGCACCCAGTCACCAGGCCAACCAAACATAATTACAGTATGATATTGCACCTAGTCACCAGGCCAACCAGACATAATGACGGTATGATACCGCACCCAGTCACCAGGCCAACCAAACATAATTACAGTATGATATTGCACCCAGTCACCAGGCCAACCAGACATAATAACACTATGATAACGCACCCAGTCACCGGGCCAACCAGACATAATTATGCTATGATACCACACCCAGTCACCAGGCCAACCAGACATAATGACGGTATGATACCACATCCAGTTACCAGGCCAACCAGACATAATGACAGTATGATACCACACCCAGTCACCAGGCCAACCAGACATAATGACGGTATGATACCTCACCCAGTCACCCGGCCAACCAGACATCATTATGCTATGATACCTCACCCAGTCACCGGGCCAACCAGACATCATTATGCTTTGATACCACACCCAGTCACCGGGCCAACTAGACATCATTATGCTATGATACCACACCAGTCACCGGGCCAACCAGACATCATTATGCTATGATACCACACCCAGTCACCGGGCCAACCAGACATCATTATGCTATGATACCACACCCAGTCACCGGGCCAACCAGACATAAATACGGTATGATACCACACCCAGTCACCAGGCCAACCAGACATAATGACGGTATGATACCACACCCAGTCACCAGGCCAACCAGACATAATGACGGTATGATACCTCACCCAGTCACCAGGCCAACCAGACATAATGACGGTATGATACCTCACCCAGTCACCGGGCCAACCAGACATCATTATGCTATGATACCACACCCAGTCACCGGGCCAACCAGACATCATTATGCTATGATACCACACAAGTCATCGGGCCAACCAGACATCATTATGCTATGATACCACACCCAGTCACCATGCCAACCAGACATCATTATGCTATGATACCTCATCCAGACACCAGGCCAACCAGACATCATTATGCTATGATACCACACCCAGTCACCGTCCCAACCAGACATCATTATGCTATAATACCACACCCAGTCACCGGGCCAACCAGACATCATTATGCTATGATACCACACCCAGTCACCGGGCCAACCAGTCATCATTATGCTATGATACCACACCCAGTCACCGGGCCAACCAGACATCATTATGCTATGATACCACACGCAGTCACCGGGCCAACTAGACATCATTATGCTATGATACCTCACCCAGTCACCGGGCCAACCAGACATCATTATGCTATGATACCACACTCAGTCACCGGGCCAACCAGACATCATTATGCTTTGATACCACACCCAGTCACCGTGCCAACCAGACATCATTATGCTATGATACCACACCCAGTCACCAGGCCAACCAGATATCATTATGCTATGATACCACATCCAGTCACCGGGCCAACCAGACATCATTATGCTATGATACCACACCCAGTCACCGGGCCAACCAGACATCATTATGCTATGATACCACACCCAGTCACCGGGCCAACCAGACATCATTATGCTATGATACCTCATCCAGTCACCGGGCCAACCAGACATCATTATTCTATGATACCACACCCAGTCACCGGGCCAACAAGACATCATTATGCTATGATACCACACCCAGTCACCGGGCCAACCAGACATCATTATGCTCTGATACCACACCCAGTCACTGGGCCAACCAGACATCATTATGCTATGATACCACACCCAGTCACCGGGCCAACCAGACATCATTATGCTATGATACCACACCCAGTCACCGGGCCAACCAGACATCATTATGCTATGATACCACACCCAGTCACCGGGCCAACCAGACATCATTATGCTATGATACCACACCCAGTCACCGGGCCAACCAGACATCATTATGCTATGATACCACACCCAGTCACCGGGCCAACCAGACATCATTATGCTATGATACCTCATCCAGTCACCGGGCCAACCAGACATCATTATTCTATGATACCACACCCAGTCACCGGGCCAACCAGACATCATTATGCTATCATACCACACCCAGTCACCGGGCCAACCAGACATCATTATGCTATGATACCACACCCAGTCACCGGGCCAACCAGACATCATTATGCTATGATACCTCATCCAGTCACCGGGCCAACCAGACATCATTATTCTATGATACCACACCCAGTCACCGGGCCAACCAGACATCATTATGCTATGATACCACACCCAGTCACCGGGCCAACCAGACATCATTATGCTATGATACCACACCAGTCACCGGGCCAACCAGACATCATAATGCTATGATACCTCATCCAGTCACCGAGCCAACCAGACATCATTATGCTATGATACCACACCCAGTCACCGGGCCAACCAGACATCATTATGCTATAATACCACACCCAGTCATCAGGCCAACCAGACATAAATATGGTATGATACCGCACCAAGTCACCGGGCCACCCAGACATAATAATGGTATGATACCACACCCAGTCACCAGGCCAACCATACATAATTATGGTATGATACCTCATCCAGTCACCATGCCAACCAGACATAAATATGGTATGATACAACACCCAGTCACCGGGCCAACCAGACATAATAATGGTATGATACCACACCCAGTCACCAGGCCAACCATACATAATTATGGTATGATACCTCATCCAGTTATAATATACTAACACTGGGCAAACCAGACATAAAGCTCAAGATATTTTTTTCAGAAATTCAAAGCATCCACATGCTAATGGTTAAGTCACATTTGACTATAAACATCAATATATGAGTTATTAACTCATATGTATTAACAATTAACTCACCTCTGTTTGAACAACAAGCATGCTTAAAAGCAGTCATTCTAAACTCACATATATTAACCATGCATGTATACCAGAAATTCTAAACTTCAATATATCAACCATGAACTTACATCATGCACTTTTAAAAGCAGACATTCTAAACTTCAATATATCAACCATGAACATACATCATGCACTTTTAAAAGCAGACATTCTAAACATCAATATATTAACAATGAACTTACATCATGCACTCTTAAAAGCAGACATTCTAAATTTCAATATATCAACCATGAACACACATCATGCACTCTTAAAAGCAGACATTCTAAACTTCAATATATCAACCATAAACACACATCATGAATGCTTAAAAGCAGACATTCTCAACTTCAATATATTAACCATGAACACACATCATGCATGCTTAAAAGCAGACATTCTCAACTTCAATATATCAACCATGAACACACATCATACATGCTTAAAAGCAGACATTCTAAACTTCAATATATCAACCATGAACACACATCATGAATGCTTAAAAGCACATTTTAAACTTCAATATATCATTCCATGAACACACATCATGCATGCTTAAAAGCACATTCTAAACTTCAATATATCAACCATGACCACACATCATGAATGTTTAAAAGCAGACATTCTAAATTTCAATATATCAACCATGAACACAAATCATGAATGCTTAAAAGCAGACATTCTAAATTTCAATATATCAACCATGAACACACATCATGAATGCTTAAAAGCAGACATTCTAAACTTCAAAATATCAACCATGAACACACATAATGAATGCTTAAAAGCAGACATTCTAAACTCCCATATATTAACCATGAACTCATAAAAACAACAAACAAAAACTCAAATATTATAAACTCTTGCTGCAAATACTGAAGTAATTGACCTACCAGGAGCTGTCAATCAAACAGATTGATAATGTAATCACTTAGCAATTGATTGTTTCCAGGGTCGCAATTTTCTTTAAACAAGCTAATGGTCTCTAAGTAAACGGTACATTGTATAACATTATATTTACTTGGACTAACAACGCCACATGGCCTGTGGGCGGAGCAATTGTCGCTCTTGCATCAGACCAATTATGCCTGTTTGATAGATAGTCCATACCTGATCCTTTGCCAGAGAGAGTTCCAGCTCCAGTAAACTGTCCGTATTGTTTGTTGAAGGTACAGACGGGTTCTTCACAGCATTTTCCAGCCTTTGCTTCCAGATGACAGCCCGGGGGAAGTGTTCCATATTGGGCACATCTAATATTTAATACAATTCAACATTTATAATGATAACATATTTTCCACCTGTCCTGAAACCTGACTGATGGCATAATAATTGAAGATATGCAGCCGTCTAAATAAAGAATGAAACATGTTTATTGAGATGTGAAGCCAGTCAAAGGCTATTCCAACAGCAAATTGTTAATAAAGGCTGGTTTGAAAAAATTAGAAATAATGATGGTTGTCATGGTAATAAAAATATGACAGAAAGAATTCCAGTTTAATAATTTTACCCATATTTTCAAAACTCACATAATGCCCCATGTTCTACCACAAAATACATGTATTTAATACTTTCTCAAGTTGACGCTTAGTACAAATACTTGATGATGGTGAAAGCCCACCATTGATTTCTTTCTCATTTCTATAGTCGTTTTTAAAAGGTTTGTCTTTCATAGAAAGATCCAAACAGAAGAAGGGAAACTAACATTTTATTTTTTGATGACTTCACTATCATAAGAAAAGTAAAAGTCATGTGTCATCCAAGAAATTTGTTTACTGTTCAGCGTGTACACTTTTGACAAAGTGTAAGTAGACATAAGAAATAATGTATTCATATCCCCAATTGCCAAGAATCATTCTTTTTTTCTAAATTCCCAGGTTGGTGAAACAGGACTTAAACATGTTGGGGATACAGGACTTAAATGTGTTGGTGAAACAGGACTTAAATGTGTTGGTGAAACAGGACTTAAACATGTTGGGGATACAGGACTTAAATGTGTTGGAGAAACAGGACTTAAATGTGTTGGTGAAACAGGACTTAAATGTGTTGGAGAAACAGGACTTAAATGTGTTGGTGAAACAGGACTTAAATGTGTTGGAGAAACAGGACTTAAATGTGTTGGTGAAACAGGACTTAAACATGTTTGGGATACAGGACTTAAATGTGTTGGTGAAACAGGACTTAAATGTGTTGGTGAAACAGGACTTAAATGTGTTGGAGAAACAGGACTTAAATGTGTTGGTGAAACAGGACTTAAATGTGTTGGTGAAACAGGACTTAAATGTGTTGGTGAAACAGGACTTAAATGTGTTGGTGAAACAGGACTTAAATGTGTTGGTGAAACAGAACTTAAATGCGTTGGTGATACAGGACTTAAACATGTTGGGGATACAGGACTCAAATGTGTTGGTGAAACAGGACTTAAATGTGTTGGTGAAACAGAACTTAAATCCGTTGGTGATACAGAACTTAAACATGTTGGGGATACAGGACTTAAACATGTAGGTGATACAGGACTTAAATGTGTTGGTGATACAGGACTTAAATGTGTTGGTGATACAGGACTTAAACATGTTGGGGATACAGGACTTAAATGTGTTGGTGAAACAGGACTTAAATGTGTTGGTGAAACAGGACTTAAATGTGTTGGTTAAACAGAACTTAAACATGTTGGGGATACAGGACTTAAATGTGTTGGTGAAACAGGACTTAAATGTGTTGATGGAACAGAACTTAAATGTGTTGGTGAAACAGGACTTAAATGTGTTGGAGAAACAGGACTTAAATGTGTTGGTGAAACAGGACTTAAATGTGTTGGTGAAACAGGACTTAAATGTGTTGGTGAAACAGGACTTAAATGTGTTGGTGAAACAGGACTTAAATGTGTTGGTGAAACAGAACTAAAATGCGTTGGTGATACAGGACTTAAACATGTTGGGGATACAGGACTCAAATGTGTTGGTGAAACAGGACTTAAATGTGTTGGTGAAACAGAACTTAAATGCGTTGGTGATACAGAACTTAAACATGTTGGGGATACAGGACTTAAACATGTAGGTGATACAGGACTTAAATGTGTTGGTGATACAGGACTTAAATGTGTTGGGGATACAGGACTTAAACATGTAGGTGATACAGGACTTAAACATGTTGGTGAAACAGGACTTAAATGTGTTGGTGAAACAGGACTTAAATGTGTTGGTGATACAGGACTTAAACATGTTGGTGATACAGGACTTAAATGTGTTGGTGAAACAGGACTTAAAGTGTTGGTGAAACAGGACTTAAACGTGTTGGTGAAACAGGACTTAAATGTGTTGGTGAAACAGGACTTAAATGTGTTGGTGAAACAGGACTGAAACGTGTTGGTTAAACAGGACTTAAACGTGTAGGTGATACAGGACTTAAACATGTTGGTGAAAAAGAACTAAATGTGTTGGTGATACAGGACTTTAACATGTAGGTGATACAGGACTTAAACATGTTGGTGAAACAAGACTTAAATGTGTTGGTGAAACAGGACTTAAATGTGTTGGTGATACAGGACTTAAATGTGTCGGTGAACAGGACTTAAATGTGTTGGTGAAACAGAACTTAAATGTGTTGGTGATACAGGACTTAAACATGTTGGTGATACAGGACTTAAATGTGTTGGTGAAACAGGACTTAAAGTGTTGGTGAAACAGAACTTAAATGTGTTGGTTAAACAGGACTTAAATGTGTTGGAGAAACAGGACTTAAATGTGTTGGTGAAACAGGACTTAAACATGTTGGTGATACAGGACTTAAATGTGTTGGTGAAACAGGACTTAAAGTGTTGGTGAAACAGAACTTAAATGTGTTGGTTAAACAGGACTTAAATGTGTTGGAGAAACAGGACTTAAATGTGTTGGTGATACAGGACTTAAACATGTTGGTGATACAGGACTTAAATGTGTTGGTGAAACAGGACTTAACTGTGTTCATGAAACAGAACTTAAATGTGTTGGTGGAGCAGAACTTAAATATGTTGGAGAAACAGGACTTAAATGTGTTGGAGAAACAGGACTTAAATGTGTTGGTGAAACAGGACTTAACTGTGTTCGTGAAACAGAACTTAAATGTGTTGGTGAAACAGAACTTAAATGTGTTGGTGAAACAGGACATAAATGTGTTGGAGAAACAGGACTTAAATGCGTTGGTGAAACAGAACTTAGATGTGTTGATGAAACAGAACTTAAATGTGTTTGAGAAACAGGACTTTAATGTGTTGGTGATACAGGACTTAAATATGCTAGTGAAACAGGACCTAAATGTTTTGGTGAAACAGGACTTAAACATGTTGGTGATACAGGACTTAAACATGTAGGTGATACAGGACTTAAACATGTTGGTGACACAGGACTTAAACATGTTGGTGACACAGGACTTAAACATGTAGGTGAAACAAGAGCCAGAACACTCACGTGGATGAGCAAGTCCAGAGACCAACGGATCCATCTTGACAGTAACAGTTGCGGTCACAGCCATCATGCCAGGTTTGTCCTTGATAGTAGGCCTGTCCCTTGTACATACACACATCTGTAATAATATAAGAGTATTTCATGGGTATTCGGTTGTGATACCTGCAGTAACTTTAATCAAAATAAAATATCTATAAAATTCATCACATATGCCATTTTGGAGGAACCAATCAAATCTTTTTTTTATATTTACAGTCAGAAAAATAAGATTCTATCTTTAGGGATAACTGTTTGGGTGATTACTAATGAGGTATGGAATTTTCCATTCACACCAAAAGCCCCATGAAAGATACTTATCATGCATACAACTGTATCTTTGGGATTTTTTAAAGACTTTTATTAGGTCTACTTTCTACAGTAGCACAAGAATATCATAGAATTTAGAGTGAAAATGTCATAGTGTGACGTATTTATGAATGAATACATCATAGTGAGAGGTATTTATGAATAAATACATCATAGTGAGAGGTATTTATGAATGAATACATCATAGTGAGAGGTATTAACGAATGAATACATCAATACATTATAGCAAGAGGTATTTATGAATGAATACATCATAGTTAGAGGTATTTATGAATGAATACATCAACACATTATAGCAAGAGGTATTTATGAATGAATACATCATAGTGAGAGGTATTTATGAATGAATACATCAACACAATATAGCAAGAGGTATTTATGAATAAATACATCATAGTGAGAGGTATTTATGAATGAATACATCAAAACATTAAAGCAAGAGGTATTTATGAATGAATACATCATAGTTAGAGGTATTTATGAATGAATACAGCAACACATTACAGCAAGAGGTATTTATGAATGAATACATCATAGTGAGAGGTATTTATGAATTAATACATCAACACATTATAGCAAGAGGTATTTATGAATGAATACATCATAGTGAGAGGTATTTATGAATGAATACATCATAGTGAGAGGTATTTATGAATAAATACATCATAGTGAGAGGTATTTACGAATGAATGTGTCATGTGATGTAATGTCATAGCGAGAGGAGGGTAGGATAAGCATGTGATGGGTTGTAAGATGAAAATTCCATACCCTTGTGTGGTATGCAAGAATATAAGAATCTTACATGGGTTTGAGGTTCAGATAGTAAATTTCCAGGGATAACTGCTATCCAAAGGGACGGATTTTCTATCGAAATTATTCCCATTGCATACCTAACACATTGGTCGTCTATTAGTACTGCATTATTTCAGTATATAGCAGTCACTTGTAAATGGAACTGTTACTACCAGTATATCCCTATATCTGTGATAGTGGTAAAGCTGGTGCCCCGATTATCCTTTGTAATTTGAGATTTGACTTACTGACTCCATTGTATTTTCCGACAGACTGTCCATTGGTGGTGAGGTGTGTTCCCTTGAAGTCACAGACTGGTTCCAGGCAGCATCCGCCCTTGCTTACAAGGGTGCACTGAGGTGGCAAGTTGTAATACTGTGGGCACCTGAAGATTTATAGATCAAATTATTACATTCATGATATTGATATATTCCTGCATTAACCCAAATAGAATTGTGTCAGTAAATGTCCCATGAATGCATACTCACTTATGTTGAAAGATAATTTTTAGCTTCCGATACATTTTTAGATAAAAAACATTGTTATCAAGATATGACAGGCTATGATGTCAGAAATAACAAGTTACTTGTGGAGATGGGGTGTGCTTGAGCACTGGTTAACCTTTCAGGATTCTAGGTTAAAGAAAGGAAAATAAGGAATAAACAAATACAGTCAAACCTGTGTATACGGTGGCCTCTATTAAGCAGCCACTTGTCTTAAGCAGCCACATATCCCATCATTATTATTTCAGAGCAAATTTACCTGAATTAAGCAACAAACTGTCTTAAAAGGTCACCTTTGCAGCTTCCCTCCACTGGCTGCTTAAGATAGAATTGACAGTATTTAAACTTTGAAGAAAGTCTGCAAGGTACCCGAATTTTCTTTTTGTCAAGGTTAGAACTTTTCAGTGGATAAGACAGTATCTACGTAACATAAAACAAGGAGCCTTACTTGTTATAACAGCTGTATCTTCCACTAGAGGCGTCATCACATGTGCATTCATAAGCACAGCCATCTTGCCATGTTTCTCCCTGGTTGTACTGTTTGTTCTTGTAGTAACATTTACCGACTGTAATAAAACAACCATCAACATGTTTACATGATATTTCAATTATACTGCATATCACACACAGCAGTGTCCGCTATGGCAGAATGGTCTTAGGTGTGGTCTTAAGACCAAATACTCCTCACCCTTGAGGTCGTGAGTTCAAGCCCACCTTGGTCCAGAGATTCTTATGCGATAAATAGAAATGTTTACAATGTCTACCTCAGCCAAAATTTGTGTTATGTCAACTTTAATCGAGACAGAATGTAATACAACCCTCGGTGAAGAGATGTGTAATGTTTCTCGAGTCACGATGTGTAAAACCACCATCAGCCAACATATGTGTAAAGACGAGGCATAACTTGTACTCCCCATTGTCAAGTATCATATAGAGGATATTTGTTTGTTTTGGTGTAAGATCGAATTATATTCCATCAAGAAATCACCAAATGTCATATTCTGATCACGAGATGAAATATCATTTGATCTTTTTATTTTATGCATTTACATAAATTTTTGGTTATTTTGACCTCAATTAGCCATTAGATATTGTTGGATTAATAAAAAAATTTAAGTATTTCTTTTTAAATTAATATGCAAGGACAAAAAAATATATAATATTATATTTTTATTTTTTTCACAATTTCACTGTTTGAAACAGAGGATTACCATAAATAATCCACCGAGAAATATCTTTAATTCATCAAAAAGCATAAAATAAACATGGGCATCTATGGGAGTATAAGTGATTCTAACTCATAGACATGTAGTTAATAATTCATCTTAGCACGATTGCGAAAAATGCTCTTGAGCCCGCTTTAAATCCTGGGTGGAACCAGTACTGAGTGTTGTTTTATGAGAGGCATCAGGTCAAGCTGGGGATGGAACCAGCAGTCTCTTCTGTGAGCAGCTAATACTTAATCCACTACACTACTGCCTCACTTAATTCCAGTTTAGGTGTCATGATACTTACAGAATCCTGTCAACACTTGAGTAGATCCAACATCTGAAAAGAGATAAATATAACAAATTAAACTTTTATTTTTTAAGTTTTTAGTTTAATTTATACTATTTTATTTTAGCTTGAATGCAAAGAAAACTCAGAGCTAACATGAAACGCTCGAGTTCCTTCCTAGGTAGAACCAATCAAACCTGCAACCTCTGACCTGAGCGGCTATCTCTCTATCCACTACACTACCGCTCTACTTGAGTAGAATAGGGCTTGGAAAAAGGGAAGTGGCAAACAAACAATTATTTTAATGTTAATCTTAGCTTTGGATACAACTAATTTGCGATAAAAACAGAGAGATTATACTAGGTTATGATGTTAGAATGAACACAAATAAACATAAAATTAACACAGCATAGAATCTCTGTTTTCTACAGCACCAAGTTAATCTTTAAACATCCAAGGAACCACAAATAGGTTGGCATGACCTTAGCCTAACTGAATGAAGCGTGGATAAAGAGCAAAATTATTATTTGGATATCTGATGTGCTGTCCATTCGGGAGACACATTATAAACAATTGTCAAAAGACTTGTTAGCACTGTATAATATGTCACACTAGCATGACCTTTGCTGTTCCCTAAACTGCAGAAACACATTAAGTATGCATGACCTTCACTGTTCCATATACTGACTTATACATATGGTTACAATCAATTATTTTCCAATATAATTAGCTAGATAATTGAATAATGGGACACGCTGGAAGTATGACCGTATATAATGAGGTAAGAACTTACATGTAACGCGAGTTTATGTCTTATTCATATCTCACACACATTTAATTAATATTTTATTCATTGTTGTTGCATGGGTTCAACAATTTTTCAGTTATATATTGCAACAGTCTACTTGAGACAGAATTCTGAGTTATGCCATACTGGAATATTATGCCGCAGACACATTGATACCCAACCCAGTCACATTATATTGACACCGAACCGACCAGACCAAGAACTATTCTCTAAATGCTTAGAGCCAAGCAAGGAAACTTCTCATACCATTTTTTAAGTCTTTGGTATGACTTGGCTGGGGATAAAACCCATGACCTTCAACCCCTAGAAATAAAAGAAGCAGTAAGACTGGAAAGAAATGGCCAATATTGGCACCCATCAACTTACTGCAGAATCCACAGAATTGACGGCAGTTGTCTTCAGCCCATCCCTTGTAGGCAGTGCATGTGTCCGCCTCATACTCATGACAATTTTTTATGGCGTTTACACACGGTGGAGTTTGGGTAGGTGTGGATGCTGAAATTGTGAGAAACACACGTGTTGTTTTTTATACACCTGTACTTTGCCTGGTTATACATTTTTTAAGGTTTGAACCAAATTCTTAGGTTTTGAGGAAAAAAACACACGGGAATCTGTACAAGGTGGGGGAAAAATCCACAAAAAATTGATAAAAAAAAAACATGGAAATTCTTGTAAACCTTGGAGTATTTGGATATTCCGTGTGTTTTTTTTATAATCCTAAGAAAATGTTTTACAAACCTTGGAAAAAGTATACCTGGGCGTGTTCTTATGCCTATATATATGGGGCATTTTCATACTTAAAATGTTAAAGCATAGAGTCATGAAAATTCTTGATTGTTATAAACATACAGTTTACAAATAAAATGTTCCTCATTTCCGTTACTATATATTTTTCATTAACATCCATACTTGTGATCATGCACTGTGTAGTCTATGAGAAAGTTTGGCCAGTTAATTGCAGATTAGTTTATACTAATTCATTTAAGAACAATTGCAGAAAAAAGCTTGAAGCTCAAAATTTATATGAATCTCTCTCGAGTCCGCTTCCTGATAGATCCAGTACAGAGTGTTGTTTTTTGGAGAGGCAACGGGTTAATGTTAGGGAGTGAACCTACATTACAATCTCTCATATGAGCGCCCAACACTCTATCCATTACAGCCCAGCTGACGGAGTACAAGCAGAAGCAGCAAAACCGAATACCAAGTGTTTCCTGTAATGTGTTAAAAAAAGCATTTTTATAAAAATAATAAAAATATTAATGTGCAACTCACGTGTGCAGATGCCACAACTTCTCTGACAGTTGTCTTTAGCCCATCCGGCGTAATCGTTGCATACAGCTGGAATTTCAAATGATCCGCAATTGGAGTTCTGATCTTGGCAGGGGTCTGGACCGATTGTTGTACCAGGAATGGGTGTGAGGGTATCGACAGTTGGTGGGATTGCTAAGGAAAACAACAAAAATGAGTCAGTGTTAATCCATATACAGTCAAACCTGTCTTAAGCAGCCAATCAAGGTAAGAAGAAAAGTTGGCTTGAGTTGCTGAGAAGCTGTGACGTCACATACAGATAAGCAGTTGTGATTTTATAAATATATGAGAAAGTGAATGTTGTTAGAATTGAAGTATTCACTTAAATATGTTGGTAAAAATATGGAGCCAAATATTTTTATTCCTTAGCCATAAAATATTGTACATGCAATCAAAAATCAAATTTAAATTTACGTAAAACTGTTAAACATGACCATTTACCTGCGCAGGCTTTGTTGTTAAGCTGTGCCTGGATCTGCCCCAACTGGTTGAAATCCTTCACAGTAAGCACGTGGCTGCTATCCGGGTCAGTTGCAATTCCGTTTAATTCAGACTTGTCAATACCATTACCAACGCCCACAGCAAACACCTAGATGTATATATTAACAAGAGTTTTAGTATAGGCCCTTTCTGAAATCTAATCATCTATTTATGCTTGTTTTGTGGCCAATTTATTTGAATTAATTTGTTTCTTCATTTTATTTTCTGAAGCCATCGGGTTGAGTCTGGAGTCAAACCTATGACCTCTAGTGTGTTAGTGGCCAACACTCCACCCACTACACTACCACCCTTTATGTTCAACTGGCCTTACCCATGTGCAGTTATAACCTCACATATTGAATTAAGGAGTGTCAGCTAGTTTTAGATTATTTTTAACGATACAACAAACAATTGACCTGAAGCAACTACCAATCCACCCACTGGCCACGTGGCGTTTTTTGTCCAAGTAAATACAATGTAACACAATGTTTACTAAGCGACTGCTAGCTGGTTTAAGGAAAATAGCAACTTTAGAAACAATACTGATCGCTGATTGAGATATCAACTTGTTTTATTGACAGCCCACGTCAGGTCAATTACACATGTAAGGAAAAAATTACCGTAGTTAAACATGCATATCAGTTCATGACACTATTACCAGTATACAAATATCGTCTTCATAAAAAAGTTAACAGATAAACGGTTAAAGTCAAAGTCTTTTCTTTTCTTTATGTATGATTGGGGTAACAGTGACTTTAACCTTTAACCTGCTGACCAAAAAAAACAACAATTAGAAACATGTCTGTCCGCACAAGTACCCTCGCTATGATCAGAAAACATTTTTTTTATTGAAAATAAGGTAAAAAAGGGGCCATAACTCCTGTAAAAGAAAAGGGACAGTGGTAACACTTAATGGCCATTCACCACTCTTCTAATGGTAAGGGCATAAAAAAAAAGAAGTCGTACTCAAATAAAAATCTCACCAGAAATTTAAAAATAGCAGGACTGGTGTTTCATATTAATACAAAATGTACCTGTACTCCATGGTCCCTTAATTTCTTGGCTTCAGAAAGGGTTGTTGGTCTGTTGTTGGAATTCCCATCAGTGACAACAATAGCTATGTTTGGAACACCAGCACGGTCACCATTACTGGCAGTGAACATCTTCGTGTAGGCGTCCTGAATGATAATGTACCAAATTTATAGTTTATAGTTGGAGGCAGACTGGGGTCATAGGATACCACAAGCAAAGTAAATACATTTTTTTAATTTTTCCATTAGTAAGTATTATTTTATTACTTTATATATTACATAATAACATCTATAATTGAAACATTGCATAAAGTAACATTCAGCATCTTCCATTTCATACCCACACAATTCTGACAACTCATTTACTTACAGGCTGAATTGAGTGAGTCATGTAAAGATCATAATTTAAGTTACTACATATTTTTCTTATACATATCTAGCTTATAATAGCATTGAGGGAAATGTTTCTTTACACAGAAATAGATTATTTCATTTGATTTGCATGCCTTTGAACAAACACATATTTGTATTATTGTTATTCTGTTATCTGTTTGCTCATGGTCATTTGTGACTAATGCATAAATTGATATGAAACTTTGTACGGTTAAATGAGGATGGCCACACCCCCAACTGACCTATGACGAGGAAATAAAATCTTCTACACGAGCATGTTAGTAACTATAAACATCCATTCCCTGTTGAATAAAAGTTAGGTACAATATTATTTTTTCATGAAATCTCAGAGGGAGTGTGTGGGCTGGGGGATTGGTGGGGATTAGACCCATTGTCCCCACTTTAAGTCTACCTATGTTATGTGAAAGTGATGAAGATATATTAAATATGGGTTATTACAACATACTGAAAAGGATTTCATTCACTTAGTACAAAACGCCTACTATATGGCAATGAAAATATTTGGAGAAGTCATGGACTTGGATAGACTAGAAAATGCTTCACGTGTTTGGACTCAGGGGGCAGGGCTGGAAAATTCCATTTGTCTGCTCGCCATGACAAGTGAACATTTGATCAGGACAATTAAAATTTAAAAAACTGACCTTAATATTTCTTTGATTTTAAGCATTCAATTACAAATGTTGGATAGGGATGAGGAGTAGCTTTCCAAGAAATTTCAAGTCTTGCACAACTTACTTTAAGGGCAAGTCCTGTGTTTGTGTTTCCACGGTGATAAGGAATATTATTGAGGGCGCTGGTTACTTGACCGTTACTTGTGTATTTGTTCAGGTTAAACTGGACATAGGTTCTGTCACTGAAGATTTCAGTTGCCACACGGATCTTGTCTGACCCGATGTCAAACTTGCTGGTGACATCCTTCACAAATGTCAGCATCTTATCGTAGTTGGTTTGTCCGATACTGCCGGATGAGTCGAGGATAAACAAGATGTCTGCCTTGGCTGAGCATTGTGGGGCTGGTGATGGTCCTGCAACAACTTCTGGCTTGGATACTTAAAGAAAGAGCAAAACCAATTAAGGATTTACAATACAGTCCAACCTGTCATATCAAGATAAATAAATGCTTATACCGTCACATGTCATATCAATATAAATAAATGCTTATACCTTCACATGTCATATCAAGATAAATAAATGCTTATACCTTCACATGTCTTAGCAGACAGAAGAGCCTTTAAAGATTTCAGGGCATCAAAGTTGTCTGCGGTATATACGTGGGTGCTGTCGGGATCTGTTGCAATGGCATTCAACTCTGCCTTCTTAGCTCCACTACCGACACCAATGGCCAACATGGTGATCCCGGCATCACGGGCCTTCTGGGATTCTGAGGCTGTCAGAGGTGGGTTGTTTGACTGACCGTCAGTTACGATGATGGCAATGTTCGGTATACCCGGTCGGTCACCTGAAACAAATTTAGAATAAAATAAATGCATTAAGGTTACATAAAACATGTAAAAGGTCAAAGACACATGAGCAAACAGGCTTTGTAAATAAAAACAATCAACTTTGAATAAACAGATATCACTAAATGACGATAGGAACCAGATAAACAGATAATGGGAACCAGCTATATTTTTTATTAACATGATGGTTTGGCTACCAGTCAAGGTTTATTTTAGCATCTCTTGTTGCATGGCATTAAGAATCACTTTTAACAATTTTTCAGTCATATCTCAACAGTGTTTATTTATTCTAAGTGCTGCAGCACTGGAGTATTTGCCGAAGACACACAGTATGATACTCTACCCAGTCACATTATACTGACACATTGAGCCAACCAGACCTAGAACTATCTTATAAATTCTGAGAGCCAAGCAAGGAAGCTTCTAATACCATTTTTCAAGTTTTTGGTGTGACTCGACCAGGGATCAAACCCACAACTTTTTGCATACGAGATGGATGCTCTACCACTAGACCACCGCTGTGGTTCCAAATCATGCAGCTAAAACAGTCTGCTTAAATTTGGCATGGAAAGACAGGTTTTGTATTATTTGGAAAATTGACTTCTGTCTCAGGAAATGGAATAAAAATGCTCTCTGTAGATGCAAAAGATTGCATTACCTATTGGAGTACATCATAATCAACAATTCAGGTTTCGGTGCAGTACTAGTCTATCTATCACCTATGTCTATATTTAGTTAGACTTAATTTTGCACTAAGTTCTCACATTGCAACTGGGCCCATTTAGCTTAGTAAGCAGCGTGTCTGGTTATCAACCCAAGGGTCGTGAGTTTTGTTAAATTTTTTTTATTTTCCTCCGATTGAGAAACAACTTGTAGAAATCATGTTATCCAGGGTCCGAGGTTATAAATATTTTTTTCATGCTCATCTCAAGATTTCATGCTCAACTCAAAGATGACTCAGCTCATTATAACAAAATAAACGTAAATACGTATAATTTTCTACATCAAATCTGCATTAATACTCTTAAATTCGAGACCTAATCAAGTGTTTGCGCTTTAAATTGGGTTTGTATGAGACTCCTAGAAATTGTGTTTTGAGTACGAATTTGAGTTGAGCATGAAAAATATTTTATAACCTCTGGGCCTTGGTAGAACCATAACTGAGCTTGTGCTGAAAAAGTGTCTTGCTGAAGGACACCAGACATAGCCATGGGGGAGGATTGTACCCACGACCCTCCTATTTTGGATTTAATGCTCTACCAATGAACCATGCAGTTATGAGTTTGAATCCTAGCCCAGCAACGGTCTCCGTGAGGACTGCTATACAACGTTATGTTTGATTGCCATTTGTTGCTCACTGACGATTTGAGTGGGAAAATTATCAGTTACTTGCAGAGATAGACTTAGTCGAGTATTGGTTAACCTTCTAGGATCCAAGGAAAGAGTGGTTAGGTTAACTGATCATCTGTTAGCCTTTGATGGCAAATATTCAAACAAACATCTCACATTATAAATGGCCAACTAAAACAGAAAAACAATAACAATAATCATAGAATTACCTGCTGCTGCTGTGAAGCTGTTCTCTCTCATGAATTTGATTGCCTCCCCTGTGTGTGTGACACCGGTATTGTAATGAATACCCTGGATGGCACTCAACATCGGAGCTTTGGTTGTAAACTTGTTCATGTTAAATTCGGATTTCACGCTTGTCTGGAAGGTGTCTACACCAACCTGGACAGCGGTTGGGCCGATGTTGAAGTTATTCGTGACATCTTTGACGAATCCCAGCATCTTCTGGAAGTTTGATGATCCAACAGAGCCAGAGGAGTCCAGCAGGAAGACGATGTCAGCCTGGGCCTCACAGGCAGGTTTTGGGGCTGGGGTGGTGGGTGGAGGTGATGTTGCTTTCACTTAAGATAAACAGAATTATAAATGTAGATATAAACATAATCAATATCAGATCCCATGTTCTTTCTTTCCTTTTTATACACTTTCAGCAAATCATGTACTGATTATTCCGAGGGAGGTTTTTAGGCATTTGGATCACTGATCAAACATAGAAGTTCAGAGAGATCTTTCACGTGCACTGGGTTTGACTCTCCCTTACACATGGGACCAACTACTCTAAGCCCGCTCCAAATAATTACATACTTTCACAGCACCACGCCCAAAAAAAATATGATTGCATATGAAAACATCTGGACCAGCAGAAATCAAACCAGGGACCTCTATATCTTGTAGGAAGCATGCTAACCACTAGACCACAGCAACTCTGTAGTGATGAGAGAATGGTGTTCAGAGGATTAAGGGCTGATGGGTGAGAGCATGATATATAACAGCCCACTAGAGAGGCACGATAAATTAAGTAACTTACCAGGTATGTTGATACCCATTAACCAGGTGTATTGATTATCAGAATTACAGATATTGATTATTTACCATGTGTATTACCAATTATTTACAAGGTGAATTAATAGTCATTACTTAACAGGTTTATTGATATCCATTATTTACCAGGTGTATTGATATCCATTATTAATATCCATTTTTTGCCAGGTGTATTGATATCCATTATTTGCCAGGTGTATTGATATCCATTATTAACCACGTATATTGATACCCATTATTAATCAGGTGAATTGATATCCCTTATTAACCAGGTGAACTGATATCCATTATTAACCAGGTGAATTGATATATATTATAAACCAGATGTATTGATATCCCTTATTAACCAGGTGTATTGATATCCCTTATTGATATCCATTACTGAACAGGAGTATTGATATCAATTATTAACCCGTTGTATTGATATCCATTATTAACCAGGTGTATTGATATCCCTTATTAACCCGGTGTATAGATAATCATTATTAACCAGGTGTATTGATATATATAATTAACCAGGTATTGATATCCATTATTTACCAGGAGTATTGATATCCATTATTCACCAGGTGGATTTGTATCCATTATTAACCAGGAATATTGATATCCATTGTTAGCCAGATGTATTTATATCCATTATTAACCAGGTGTATTAATATCCATTATTGAACAGGTGTATTGATATCTATTATTAACCCATTGGATTGATATCCATTATTTACCAGGAGTATTGATATCCATTATTAAACAGGTGTATTGATATCCATTATTGATCAGGTGTATTGATATCGATTATTAAACCCATGGATTGATATCCATTATTTACCAGGAGTATTGATATCCATTATTAAACAGGTGTATTGATATCCATTATTGATCAGGTGTATTGATATCGATTATTAAACCCATGGATTTATATCCATTATTAACCAGTATATTGATATACATTATTAGCCAGATGTATTGATATCCATTATTAACCAGGTGTATTATCCATTATCAATCAGGTGTAATGATAACCATTATTCACCAGGTGTACTGATATCCATTTAATACATACGATTATAAGCATCTAATCCAGGTTACAGTATATCCCTTTACCTTCACATGTTTTCCTTTGCAGTGTGCCCTTGATTGTTCCCAGGTTGTTGAAGTTGTCCACCTTGAACACATGCGTGTTGTCAGGATCTGTTGCCATGGCATTTAATTCCGATGTTGCAGCCCCAGAACCCACACCGATGGAGAATATGGTGATACCCGCCTTTCTCAACAAAGCAGCCTCAGAAGCTGTAGCTGCAGCACTGTTTGATTTACCTGAACAAACAATAATCACTGGCGTCAAATAGCAAACTGGTAGAAAGATCCATGGTCAACTACATAGGATAAATGCATAATTAGTTTATAGTTATTTATTTCAGCTCGATTGAGAAGAAAGCTCAAAGTTTATAACTATGAACTGCTGTTGAATCTGCTTCCTGGATAGAACCAGTTCTGAGTGTTGTTATTTGAGAGGTATCAGGTCGAGCAGGGGATCAAACCTGCAACCACTGGCATGAGCGGCCAACACTCTACCCGCTACTCTACTGCCTCACTTCATTAATTACTACTGCACATTACAGATTGATCAGGTAACATTGCTATTAATGTTTTAAAAAAAAAAAATGTTTAGAATGATACAGACATCTCATTATCATAAATAAATAAAATCCAAATGTTGTAGTATTTCAAATTAGCCAAAACATGACAAATATTTATTCAAAAGAAGTGGTTAAGTCATCATTCTTAAAATAGATTGCAGGCAAATACTACTTGATGACTTTCATCTCTTCATTCTGACTCTATCTAAGATGAAAAAAATTAACAATATATAACCAATTGCCAAATCAAACTGAAATCATGTGACTCATTTGATACATCACAAAATCTGTGGCAATTTTAAGCAAAAATCTATTTTAGTCTAACCTAGGCGTGTAGCCCAAGTTTATCCCTGAAATCCCTGTTCAATACAATATTTTGCATGTTTAAACAGATATTCTTATGGCAATACGGGACCAATTAGTATACATAGGCATGATACGTGGGAGTTTTAAAATTAAAAAACAAAAAAACTGATATATACTTCCTTTAAACTGATCACAATGGGACCAGGTTTCAATTTTCCTGAATGAATATATTCTTATAATTCTAAATTCAGACAAAAGTTTCCAACCACAGCAGGATTATCTAATGTACGCTAGTTTTAGTATTACAGAGTGAACACTGATAATGTATGGCATCATAACCAATAAAATAGAGGGCTTTTTTTTTTAAAAAAAAACCTTCAAGGGAAAGAGCAAAACTGGCCTTTCAAGACAGGTTGTTGTTTAATACAGGTTAATTTACTCTGAAAGCATAGAAATGGGAAATAGAAATATGGTTGCTAAAGACAGGTGACTGATTAATTGAGGTGACCACTTACACAGGTTTGACTGTATTTAAATTATAACATAATCAAATGACAAAGTTAATGAAATTCATTTCAAATTTCAATTTTTTTTTAGTAAAATCACCAATTAAAGCCATGTGAAACCAAATCTGTGTAAATTTTAGCTACACGTACCGTCAGTGACAATAATGGCTATCTTTGCTGCGTTTGGTCGTAATCCGTTCTGTGTCTTGAAGGATGTCTCACGAGCATATTTGATTGCTTCTGCAGTATGTGTTGTGCCAGATGTATATCTAAATGATAAAAAAATGTTTTTTTTAATTGAATTGACATTTAAGTACGAACTATGTAGAAATGAATACAATGTTTGCGCCAAATCTTCACCTAAGAATCCGTATTAACAAAAATATGTAGTGTTTTGCAATTTATCCAGTTGCTTGATGACCAGCATTACATTTTGCCTGCAACAATGATCAAGGAAATATTTAATTGCTGAGGATTTTTACATTATAAATCGCTGAACCATCAGCACCATACTGACAGCTCGGCTTCTGACAAATGAATTTAACCAACACCATAAGTGGGTTTTACCGGCCCATCAGCAGTAACATTCTGCAATGTGGGTTTAACCCGTACCATCAGCATCACCCTGAAAATGGGTTTAACCCGTACCATCAGCATCACCCTGGAAGTGGGTTTTACCCGTACCATCAGCATTACCCTGAAAGTTGGTTTTACCAGTACCATCAGCATCACCCTGAAAGTGGGTTTTACCGGTACCATCAGCGCTATTCTGAGAGGTGGGTTTTACCCATCCTATCAGCATCACCCTGAAAGTGGGTTTTACCGGTACCATCTGCGCTATTCTGAGAGGTGGGTTTTACCCATGCTATCAGCATCACTCTGAAAGTGTGTACATGTATATGTTTAAATTTGTTATCAAGAAACCTGCATCAATCAGGTATATAAGAGTAACCTTGACAATTTAACTGCCAAAGACTTTCAATTCCAAACATTCAATTTCTTATTGTGTATATGTTAACTATTCATAGTATATCAATGACATGGGCTGAAATAATTTTTATAGAAATAAACTGCAAGACTGAGGTTGTTTGTTATTGTGGCGAATGTTCAAGATTATTTTATACTCATTTATTTTAGCTTGATTACTAAAAACTAATCTGAACTGCTCATGAGCTTGCTTCATGCATAGAACCAGTTCTGAGTGTGTTTTTTTAGAGAATCCAGACCCCATGTTTCCCCCCACCCCCCACTTCTAAATCCTCTGGCCCAGACTTGTGCAAGATCCACAAAATAGCAAAACAAATGAGACACTTACTTTGTTGATGAGACTGCATTCTTAATGCTGTTTTTGTCAGTAAATTTGTTCAAATGAAACTGCAAGTAAGTCTTCGTGTCGAAAGTGATCATTCCCACGTGAGTTTCTGTTGGTCCAATTGGAAAACCGTCTACCATTTTCTTAACAAACTCAAGCATTTTGTTAAAGTTGACAGCACCCACACTACCAGAGGCATCAAGGATGAAAACAATGTCCGCAGGCTCTGTACCATTGCATCCTGCAAAAACAGACAAAAGGAAAAACTTATGAATTAGTAGTTTAATTTTCATTAGCTGCAATGATATAGTTTTCAGTTTTATATCCTGAGTTGGAACCCTAGAGGTAATGATTTTTTTTTGTGCATTTTTCAAAGCTACTACAATTTAGTCAGAAGCAACAACTGATGTTTTATTGAAATGTAAGGACAGCTGACTAAGCTAGCTCAGTTGGTAAGGCTGTAAATTAAGGGGTTGACAGTTTGTATCCTGTCTGGCCGCAGTCTCTGCAATGATTGGTCATGAACTTTTTTCTTAGCCGATGAATCTCCCATCTCTGAATATTTAAGGAAGTGGTCAGTGACCTTCAGAAACAAGGTTTATTTATTACTCGTTAACCACCTACTGGATCCCAAGAACAGTGATAAGATACACTGACCGCTATTGCAATACCTCATACAAAGAAAACAGAGAAAAAAAAGCTCTTACCTGGAGCTAGAGTTGTTGGAATGGGCGTTGTCTTGGGTGTGGTCGTAGTAGTTGGGGGTGGCTGTGTAGGGCATGCTTTTGTATTACAGGCATGAGTGTCCTTTGCATTTCCTGTACACTGGTCTCCACCGTTAGATGGTCGAGGATTTGTGCATGACCTTTCACGGAAGTGTGAACCTCCACCGCAGCTCTTTGTACATGGAGAATATGAACCCCACTTTGTCCAGCCTCCATCAACTATTAAAATGTTTGTTTATGTATGTCAGTAATATTTTTTATATGATTTTATAATGTTTTGCCATAATTTTATCATTGTTGTACTTTTTTTTACAGTAAAGAAAAGTGTAAGAAGGTACAAATGTACTCTCACAATACATATATCAGGTTTCATTATAAAACTCTAGTGGAAGAGCGTCCACCTCACATGTGGAAGGTCGTGGGTTGGATCCACAGGCGGGTCATACCAAAGACTCGAAAAACAGTACTAGAAGTTTCTTCACTTGGCGCTCAGCATTTAGAGGATAGTGCTAGGTCTGGTTGGCCGGGTGTCAGTATAATGTGACTGGGTGAGGTATCACACCATATGTCTGCGGCATGATACTCCAGTGTGGCAGCGCTTAGAATACTGTCTCAAGTAGACACCGTCTCGATATAACTAAAAAATATTTGAAAGTGATGCAAAACACCATACAACAACATTACAAAACTGATGCAACTTTGTTCTTTTCTTTTGACATGACAAGATCAAATTTCATGAAATTCAAACACAATGTATTTTGCAGTTATTAAATAACATAGACAAATTCAGGAATTTTAGTCCAGATACGAGTTCAATGTGGCTTTTTTTAAATCTCAAAGAGGGATTTAAGACTTCCCAAAGAGGGGTCCAAGTTGATGAGAGTTATTCACCATTTTCACTAAAAGAGATACCTTAGAGATATCTCAGAGGGACCAAGACTTGCTGCCCAACACTCTAAATCTGCCAGCGAATTAATTTGACAACACATATTCTGCTCAAGTCTAAATATCAAGATTTAGTTTTGGTAAGCTCGAAATATGTATCAGCTTAATTGTGATGCGCATTGAATGAGTAGTTCTTTCTCTTGTTGATTTTATCTTTGCCTCGATGGATCGTTAATGGTTGAGAACTCATATACTGGCAAATGTATTTTCCATAAATTATTTTTGAAGTCATTCAAGCTTTGGTGCTTATGACTTTTGGTTCAGTAAATTCCTTTCAAGTTAGTTATCAGCGCAAAACCTTTCTGAGGCAAAAATTCTCTGCTTTCATACTGGTGTAAGGGCAAAACCTTTGTTTTCATATTGGTCTAAGGGCTTAACCTCTCTGCTTTACCAACTAAATCTCTCTGCTTTCAAATTGGTACTCCTAGAGCTTTCAATTTAGTATTAAGGGTGAAACCCATGTGCTTCTATTTTGGTAAAGGGCCAAACCCCTCTGCGTCTATGATGATAAAAGGGCCAAACACCTCTATTTCTATTTTGGTAATAAGGACAAAATGGGCTTGGTTTACATCTAAATGTATCCGTAACCGTTTCTATTTATGATGTAAAATGTATGTTTAAATATGCTTATTTTTGTATAGAATAAAATACTCACTTCTACATGCTGTCTTCTTTAGTTCAGCCTGGAGGGTGTTTAGAGCATCGAAGTTCTGTACTTGGAACACATGTTGGGCATCTGACGCAATGCGACCAAGCTCAGTCTTATCAACACCAGCACCAATTCCAATAGCGAATGTCTGAAAATGTCATTTTCATGATTAATTTGTGATTAATCAACTGAAGGGCAAATAGCTCATTTAAAAATTATACAACTAATGTATTGTAGCACATGATAGAGAGTAATACAGAGGATTAAAACAAGCACCGCAGCAGTGGTTTAGTGGTATAACTTCCACCCGGTATGAAGAAGGTCATGCATTCCATCCCCAACCAGGTCATACCAAAGACTTGAAAAATGGCACTAGAAGTTTCCTCGCTTGGTGCTGGCCCGGTAGATCCGGTGTCAGTATAATGTGACCGAGTTGGGTATCATACCGTGTGTCCGCGGCATAACACTCCAGTGTGGCAGTGCTTAGAATACCGCATCAGTTTTCAGCAGACATGTTGGAAATCGATATTGGTTTGTCAAGGGAAAAAATGGACATACCGCTAATGAAAAATACATTTTTTTCAGGTCTGTATCATAAAATGACTTGCTTGTATCTGAAACATTATTTTTGATATTTTTCAATGCATTCAATGCCCACAAGAATACTATTTGTAAATATTGCCAATTGTCCAGGAAATTGAAATATGCATGCGCAATATTCAAAAATAATGTTTCCGATACAAGTAAGAAAGTCATTTTATGATACAGACTTGAAAAATGTGTTTCTTACCATGTACATTTTTCAGTTTACATAAAACCTTGACAAAGGTTAAGTTCGTTTACAATCAATTTCAAACACGTCTGCTGAAAACTAACGCAATACAGGTCAAGGCCAAAAGTTATAAAAAGATTTCACTTGTGCATGTCAGAAATTATAGAGGTTCCGGATGAGTGAGCTTCTAATATAGATTTTTTTTTAAAATGAGTTTGAAATTAACACATGACCAGGTTAAATGCAGAATAAAAAAAATAAACAGTTGAAAAGGTTTGTTATAAGAAGTGGATAAGAAGAGGTGGATATGTAAAGATGCATTAATAAAGAAAAAGATATAACTTTATTTAAAATCAGTGTTTTTTATTGGGTTACTATGATATTTTTTAATAAATAATTAATGAAATTAGAAAAAAAAAACCAAAAAAACATGCTGTTCAGTGAATTGATATTGTGTTGGAATAAACCCATCCAGAAATAATTATTCATGTGTACACATGGTACATACCTTCAGCTTTTTTTTTATCTCAACTCTAAAGGATTGTATACATGAGGCACTTTAGCTAAAATCATGTTGTAATGAACACGCTCCTCATTTTACAAATGGATGAATCTTTCTAAGGGGGACAACTTTAACTGAATTACCTTGTAAATACTGAACTACTTGTAGTACATAATGAGATCG
This sequence comes from Panopea generosa, assembly GCA_029582155.1. Lineage (NCBI taxonomy): Eukaryota > Metazoa > Mollusca > Bivalvia > Adapedonta > Hiatellidae > Panopea > Panopea generosa. The sequence goes on along the minus strand of CM055900.1, from coordinate 19,607,383 downwards.
TTTTAAAATGTTATGGCGGCATAAAACATGAAAACTGAGACGGAGATGAAGCGATTCAAAACACACCTTTTAATCGATTCTTAACATACGTATTAGACATATGCAGCAGATTCCATGATATGGCGAGGGCGCAGAGTGACACATTTGGAAGTTACTAAAGATGAGGTGTGCTAGGGAGATTCCTACGTCCGGGGAAAATTTTAGAATATAAATATAAATAATGGCGTCTGTTGACTTTTCAAACTTTTATGTTTCATCGGACTAAAAACTCATTACTTAAACAGAATATGAACTTGCGGCTTCTCGGGTTGCACACTTTTTATAGTTTTACACAAAGGACACATTGTTAAGTTATGCATGGAACTTAAGTACGTAACCTATTTGTACCCCTCCTGTTTTATTTATTGCTTTTATTGACTTTTTAGCCCATTTATTTTTTCAAGGCTTCAATTTCAAATGTTACTCAGCAGAGTAACTGAGTATGCCACGCCACGCGCCTGCATGGGTTATAGAACAGAAACGTAACTTTAGATAATAAAAAATTAGCCTAACCGCAAATTGAACCATAGCCACCATTTTCATGTTTTAGTACCAATATACCACACAAAAAATCTTGTGAAAAATAAAATATTAAGAAGAAACCTTTTTTTCTATTTTCAACAGGCCCTAACAGTGACCTTGACCAACGAACAAAAAGGCATAATTCAACGTTGAAATATTGCCAGGGTCATTTTCCACCGAGTCGCATTCACCACGTTACATTGGACGGTAAGCTGACATCACATATATAGTGTTGGTGTCAGACTGCGTTATACAAGTCCTTGGAATTATTTATATAGAAAGGTGTCCTGCTAACTCATTCCTGTTACGATCCACAGAGCTGTGCCGGTTGAAGTTCGACGAGTGACGACAGCATGAGAGGACGAAACCAGTTTATTTCAACATAAATGCAGGCTACACATATATTGAAATGCAGGCTACACATATATTGAAATGCAGGCTACACATATATTGAAAGACCCAGACGCAACTAATTATCTTTACGAATCTTTTCTGATAGTTCTAGTGTAACAATCGTTTTTAATTTTACTTTTCTATCTGCCATATCACTCCTTTTTTTAGATATGTTTTTATTAAATTGCATTGCAAAAAAGTTTTGCATGTATCACATATGATCTCACCCCCAACTGGCTGATTCTTTATTTTTTGGGACCTTTTTGTTTTGTTACCTGTCTTACCTTAACATTCATTGCGTGCAATTTGACGGTCTCGGCAGTTGTCAACGCCGGCTGGTTTGACTTTCCGTCTGTCATTACAATGAGTATATTGGCCACGTGGTCTCTATCGCCGGAAGGCTTGGTGAAACTGTTTGCTTCAATATACTTGAGCGCAAGGTCGGTTCGAGTGCCACCTGTTCGGTATCTGGTAACAATAAAAGCATATAACGTGTGGATAATTATTTCGTCAAATCATTAAATGTAACGTTCTTCATATTTACAAGGCCATCAAACTTTCGGACCTAAATTTGTCATTTTTGGTTTATTCTAAGGATCGTTCTCAAACTCAAAATCTTACTTTTTTGCAAACACTGTTACTTAAGGATGTTGGCTCCTAAAGTGTAAGTAATTAAAACGATTTAATTCAGTTTACAAACATCTCTATTATTACTGGTACCTAAGATCAAGGAATTATATAGAGATATAAAATGATTACCGAAAAAGGTATGTAACCGTGCTCGTAAAGAGTGTTGTTTCTTTTTTAAGCCTCCCTCAAATATGTACTCAATTGTGTTAATTTAAATAAAAGCGAGGTCATTAAGATATCGTTCTATCATATGTATGAAACCGGTCTTAGAACTAAGCATTATAAAGAAAAATGGCTAATATATAAATTATGTTGATCTTTGTAAAAAAAAATACAAGGGGAACTAAATTGTTTTATTGCATATTCTTTAATACTTTAAGAGACATGTGTTGACCATATCCGACCCACTTTATTATATACATAATGATGATAAATTTGAACAGTTAAACATTTTTGTAATGCATTGTTCTTTGGTCCTATGTGATCATTTTCAGAATATATTGACAATCATGGTTGCGCGTGATTTTTTAAGAAATATTTGTCAAATTACCGCAAAACATACGCATTTTTTGGTGTTGTTTAAAAAGGTTTATAGTCGATAACAAGAAAAATAATCAATGTAAAATAGTATTAGTTCAAACAAGGAGTTTTAGCAGAAGTCTCGAATTCCTTGGTTCAAATATAGTCCAATATATTCTACATGTTAGAAATATTTGTCAAATTACCGCAAAAAGTACATATTTTGGTGTTATTTTGGAAATGTTTATATTTGATAAAATAAGAACTAATTAATGTAAATAAATAGTTTTAGTTGAAAAGTAGTTCAATATATTCTACATCTACAGTCAAACATGCGTTAATGGTCACCTCTATTAAGCAACCACTTGCCTTAAGCAGCCACATTTGATATTATTTCCCATTGCTATGTATTTAGAGCAAATCAACCTGTATTAAGCAACAACCTGTCTTAAAATGCCACTTTTGTCACTTCCCTTGATTGGCTGCTTCAGACAGGTTTGACTATATATACTGTACACTTTTTTCAAAAAGATTGATTGATTGATTGAATATTTAGCGTCATTTTTATGCCATCGAGGGCTAACAGACGATCAGTTAACCTAACCACTGTTTCCTGGGATTAACCAGTACTCGAGCACACCCCGTCTCCGTAAGTAACTGATAACTTTCCCACTTGAATCAGTGGTGAGAGACGAATGATAATTAGACACAATGTCGTATATCAATCATCACGGAGACTTTTCAAAAAGAAAACACATGTAAAATATCAAGGACTTTTTTAGTCTCTATATCATTCCTTGAAAATATTTACATCACTTGATGTACATGTTTGTTTAGACTGCAACAAAAATACTAGTTTCCAAAAATAAACACAACTTCAATTTATATAAAATTTATAAACAAGAAAATATAGAAACCGTTCCTAGCCAACATCCTTAAAACAAAATTATGGTTAAGACAAAATACTACTTTCAAACATTATTTGTTAACTATTCACTAATCATTAAAATTGTTTCTGCAATTCAATTTATTTATTTATTCAGTTAAATGTATTACAATTTTATTTATTTTCATATTTGGAGTTCTAGTCGAAGAATTGTTTTCCAACGCAGACCCCGAGAATATAAAACTATTTTCATGCTCTACTCATAATTTTCATGAATCATAAAATCACAAATTAAAGTGAAAATACTTGACCCGACCTCGAGTTTGAAAGTATTTATGCAGATTTAAGGTAGAAAATTAGTTGCCCATTATTTTGTTATACTCGCATAATATTTTTTTTTCGTTTGAGTATGAGGACTCGAGCATGGAGCAAAGTTTTATTACCACGGCGGCTTCTAAATAAAGATATAAAAAAAGATAAGCAAGCCATAGTTCACGAAATGAGTAATCAGAGGAAAACAAACGTAAAAGCTTTTATTTATTACAAAAGAGCACAAATGTAATAAAGATAAATACATCCAAAACCCTTAAAAACACACATCGTTAAATGATTAAAAAATATAGTAATTGGTATTTCTGTGGGGTCCAAAACTGGGGGACTGCAGCGCATTTTTTACCCCCACTCCCATCAAAAAATAACTAAAACTGATGTCATTTAAGATATAAATGTGGAATCTCAAGACCTCTGGTCCATAATGCATGCAAGTCCTTGTCAATATAAATTGAAATGGGTTCGCTATTTTTTTCTTGCTCCGATATGCTTTTGTAGAATTGTTTCTTTTAAACAACATTGAAACGTTTAATCGGCGTAAATTATTTTTTAACATTTCACATACTGTAATTCTTAAACAATAATTTTATTACAATAACTTTTGCTATACGTTTGCTACCATATTTGTAAGCGGACATGAAGATGAAAGGCAGTTGTGATCCAGTAAAAAACCAGCCGGGCGTTTTTAGCTCAGTCACTATTAAAGCGGCAGTTGCGGTTCGAATTCCCGTCCAGACACTGTCTCTGTAATGAATGATATACAACATTACGTCGCATCGTCATAAGCCTCTCATCGCTGATTCAAGTGGGGGTGGGAATCATCAGTTACTTGTGGAGATGGGTGTGCTCAAGTACGTGTTAACCTTCCAGGAACTCAGGAAAGATTGTCTAGGTTATCTGATCGTCTGTTAGCCCTAGATGGCATAAAATGACGGTAAATATTCAAACAAACCAACCAATCAAAACTCACGGTATTTTATGGATGGCGTCAACCAGATCATGTTTGTTATGGTAGGTGTTCAAATTGAACTCGTTGTGTGGCGAGGAGGCGAACGTAGTGACGCCGATCTGGACATTTCTCGGGCCAATATTGAACGTCTGAGCAAACTTCGCTACAAAGTCTATCTGTTTCTTGAAGTTGGGGGAACCGACCGAACCGGACGAATCCAGCAAAAATACAATGTCAGCTGGATTTTGACCACAGTCTGCAAGTTATTATTATCTTATTATTATCATTGTTATTGTTATCATAATTATCATCATCATCATCATCATCATCATCATCATCATCATATAAAACAATAAATAAAACAATAAATAAATAAATAAATAAATAAATAAATAAGTAAGTAAATATATCAAACGATTTTATACATGAAAACCTAATATTTTGATTTTTTTTTTATCTCTTCTTCAATTTACAAACAATAAAGAAATCATCAAGTTCAGTACATTTCTTTCAGAGGCATTGTGTAAAGCACGTTCCACAATAAACAATCAATAATTGTCCCCCTCCTATGTTACTGTAAAATTTATAATTGATAAAGAACATATTAGAATTACCTATTTGCTTGAAAATGATTGAGCGCTTTGTAAAACCAAAAAAAAAAAAAAAAAAATGAATTGGTGTTAACGCCGCTTCCAATACATTTCAGGTTCTATATATATATATATATATATATATATATATATATATATATATATATATATGTCATGTCCAGTTTTATTTCCTCAAGTTACTGGCAAACTTTCTCACTTTTTGGAGGTAGCGGAACTCGAATTACGACACTATCGATAAGAGCTAAATGATTTTAAGATGGCGTCTTAGACCACTTTGCCATGGAGGACCCTTTGTAAATTTTAAACTTTTATAATTGTTAATACTTTTGCACTGATTTGTTGCGTAAATGTATATATATATCTTGCATAACGAGAAATGAAATTCTTCTTTTTTCATAACAATAATGAGGTGACCTGATAAACTTAAGTTTATTTGGCGGATAACTCAGTAAACTTGCATTCAGATTACTTAGACATCTTGTTTGAAATAAGCGTCTTAGATATTGTGATTGCAATTTACAGAAAATACATTTTTAGCAAAAAGCAAACATAGAATACTAGATTAATGTATTAGATTCGACACGAACAAAGTATCAATGGCTCGACTTAGACTCGTCTTCGTACATTTTACTAGCTTCGTTTAATACGCTCGACGTGGTCTATTGGTAGAGCGTCCACCTCGCATGCGGAAGGTCGTGGGTTCAATCCCAGGCCGGGTCATACCAAAGACTTTTAAAATGGTACTAGAAGCTTCCTCGCTTGACGCTCAGCATTTAGAGGAGAGTTCTAGGTCTGGTCGGCCCGGTGTCAGTATAATGTGACTGGGTGGGGTATCATACCATGTTACTGCAGCATGATACTCCAGTGTGACAGCGCTTAGAATACTGTCTGAAGTAGACACCGTCGCGATATGACTGAAAAAAAATGTTGAAAACGACGCTAAACACCATACAACAACAAAATAATACGCTCGAAAAAGAAGGATTTAACCAAGTATTGTCTAAATAAACGCTTTGGAGATGGTTACTTAACTCTCACAAGAAAAAAAGGCACCTACCTGGGGCGGCTGTGGTTGCGGCGCTCTGGGCCGTATGGAGGCCCACTAGCGCCAACAAGGCGACAAATGTAATCCGTGTCATGTTTAGAACACAACGAAAAATGCAGGTAAATTTTGGAATGGCGCTTATATACCCTGCTTGGGGTGGCATATCACACGAGCCGGGATATCGCGCAATTTAGGTCAATATCAAATTTTTATCATTAAAATTGGATAGGGACATCCGTTTGTCTGAAGAATTTTGTTTGAAAACAGCGGATTATATTTGGTTACTTCTTCAAATTTACAAGATAGATTTGACGTAGCAGGTCAAATGTCTGTTATTTCCAGCTGGCGATTATGCCCTTTTATCAGTTTTTGTTTTATAAGCATATATACATTTCACAGGAGCAAGTGTACGTGACTAAGCGATAACTGTATAACTTTCGTTTTGAATTAAACCTTTTTTTTTTTTTTTGGTATACTATAGTAACTATTATATAATCCTTCGTAGGGAAGTTCATAAAATATCAATTTGGTATGTACTATTTCCAATAATTCGAAATAGAGGGTAACCAAATTGAACCTTTCCTTAATTTTCATGTTAGTGTTGTTGTTTTTTGTGTTTTTTTATGTAAAACACATAATTATGTGATGCATGAGATGTATAGAGAATACCATGTTAGTATCTGATATTATCAACGTTATCAGGTGAGGTTTAGAAAAAAAACTAGGATGAGGCTCTGCCGAGTCCTTGTTTTTAACGTGTCAAACCTGATTTATTATACATAATGACGTCATTTGCCTGATAAACTTGCATTGACGGTATAAACCTATGTTTATCAGACAGGCAGTTTATCAACAGAAAAGAATGCAATGACATGATAAAATGTGAATGGAAATTGACGCCATTGCAGATTGTATATGGCATATCCGGATTTATTGGTATAGGAAGACCTCACACTCAATAGCATAAATCCGGGTAGAGCAAAAATCATTTGACATTTTTTAGGCTAAACTGGGCTCGAACCCACAAATCAGCATTGATAAGTAAGTGATATTGAGACTATAGCACCTCATTTAGATTTATATTCAGTCTCAGTCGACCTTCAAGCCATGTCGTATATGGCAACCAGCCACATCATATATGGCAACCAGCCACGTCATATATCGAAACCAGCAACGTCATATATGGCTACCGGCCACGTCATATATGGCAACCAACCACGTTATATATGGCAACCAGTCATGTTATATATAGCAATCAGCAACGTCATATATGGCAACTAGCCATGTCATATATGGTAACCAGCCACATCATATATGGCAAACAGTTACGTCATATATGGCAACTAGCCATGTCATATATGGCAACCGTTCACATCATATATGGCAAATGGCCACGTCACATATGGCAACGGCCACGTCATATATGGACACCAGCCATGTCATATATGGCAATCAGTCACCTCATAATATGGCAACCCGCCACGTCATATATGACAACCAACCACGTCATATATGGCAACTAGACATGTCATTTATGGCAACCAGCCACGTCGTATATGGCAACCAACTACATAATAAATGACAACCAGCCATGTCATATATGACAACCTTCCACGGCATATATGGCAACCTACCACGACATATATGGCAACCAGTCACGTCATATATGGCCACTGGCCACGTCATATATTGCAACCGGCCACATCATATATTGCAACCTACCACGGCATATATGGCAACCTACCAAGTCATATATGGCAACCAATCACGTCATAAAGGGCCACCGGCCACGTCATATATGGCAACAACCAGGTCATATATGGCACCCAGCCACGTCATATATGACACCAGTCATGTTATATATGGCAACCAGGCACGTCATATATGGCAACTAGCCTTGTCAAATATGGCAACCAGCATTTTCGTATATGGCAACCAACCACGTCGTAAATGGCAACCAGCCATGTCATGTATGGCAACCAGGCACGTCATATATGGCCATCAGCCACGTCATACATGGCAATCAGTCACCTCATAATATAGCAACCAGCCACGTCATATTTGACAACCAGCCACGTCATATATGGCAACCAGCCACGTCATATATGGCAACCAGTCACGTCATATATAGCAACCAATACATCATACATGGCAACCGGCCACGTCATATATGGCCACCAGCCACGTCATATATGGCAACCAGCAAAGTCATATATGGCAACCTGCCACATCATATATTGCAAATGGCCACGTCATATATGGCCACCGGCCGCGTCATATATGGCAACCGGCAACGTCATATATGGCAACCTGCCACATCATATATTGCAAATGGCAACGTCATATGTGGCAACCGGCCGCGTCATATATGGTAACCGGCCACGTCATATATGGTAACCAGTTTAATTTTTACCCAGTATACGAGGGGTTATCTAGAAGTTCGTGGACAAACTTAATAAAATCCATATTTATGCAAGTTCATCGTTATATTTTCACAACTTAAGTACTGTTATATTTTCCATTGATGTGCGGTGTTTTAGTATATTTCTTATGTCAGTAAAAATGTCAAGGTATCCATAGCAACATACATACACGATTAGTGCCGCAGCTCAAAATGTTGAGCAATTCGACAGACAAATATGTGAAAAATAACAATATTTTTTACTAAAAAAATTACGTTAAAACATATTATTGAGAACAAGTCATTTGAATAAGCTTACATTAAAAAGGTAGACTCATTCATAAAGTGCATCTGATGAAAAGGCGAAACAACGAGCAGCAATACAGTTTGTGTCAATATTAGCAAAACATTGATTCAAACGATAGATATGCATAATAAAGCTCCGTTGTGCATTTTGTAGTCTACAACTGACACAAACGGTACAGTGAGAAAGAGAAACAATAATGGATGCTAACCGGTTTGGCGTCCTGTGTCAAATCAAGCAAAGTCATGTCAGATTGGCAAAAAGTGTCTCAACAAGGATTGCTGTAATACAATTTATGAACTATACTGCGAACTACGTATAGGTTACAATACAGTGCGCATGATAATTAAGAATAAATAGCATGCTGGGAGTGTTCACAAGGTTCCCCGATTGCTTAAAGAGTATGAGTGGAGCGACGAGTAAGAGTAGGAAAATTACTTGTTAAATAAATCTGGCCTGCGGCAGAAAGGCGTACATGGCATGTTTGAAATACATGTTACTGTTTTATTTCATTTTTTTTCATAGTTTGCATACAAGTTGTGGTTAGATTAAATATAATACATGTAAACCTCAAAATAAATCCGACATGTCATGTTCATATTATGAGGTTTGTCTACGAATTTCTGGATCTGAGTAGAACCGCCGTCCTTCCGCAAGTAACTGGCAAACTTTCTGACATATTTTTTTTTAAGTAAGTTCATACATACTTTTGATCTGGTGCTCGACTTGGGGTCTCCGTGATGATTGATATACGACATTGTGTCTCGTTATCATTCGTCTCCCAACGCTGTTTCAAATGGGAAAGTTATCAGTTACTTGCGGAGATGGGGTGTGCTCGAATACTGGTTAATCCCAGGAAACAGTGGTTAGGTTAACTGGTCGTCTGTTAGTCCTCGATGGCATAAAAATAACGCTAAATATTCAATCAATCAGTCAATCAATTGACTTGGGGTTAAAAACAGACAGACAGAGAGAAAGAGAGAGAGAGAGAGAGAGAAAGAGAGAGAGGGAGAGAGAGAGAGAGAGAGAGAGAGAGAGAGAGAGAGAGAGAGAGAGAGAGAGCGAGAGAGAGATAGAGTACTATAACTGGGTAAGAATAAATATATTCTAGAGCGTTCATCTATTTGGCTGTATGAGGGTTGTCGGGTCAAATGTAAAATCAGAACATTAATAAATTTATCAAGTCGGTTAAAAAGTAGAACACGTGGTAAAAGGGGTTATCACTTGGATGATTATGTTGCATCATTGACTGCTGGTCCAAATCCAACCTGGTTTTTGGCATAACCAGCTGAGTGTAAATACATAACACGTCATTCGTTGCGCGTAAAATTATCATATTATTGTACGCATTTAATTTGCAGAATTATTTACTCATTTGAACCGCTCTCGCGTCCGCTTCCTGGGTAGAACCAGTACTGAGTGTTGTTTGAGGCACCTGGTCGAGCTGGGGATCGAACCCGCAACCTCTGGTGTGAGCATCCCGCACTCTATCCGTCACACTACCGTCTCGCTGTTGTAGAAGGATTAACGATTTGGACAAGCGTATATCCTAATCTTTACTCACTGCTCTGATAACTCAATTACCTCTCTAGTCAACTTTTTTTAAATTTACTCTAATTCATGCCAGTTTGGAAAGTATTAATTGGTTTGATGACAAAATACCCACTTCACGCCAAGGTCGTTCGCTTTATTGCTTTTGCTTAGAATTACTGTTTTTGTTGTTTGTTTGTTTTTTTTCAATTTCTGGTTGTTGAGATACAGCAAAATTGGGATTTTTTTTGCAGGTGTGGGAGGTGTGCAATATTTTTGTTTCTCTTCATAATCATCATTGACATCGTTGTGTTTAGAGTATAAACGGGAACCGTGGGGTGGGGGAGGGTTGATTCAGATTGTCGGGAGGGTGGTTGAATGGTAGCAGTATGCCCTCGTTTTAGGTAAAATAATTTCAACGGTTTCAACGGCTTCAAGAAGAACACATATTTTCTTTGTCAACATAATTCGAATCAAGTAACAAAATCAAAGCCACCCACTCTTCTCGGATTCATTTTATTGCTATTTTTAGTTTTTAACTTATCCGTTTTACATCGATTGTGAAATAAGTTCTTAAAACTTAAACAAGCCCACTCTCGAATAATTCCTGAGAAGAATCGGTACAAGCTTGAGGATAAAGTGTCTTGCTGAAGTCAACTTTAGGACTCACGGCACTATGACAAAAGTAGAAGTAAAAGTTGGTTATCTTTTTCTTCTTTTTTTTTTCAGGGCTTTATATTGCAGCGATTTTTTTTTTTTTTAGTTCCAATCCTCGTCCGTTAACAGTCTCCGTGACGATTGATATAAGACATTGTGTCTCATTATCATTCGTTTCTCACCGCTGATTCAAGTGTGAAAGTTATTTGCGGAGATTGGGTGTGCTCGAGTACTGGTTAACCTTTCAGGATCCCAGGAAACGTTGGTTAGGTTAACTGATCGTTTTTTATCCCTCGATGTCAAAAAATGACACTAACTATTCAATCAATCAATCAATCATTCAATTTTTCCTACTATGTGTTAAATGGTCAGTATTTTGGAAATCACCTCCGGAAATTTGATGCTGATACCAGATTTCTAGGCAATTCTGTGTCAATTTAGAGTTGGTGGTTCGAACCGCGAATAGTTGACATATTTGTACTTTGGAATTGATAGGTATCACAAAACCATTTACTTAAAAATAAACTCGTTCATATATGATTCTTTTTCTTTATAACTGCAGGCCGAACTAGACACATATTGCATGATTTTGTGTGTTTTTTCACTGTATTTTGGGCATACATGTTACAATGGAGCCCTATGAGAAATGTGATAGTGGTGTGAGACGTATACGTAGCAATGTCGTAGAATCGAACCCACAACCCGCCGATCATGGGTCCGAAGCCTTACCACTTGACCACGCGCTCCACACTGTTATCAGAGACCGCGGTGTGGTCTAGTGGTAGAGCGTCTGCCTCGCATGCGGAAGGTCGTGGGTTCGATCCCAGGCCGGGTCATACCAAAGATTTTAAAAATGGTACTAGAAGCTTCCTCACTAAACGCTCAGCAGTTAGAGGAGATTTCTAGGTCTGGTCGGCCCGGTGTTAGTATAATGTGACTGGGTGGGGTATCATACCATGTGTCTGCGGTATGATACTCCAGTGTGACAGCGCTCAGAATACTGTCTGAAGTAGACACCGTCGCGATATGACTGAAAAATTGTTGAAAGCGACGCTAAACACCATACAACAACAACAACTGTTATCAGAGGGCATCAATACCAAGTTGGTTTCTAAATTTTCCTAACGTTCCTGCTCACTGTCGGCAATTAATGTCACCATAATTATGGCTATACTTTCATAGTTGTGAAATATACATTAGTAAAATCATTTTCAACGTTGTCGCGTATCTCTTTGTGACGACCCGGTTAGCTCATGCGGTTGCGCGTCTGACTGTCAGTTTAGTTTGAATCCACTTCCGGCCAAAGTCTCCGTGATAATCTCTCCCCGCTGGTTCAAGTGGGAAAGTACTTGCGGAGATGTATGTGCTCGAGTAACGGTTAACCTTCCTGGATCCCAGGCTAGAGTGGCTATCTTAACTGATCATTAGACAGGACGGTTTGCTCAGTCGGTAGCGCGTCTGACTTTCAATCCAGTGAACATGAGTTTGAATCTCCGCCCGACAATAGTCTTCGTGATGATTGATACACGACATTGCGTCTCATTGTCATTCGTCTTTCAGCACCGTTTGAAGTTATTGCGGAGATAGGTGTACTCGAGTAGTGGTTAACCTTCCAGAATCCCAGGAAAGAGCGGTTAGGTAAACTGAAAGTCCGTTAGCCCTCGATGGCATACACATGGCGCTTAATATTCACTCCATTTGTGAAGTTAACATATAACCCATTACTGTCTATTATATTTATAAAAATACCAAAAATATTAAATAATTAATTAAAAATAAAGAATTGAAAACTCATTTTTTTTGGCGACATGCTCCTGGTGGCAGGCGCCTGTTTCTCTTAAATCTAAGCAAAGCAGCGAGATGATCATGATTTTAGACTGGTTCCATTTGATATGCCTATATATGGCTTGCTCGATATTGATTTTAAAAATTATAAAATATAGATAACAAGTCTAAATCAATTATGTATTGAAACATTTTTATCAGGTATAATTGAATAATTTTACTGTTCTGTTTTATGCTCTCTGCTTCTGCAAGCCACGGTGAATAGGTCAACTTCTCCGATTATCTCTCTCGCAAATTGTCTTCTATCTGTCGTGTTATTCAAATAAAACGCCGAGATATATAATTTATAATATCTCAAAGACCCGATTTATTACAGTATACATGATCAATTGTGGTTAATGTACTATCTCCTGTAAGTTATACACTTTAAATAATTTTATGCCCGATTATATTATGTTCTGATAATTTAGCAGATTTGGCATAATTCTACTTTCAATTATATTTGTTTATTTAAATAAAAAAACCGAAATATATCAAAATATATTATCATTTATACTTCTGTATATGCCTGCCTGCCTGCCTGCCTGCCTGCCTGCCTGCCTGTCTGTCTGTCTGTCTGTCTGTCTGTCTGTCTGTCTGTCTGTATCCCGAATGCCCGATTTTATCATAAAAATAATATGAACACTAAGCACACTGTCTTCTATCAATTATATTATTTCAATTATACAGTCGAGGTATATCAAATGCCTCCACAGGCCCGATTTATTAAATCACTTCTTTACATTCTAACATCTGTGCATCGTTGCCGTGTCGTGTTATAAAATACTCGCCAGTTTGTTTTGTATTATGTTCACGTGGGTGATAACTGTATTGAAATATGATAAACGAGCTTTTTTTAGTCAGCGAGATATGTTTTAACTAAAATAAAACTCGCTAATTATTCACGTACATTTCTGAGTATCATATTTTCCATCCTTTCACTTTGATATATTATATACTTAACGGCTTTAAAAACGCATGTTTTTTAAGTGCGTTATATTTTTATACCTGACTTGTGAACACCTTCGTGTTATTATATAAATGTTAGAATATCGTTAAGCAATCAACACACATCGTGGTTTGTTATAGGAATATAACTGAAGACTAAAATGTTTTTGTCTTCGTTTACTATAATCAAATATAACGATCTAAAATACCCACATGATACCAAACTTGCGTTTTTAAAGCGGTTTAGTATATATATTTTGGCTGATCATAAAATCCTTAAGTTAATATATCGGGCATTATAAAAACCGTACTGTATGAACTTGACCCGAAAACCACCCTGAACTTCCTCAGATAACATCGCTGATATGGTCCCGTTGCCAACCAGAAAACTAGCAATTATTCTACCGTTTCATAATACTGACTGATATTTGTCAGTTTTACACTGACACACGCTACTGTAACGGGGCTTAGTTTTGTTTGGTTAACACAAACCATTAATAGTTTGTACATAACGGGTAGCCTTCCTAAGACACTACACCGACACTTGGAATTTCAGTTGGCTGTTTTTATTGAACCAAAGGACGAATTCCTATAGTATTCCTTCTTCATTTCTTCGGTTTGTTCGATGTATTTATATAAAATAGGTTGGTTTTATTTTCAGTTTGAGATTATACTGCTGATCTAAAGTCGATTAATCGGTCGTTTGTAGCACTGTTGGGTCTGAAACTAGCAATGAAAAAATAAGTCGTGTGTGTTGGGCTGGGGGTGTCTTACCCGGCCTATAAACAGATGTTTAGGCCTAATGACGTATTAGTCGGAAATCTTTATTACAGTTCGGACCCAATAATGGCATTTTTGACCTTATATCCTTTAATAAAATACAAATGTGTGTGTGTATTATAAAACACACAAACAAACGTAATACTAGTATTTAAAAAACATAAACGCAAAACTACTAAAAGTTAACAAAACTAAGTGTCAGCATTAACTATGCTGGGGACGCTGGAGCGCGTGGTCTAGTGGTATAGCACCGAACCCGTGATTGGAGGGTCGTGGGTTCGATTCCCTACAACGGCTATACATGTGTGGTGTCTTTGAGCAAGACACTTTTTCCGTATATGCGTAGTACTGGTTTTACCCAGGAAGATATTGAGGGATAGAACCACCATTGGAAAAAGGAAGTGCTTCCGTGGGGTAGTCGCATAATGGCCGTTATAAATAATCATCGTTTCTTCTTCTTTAAAACACATTTTCCTTATTTTAATGCTCATTTTTTTTATTTGAATGGCATTATTGATGTTTTTTGAACATTTTGAAAGCATTGTCACGTTTGAATTGTGAATCTAGAAAAAAAAATGATGCTTGGAAATTGGGGTATGAATGCATGATTTCGGAAGTCTACATTCACTTTGTCAACAATGTACACATTGAGCAGAAAAATCTCTTATACGACACATGACCGCTACTATTCTCATCATATTTTGGTAGTGCAGCGGTTGACAAACAGTAAAATGTTAGTTTCACTTCTTTCATCGGGGTTTCTCTATGAATGACAAGCCTTCAAACTTTTATTATTTACTATAGAATAAAGAACAAAAATCAATGGTGAGGTTACACCTTGAGCGTAATTAGTCTAACGAGGACGCTGGCTCGAGTCCATATCGATCCGGCTGCTTTAAAGGAAAACACGAACATTTTGATATTGTTTACTTTACACTATTTCTGAAATTTATACATCTATACATGATACAATATGGAATCAAATTACTCCTTACATATTGCAATTTCTAAAAGTATTTTTAATTTCAGCTCCAAAAATGTTTGCCAGTTGCTTACGGAAGGATGGTTATACCACACTCAGATTCATTCTGAGGTCTACCTCCTGCATTAAAACTTGATATGTCATATATAACCTGAAATGTGTTGAAAATGGAACGTCAGTTGTTAATGCAATCGATGAGCGACCGAAATCTATATAAGGGCGAGTTAAGAAATTGACTCCGGGCGCTGCCATATTGAAACGTCAAGATCACGTGTTAAAACACGGCATGGTCGCCATTGTTTTTCTAAACAGTGCATCATGGGAATATATAAACCTGGTGTTATAATTGACAGTGACGTTTTAATGCACTAATTTAGGTCACTTTGAATTATTCTTTCCATATTTATTCAGGAAAAAAAATGATAAAGCCTTAAATCAAGGAATTTTCTAAAATTCCTTGCTTAAATAAGGTCTTGAAACTTATCTTTTTTGACTATTTAGAAACGTTTCTGACAGATTCCTATCGAGTTAATGTAAATAATTTTCAAATAACGATGTTTTTACTCAATTATTATAATATGCTGAATCCATAACAATGAAAATAATAACAACATTAAACAGTTGCAGTTGTTTATTTTATTCGATACATCAGAAATAAAAAGATAGTTTACCGGTGTGACATATTTTCAGCACGTCGTCAGAATCAGATATATATCCAATGCACAAGTTTTGGAAAAACAGTAATTTTTAACTGTTGTTTTTAATAATAATATATCCACAAATTAATTTAAAATATGGATACGAGTTATTTTAAAGTATATTATTATCACAGTAGTAAATTGTATAGAACATAGCAGTAAGTACGTTAGACAATATAAAATGTAAGTTTTTTTTAAATATGCAAATGGCAACACATAATTATTGATATCAGTACGTTTAAACAACAAGTTACTATCAGGCACACCTGCAGCCGGGAATTCGCTGTGCCAGCCGAAACCTTGTCGGGATTTGGTATAACTCGTGTATTTAGTACCCTGTACAAGGAACCAAACTTACATATTCATTCACTTAAATTGCTACATCGTTTACAAGACCTAACCATTGGATGTTTTTTTAAAAGCAGCCAACTTGTTTTCCTGATTAAATATGCAAAAAACAATTCATAGTGATCTCAATTAGTGCATTAAAGCGTCACAATCAATTATAACGCACACCGCATTTGAATTTTCCTTTCAGCCGGAAAGTGGTCGAAACATGACTAGATTTTGATATCAATAGCGGTTTGTGCATTCCCATGATGCACAGTTTAGAAAAACAATGGCGACCTCCATGCGGCTTCAGCCGTGTTTTAACACGTGACGTTTCACGTGACACCTGCAACCGGGAATTCGCTGTATCAGCCGGAACCTTGTCGGGATTTGGTATCACCCGTGTATTTAGTATCCTGTACAAGGAACCAAACTTACACATTCATTCACTTTAATTGTCACATCGTTTATAAGACCTAACCATTGGATGTTTTTTAAAAGCAGCAAACTTGTTGTATTTAATGCTTGTTTTGAAAATGAACAAACAGGTAAATTGGGTGGTCTTAACACCGATACTGTCTTCAAGATTCAAAATACGCTCACACTATACTCAAACTTCAGAATACACTCATATTTCAGAATACACTCATAATACACTCAAAATCCACAATACACTCAAAATTCAAAATACACTCAAAATTCACTCAGAATTCAGAATATACTCTGAATATAGTATGTATTTAGATCCCTTGAACCCCAACCTCAATTTTAAACATTTGAAAACTATTATATTTTTTTTTTAGATCTTTCTTATAAATTTACACAAGTTATTTCGAAATCCGATGAAACTCTCCGAAAACAATGCCGAAGATAAACACTTGCTGTTATATAATCAATATTGTCACAGTCGACGAAAAAAAATAGCTTTTTCTTTTTTGAAGAAATCATTCGATATTTTCCGGCATCATTTGACGTGTTCGCCAGAGCAGAGACATAATACATAATATGCGTCTATGTCTCTGGCAAGAATATGCAATATATAGTGTCACGGTACAAAACAAGAAACTTCCGATTTTCAAACATACCAGTATGTTGTTAAAAAGAAATAAACTTGGATGATGACCTACATAGTTTCAGACGAGCGATTAAGTGTCAGATAAAAACCAATCATAATTGGCACGTGCGCTTTAAACAAAAGAGACGATTTCCACGTACATGCACGTACCAGTATGCATATGTTTCGAATTGACCGAATTAAACTTACAGACTTTTTTGTCAATAAGAAAGTAAAAAAAAAAAAAACATTGTAAAAACATCGACTTTTTTCTTAAGTTTTCTTAGTTTTTAATATGCCTAAAATGCCATTAACTTACGTGAATATGCCACTACTTAACCCAAAAAACTGCAGATATCGTTCTTTATCACATGACCAATCATTTCATCATCTCACGTAAAGAGGAGCTATACATTATTCCATACAATATTCTTGCAATACAAATAAAAAATAATTTGAACTCTGTTTTCAAAAGTTTATATATCCGCATTTAAAGATAGTAGAAGTTTCTTTTACTTTTTTGCTCAGTGTATTATTTGACCTACTAAATTATTAACGTAGTAGGTTGGAGCCCCGCTCGTTCCAAACACTTTATATGAGAACGTTTGCCAGTGACTTGCGGAGGGAAGGTGGTTCAGGTTCAGTATGAGGTCTACCTCCACCAATACAACTGGATATGCCATATACAACCTGGAATGGGTTGAAAATGGCGTTAAACCCCATTAAAAATTATATTAGTGTATGCTGCTCAAGAACTATGTTTGACTTAAATAAAACGTTTTTAAAGTTGCACAATATGTTAATACTATAATATTTCACTGCTGTATTTATAACGTTTACGTACTGAAAGCTAAAAAAAGCGCAGCACAGGGTTGCATTTCACGAAAAAAACTTACGATAAAAATCAGTTGTAAACGTAAAGTAAGAAGTATTCATAATATTTTGCAGTCATCCGCATGAATTTAATATTGTATTTTCAGAAAACATATCATTTTTATGAATTATTCAACCCGAAGCTGGGTTCATTTGGATTAATATTTAAAATTTTATGAACGACATATACTTTACGTGTACGACCTATTTTTTTAACCGTTCGTTGTTTTGTGAAATGCACCCACAGTTGGCGTTTATTCTAATGAGCGGATTAGTGCACTGGTAGCTGACCCAAATATCCATATATAACCGGGGTTATCGCTGTTTGTTACCCAAGTTTGACATTGGAATTGGTCTTAATGCATTTGGCTGCGAAAATGCAGTCATTATGCCAATTTATCATGGAAATACCCTTTTTTCAAAGAGTGTTTAAGCTTGTGTTTGCATTATAATAAATTATATGTAGAATAGTAAAGCGGGTATGTGTTTGTTTTAAGCCTGAATATAGCTTTGAACCTGAATTGCACTGGGGAAAAATTCCAATTTTAATGGTTTAGTCGGTGCATTCTGCCGGGCAGTAAATATAGAACCGACCTAATTATTATGACAAGAATATCGTATGTTAATGGTAAAGAGGAGTTTGTATCTTTTTATGGGCTATTTGAGAAATAAAAAAAAAAGTTCAGAAAATGGAGGTCATGTGCAGTTATCTAGTTCAAAGTGTCAGTTAAGTACATATGGCGTGTTCTTTTGCGCCAATGACAACTGTTATGTTTTTTGTTGTAATGGAACAAATCATTTACTATGTTTTGTATTCTATTTCTGTTGTTTTATAAACAGAATAGTTCAAAAGACATATTTATAGATTATAGAGAATTACCATTTGCACCGCTAAGTCATAAAAAATGTCTTTTGCTAGGTTTCGGCTTCACTGACGCCTTTATCAGAAGAAGAAAAGAAAAGAAAAGAAAAAAAAAACCTTCTTACGAAAGCGTATTTTTAAATTATTCAAGTCGAAACAACGAAACTACGATGATGAAAAGTCGAAACTACGAACTTTCGACTTTTCACCATCATAGTTTCGACTTTTCACCGTCGTAGTTTCGACTTTTCACCATCGTAGTTTCCACTTTTCACTACGTTGTTAAAGCCGAAAACTAACAAATATTTATTTTTTTATATTTTAGCACTGTTAAGTTGTAATTCTCACTATACCGTATTAGCATATACTATTTCTACTATTTATGTAAACCTCGTGGATCCAGCATTCTGTAGAGTTGAGCGCTTTTCTCGTGACCTTAAAATGACACTCGGGTCATCGTAAACGTATGTAAATGTTCATATATCGTTAAAGCGGCGGTTATATAGTGGATATAGTATTGACCGCTCGCGTTAGAGGTTGCAGGTTCGATTCCTAGCTCCACCCGATGCCTCTCATAAAACAATACTGGACACAGACAGCATACTTGATAGCGGTTCATATAAGCTCTGGGCTTTCTCCATAATTGCGCTGAAATAAATTAGTATAAACTTAAAATGTTTGATTGCTCTCGAAACGTAGCAAATCAAATAAGATAAATACATTTTAGACCAAAGATTAAACTCAGAAGTTTGTGACTAGTCCGTTTAATGTGCCGAACAAGTGCAAAGTGTTGTTTTGGCTATCAAGCCGAACCGTGGATAGAACCAGCGATGATGTCAACATAATGAGTGAGATGTCGACACCATACTTGCTGATGTCGACATAAGGAAGTAGCTATTTCACTATCAGACTGGCAGAACACTGCCACCATAGAAACATTCTAACTTAAAACTATGATTCATCTGTAGCAAATCTCTTATCTATCTCTATTTATAGAATAGATACGAATAAAAAACAGTGTTGTATACAAACGTTACTTGGATATTATGACGTCGATAGATTGTTTCACGAGTGTTTGTAATGCTAAAATCTAAATAAGGAAATATCGACCCAAACCACCTAAACTATTTGGAATCAGAAGAAATAGAGCACTTACGAATTATCTTATTCAAAACTTGAAGATTAAGATTACCGAAAATATGAAGTGTCAACTAGTACAGTAATACTGATAATACGTGAAAATACACCGGGACTCCCTGTAACCACGCCACATGCCCAGTGTAAGGGTGTTTGGGTGGAAACACTACAAAACACGTCAGTAGGACGTGGCGAACAAAAATAATCAAGAACCAATGTTACAGAGTCGTCACCACAGCGTTCCGGTTGTTTACAGGTTAGGTGTCAGAGTCAATGTAAACACTGTTTAGGTGTCACAGTCGTCAATGTTAACATTGTTTAGTCGTCACAGTCAATGTTAACATTGTTTAGTTGTCGCAGTTAATGTAAAAATTAGTTAGGTGTCACAGTCAATGTTAACATTTTTCAGGTGTCACAGTCAATGTTAACATTGTTTAGGTGTCACAGTCAATGTTAACATTGTTAAGTTGTCACAGTCAATGCTAACACTGTTTAGGTGTCACAGTCAATGTTAACATTAGTTAGGTGTCACAGTCAATGTTAACATTGTTCAGGTGTCACAGTCAATGTTTACACAGTTCAGGTGTAACAGTCACACTGTTTAGGTGTCACAGTCAATGTTTACATTAGTTATGTGTCACAGTCAATGTTAGCACTGTTTAGGTGCCACAGTCGTCAATGTAAACATTGTTTAGTCGTCACATTTAATGTGAACATTGTTTAGTCGTAACAGTCAATGTGAACATTGTTTAGTTGTCACAGTTAATGTAAAAATAAGTAAGGTGTCACAGTCAATGTTAACATTGTTTAAGTGTCACAGTCAGTGTTAACATTGTTTAGGTATCATAGTAAATGTTTACATTAGTTATGTGTCACAGTCAATGTTAACACTGTTTCGGTGTCATGGTCAATGTTAACACTGTTTAGGTGTCACAGTCAATGTTAACATTGTTTAGGTGTCACAGTCAATGTTAACATTAGTTAGGTGTCACAGACAATGTTAACACTGTTTCGGTGTCATGGTAAATGTAAACACTGTTTAGGTGTCACAGTCAATGTTAACATTAGTTTGGTCAATGGTCAATGTTAACATAATTTATGACCTCGGTAAATGTAAACATGTTTTAGGTGTCACAGTCAATATTAACACTGTTTAGGTGTCACAGTCAATGTTTACATTGTTTAAGTGTCACAGTCAATGTTAACATTAGTTATGTGTCACAGTCATTGTTAACATTGTTTATGTGTCACAGTCATTGTTAACATTGTTTATGTGTCACAGTCAATGTTAACATTGTTGACGTGTCACAGTCAATGTTAATATTAGTTAGATGTCAACATTTTTAACATTAATTAGGTGTAACAGTCAATGTTAACATTGTTTAGTTGTCAGAGTCAATGTTAACATTCGTTAAGTGTCACAATCAATGTTAACATTGTTAAGGTGTCACAATCAATGCTAACATTGTTTAATTGTCACAGTCAACGTTAACATTAGTTAGGTATCAAAATGTTTAACATAAGTGAGGTGTAACAGTCGATGTTAACATTGTTAAGCTGTCTCAGTCAATGTTAACGTTAGTTAGTTGTCACAGTCAATGTTTACATTAGTTAGGTGTCAGAGTCAATGTTTACATTGTTTAGTTGTCACTGTCACAGTCAATGTTTACATTGCTTATGTGACACAGTCAATGTTAACATTGCTTATGTGAAACAGTCAATGTTAACATTGCTTATGTGCCAAAGTCAATGTTAACATTGCATATATGATACAGTCAATGTTAACATTGCTTATGTGACACAGTCCATGTTAACATTGCATATGTGACATAGTCAATGTTAACATTGCTTATGTGTCAAAGTCAATGTTAACATTGCATATGTGTCACAGTCATTGTTAACATTGTTTATGTGTCAAAAGTCATTGTTAACATTGTTTATGTGTCAAAAGTCAATGTTAACATTGCATATGTGTCAAAGTCAATGTTTACATTGCCTATGTGTCAAAGTCAATGTTAACATTTGTTTGGTGTCAAAGTCAATGTTAACATTGTTTATATGCCATACCATGGTCAATGTTTACATTTTTTAGGTGTCACAGTCAATGTTTACATTGTTTAGGTGTCATAGTCAATGTTTGCATTAGTTATGTGTCACAGTCAATGGTAACATTGTTTATGTCACAGTCAATGTTAACATAAGTTATGTGTCACAGTCAATGTTAACACTGTTTAGGTGTCACAGTCAATGTTAACATTGTTTATGTGTCAAAGTCAATGTTAACATTGCATATGAGTCACAGTCAATGTAAACACTGTTTTAGTGTCACAGTCAATGTTAAAAATTTTTATGTGTCAAAGTCAATGTTAACATTGCATATGTGTCACAGTCAATGTAAACAATGTTTTAGTGTCAAAGTCAATGTTAACATTGTTTATGTGTCAAAGGCAAAGTTAACATAACATATGTGTCACAGTCAATGCTAACATTACATATGTGTCACAGTCAATGTTTACATTGCTTATGTGTCAGAGTCAATGTTAACATTGCATATGTGTCAAAGTCAATGTTAACATAGCATATGTGTCAAAGGCAATGTAAACACTGTTTTAATGTCACAGTCAATGTTAACATTGCATATGTGTCACAGTCAATGTTAACATTGTTTATGTGTCACAATCAATGTTAACATTGTTTAGTTGTCACAGTCAATGTAAACATTAGTTAAGTGTCAGAGCCAATGTTAACGCTGTGAAGGTGCCACAGCCAATGTTAACATTGTTTAGTTGTCAGAGTCAATGTGAACATAAGTTAGGTGTCACAGTCAATATTCACATTGTTTATGTGTCACAGTCAATGTTAACATTGTTAAGTTGTCACAGTCAATATTTATATTAGTTTGGTGTCACAGTCAATGATAACATTGTTTAGGTGTCACAGTCAATGTTAACATTGTTTATATGCCATGGTCAATGTTTACATTTTTTTGGTGTCACAGTCAATGTTAACAATGTTTAGGTGTCACAGTCAATGTTTACATTAGTTATGTGTCACAGTCAATGTTAACATTAGTTTGGTGTCACGGTCAATGTTAACATTGTTTATATGCAATGGTCAATGTTTACATTTTTTAGGTGTCACAGTCAATGTCAACATTGTTTAGGTGTCATAGTCAATGTTTACATTAGTTATGTGTAACAGTCAATTTTAACATTGTAAAGGTGTCACAGTCAATGTTAACATTGTTTAGGTGCCACAGTCAATGTTAACATTGTTTAGGTGTCACAGTCAATGTTAACATTAGTTATGTATCACAGTCAATGTTAACACTGTTTATGTGTCAAAGTCAATGTTAACATTGCATATGTGTCACAGTCAATGTAAACACTGTTTTAGTGTCACAGTCAATGTTAACATTGCTTATGTGTCAAAGGCAATGTTAACATTGCATATGTGTCACAGTCATGGTTACATTGCTTATGTGTCACAGTCAATGTTAACATTACATACGTGTCACAGTCAATGTTAACATTGCTTACGTGTCACAGTCAATGTTAACATTGCTTACGTGACACAGTGAATGTTAACATCGCTTACGTGTCAAAGTCAATGTTAACATTGCATACTTGTCACAGTCAATGTTAACATTGCATATGTGTCACAGTCAATGTTAACATTGTTTATGTGTCACAGTCAATGTTAACATTGTTTATGTGACACAGTCAATGTAAACATTGTTAATGTGTCACAGTCAATGTTAACATTGTTTATGTGACACAGTCAATGTTTAGAATTTTTATGTGTCACAGTCAATGTTAACATTGCATATGTGTCACAGTCAATGTTAACATTGTTTATGTGACACAGTCAATGTTAACATTGTTTAGGTGTCACAGTCAATGTTAACATTGTTTATGTGACACAGTCAATGTTTACAATTTTTATGTGCCACAGTCAATGTTAACATTGCTTATGTGTCAAAGTCAATGTTAACATTGCATATGTGTCACAGGTAATGTTTACATTGCTTATTTGTCACAGTCAATGTTAACATTGTTTATGTGTCACAGTCAATGTTTACAACTTTTATGTGTCACAGTCAATGTTAACATTGTTTATGTGTCAAAGTCAATGTTAACATTGCATATGTGTCACAGTCAATGTTAACATTATTTATGTGACACAGTCAATGTTAACATTGCATATGTGTCACAGTCA
Source organism: Panopea generosa (assembly GCA_029582155.1). Classification (NCBI taxonomy): domain Eukaryota; kingdom Metazoa; phylum Mollusca; class Bivalvia; order Adapedonta; family Hiatellidae; genus Panopea; species Panopea generosa. The sequence goes on along the minus strand of CM055900.1, from coordinate 19,582,861 downwards.
ATGTTTACATTGCTTATTTGTCACAGTCAATGTTAACATTGTTTATGTGTCACAGTAAATGTTTACAATTTTTATGTGTCACAGTCAATGTTAACATTGTTGATGTGTCAAAGTCAATGTTAACATTGCATATGTGTCACAGTCAATGTTAACATTATTTATGTGACACGGTCAATGTTAACATTGTTTATGTGGCAAAGTCAATGTTAACATTGTTTATTGCTTATGTGTTAAAGTCAATGTTAACATTGCATATGTGTCACAGTCAATGTTAACATTATTTATGTGACACAGTCAATGTTAACATTGTTTATGTGGCAAAGTCAATGTTAACATTGCATCTGTGTCACAGTCAATGTTTACATTTTTTTATGTGACACGGTCAATGTTAACATTGTTTAGGTGTCAGAGTCAATGTTAACATTGATTAGATATATTTAAACATGTTTATATTTTCTGTCTAACCTATCACCACACGCACGCAATTAAAGTCCTTGATTTGACCCAGGCCACAACTATATTGCATTCCTACTGCAAGCAAAATCACTGTTGAAACGGGGCTAATGATAGTGCATGATGTGCGCTTCTGGCGACTATATTATCTTTACGGTATCACCGATATATGGCGGGAGTAACGAAAATGGAAACTGTTCGAAGCTTAGTTCAGTGTCCCGTGTGTAACAAACATTGTCGATCTTCCAAAATCAATGACCATGTTAACGAGTGTCTTAAAGATGGTAACAATGACTGTAACTTAGCCAACGAAAATGTAAAAAATCCTAAAAAACGTAAATCAGACTCGCATACGAAAGAAAGTGGGTGGGGGTTTATGATGAAGAACGAGTCTGACACCAAACCACAGATGTCGAAGAAAAGCAGACGAGAAAATAACCATACTCTTAAAGCAAAAACAGCTGTAATTGAAATTGACGATTCTGAAACAGAAAATAGTTTGCCTGAAATAGAAGATGAAACTAAAGACCTTCCCAATGCGGTGAAGAGTCCTCCTCGGGCCCCAGTTAGGACGAGGGTTGAGACCAAGAACATGTGTACAGTAGACATGTCAATACCATTAGCTGAACAAATGCGGCCTGCAACTCTAGAGACGTATATTGGTCAAGACAAAGCTGTAGGACAACGGAGTATGCTTTGGTCATTGATACAAAAGGACCACATTCCCTCAATGTTATTATGGGGACCGCCAGGCTGTGGAAAGGTAAACAGTCATGTTGGCTATTTCTGAGTAATAGCTATAATAAATAAATTGCTACATTATCATCCTCGCCTGCCCCTAATTTTCGTTGTCGTCATCCTCTGGTTAAAATTTTCTGTTTAGCTAAGCGAATAGCTATTGTCATGACCCTTGTGTCGTCATCGCCTGCTGGTAAAAGTTTCATGTTTAGCTCAGCTTTTTCTCCGTTTCTGAACAAACCACCCATGTTTTGGTGACTAAACTTCATAAACACATTTATATTATGTTGTAGAAACAATGTATATAGCTAACTTACATTAATTTCCATACTTTTGGCTTTAATAAGTTAGTTTTAAGTTTTTTATTAAGCTCGGGTTTGAATTTTTTTTTTTCCTTTTTAAATCAATTTTATTTTTCAGTAATTAAATACTATTAATTCTATAAGCTGATCACCATCAACTAAAAAAAGTTTACATCACTGACCTATTTAATGGACTTTCCTGTCTGAGCCCAACCAAGACCCCTACCCTGCTGCCCTTTTTTTGTTGTTGTTAAATTTGTTTTGTATTAAATCAAACTCTCTGCCCCATTTCAACTTTGTTACCAATGTAAAGACCCTCACCCCTAACCCCCTGATCCCACCCCCCATCATTTTTCTTTATTTGTTTTGTATTAAATTAAATTTTCTTCCCCATTTCAACTTTGTTACCAACCCAGAGACCCTCAACCCTCCCCCCCTCCCCCACCATCCCCGCCAATTGTTTTATTTTATTTTTTTATTTTTTTGTAATAAATCAAATACTCGGCCCCATTTCAACTTACCAACCCAGTAATAGTATTGAAAGTTTAAACTAATCACCATCATGTTTAAAAAGTTTAATATCACTGACTTTGACATTCATAATAGATTTGGAAAAAAGACGAGCATCTGCATCCACTTGCGGTGCTGTTGCTTTTTATGTTTTTGAAAATATGCAACCTCTGTGATTTTGGACAGCATACATGTGAACTCTCCTGCATTGTGCGGGAGTCTCCCGGAATCAAAGAGAAAATCTGCGATTCCAGGACGGGAGTCAAAGTCTCCCGCAATTTCAGTATCCTGTGTATTATATTTTCACTCAACTGCAATTTGTTGAAAAAACAAACTAATTGACACTCCGAATGTCAATGCTTGTTGTAAACATAACCCAGATAAATAAGCTCCACCCTTATTGGTTGTAAGCCAATCAGATTGCAGATGAAATCAGACAATCTCGAATGCTATTACACACATGAGTGATTACACACAAGAGGTGTATATTACAAACTCCACGCAGCATAAACTGTATCACTCAAATATATCTCATGGTCTTTTAGGTTTACATATATTTTGCCACCGACGCAGCAATTAAGAAAAGTCAATATAACCGTATATCAAAGACGATCTGTAGCGAGGCCTAACATTTTAGAAAAATCTGACTTGAAATTCGAAGTAAACAAACTGAAAAAAATGTGAAAAGACATGTCGCAAAGTCATTTCTGAAATCGTTACAGTATATATTCTTTTTATATTTCAATGTAATAAATATCATTAAATCTTTTGTAAACCAGACATTGAATGTTCCTCAACAATAAGTTATAACACGGGGATGTTTGTGTTGAATCTCAAAGAAATATAATTCATTATAAATCATTCACCATTTTGTTGTACAAGGTATCAAGTCCCGCATGTACGGCTTTTTAATCCCTTCTTAAACATCAGATTATTTTCTAGTCTTCGTTGCGTGTTTTTGGCTCTACTGGCCAAAGGCTTTTGCGATGGCGTGTTGTCTGTTGTCTGTCATCCGTTAGCTGCACTTTCTCTGAAACCACTAGGCCAATTAAACTGAAACTTCGCATGGATGTTTCTATTCATAAGATTTTTTTTTTTTCGATCTGAAATTCAAGATGGCTTCCTTTGCTAAATATTGTCTAAAACTTAAAAAAAATTCTTCTCATAAATGGCCCAACAGATTTTCAAAATGTTATGTAGTAACGATAACCAACTATAGTTTTGTTAGATTGGTTCAAATGGTGTCCCTAGGGTTAAAAATGACTGCCTTAAGGGTTCAATAAGGGGACACAATCATGTTATCATAATAAATATTAATTTATTTTTTTTAAAATGAAAATTGTTTTGCCTATATCTCTACAGAAGCATTGTTCGGTGAAAGAAGTTCAGATTTGTAAAAATGACTGGGTTCCACTGTCTTAAGGGGTCAGAAAGGGCCCCAAAAGGGTAAAAAATGGGAATTACAAAAATTGTTTTCTTAATAATCTGTATGTCAGATTTGTTCATATTTGGCATAAAATATCCCTATGTGTAGGGATTTGATTGCAGATAAATATTTAGGGGCTAAAATTTATAGGGGCCCTTAAAGGGGACTTAGAATTTTACATAGGGATACTATGGGAAAACAGAAAATTCTCATTATTTTTTTCATTTTGAGTTCCAAAGTATCATCTACTCATAGGAAATAAGATTTGACTCAATAAGGAGAATTGACTTTCTATATGGGGCCAACATGGGTAAAAAAAGGGTTAAAATAGAATATTTTTAAAAATCTTTCAGTCAAACTAGTTCATATTCAGTGTTTTCTCCAGAGCATGTTTCTTGCATTTTTGATGCAATTAAATCTCATTTGACGCAATCAAGTTTGTTCAGTGAGTCCACTATGACGCAACCTATAATTTAAATTACGCGTAGTTTTGTTTTGGCAATCTTACAATGCTAGCTGTTTTGACAAATCACATGGTCTGATTCAGGGAAACCCCGGTCACGCAGTTTTATTAAGTTATGTAAACGCTTTAATTGGTTATTAACGCTATATTTATTCAATCGCATAGACGATTATGATCACATACATAATTTTTCGCCAAGCAATAGGCCTTTTGTAGTTTGAAGTAGACATCTTTGAAAACAAACTTACGCTGCTGCAACAATAGCGCTGATATATACCCAGTTTTAGGTTGTTTGTATATAAAGATGAAATGTGAAAATCATGAAACTTTTTAAAAAAGTTACTTAAACTGTACGGATGATACTAACTGAAATTTTTTTTATTTTGTTTTCAATAAGGTATCGAGACGTGGATGCGCAACATTTTAATCGAGGTAAAATATTGGCCGGTTCAAGTTTAATGGGGGTATTCCTGGTACCGTTTATGTTTTTTTAACGGATATTTAAAAGGTTATGGAAAAAAGAAAATAAAGTTTTAGAAAATTATTCATTTTGAAAAATGATTATATAATTTCAGAAAGTTACCATTAAAATGTTTTTATATTAGGGTAACATTACTCTAAAATGAGTCTAACTCTGAGCAAGAAGAGAAATGCTTTTGGGAAAAAGAAAACAACAAAAAGTTTTGTTTTGCAAAAAATATAATGCTTAGTAATGCTTAACATGTAGCTCAGCTGAAATATAAAATATTGAAATAATATTAGTGTTTTTCATTAAAAATAGTTAGGGCCATGGTGATCGAGCTGGGGCCATGACATTTGAAAAGTTCATGGCCCTGTGACCATGATCATAAAAACAACTAGTTCCAACTTTTTGCCAGAAGTGAAACATTTCTATGAAGTTAAATTGTTTTGAAGTCGCAGCTTTGATTGAGGAATTTGTATGAAACAGGAAGTAAAACTGTTTTATTAAAATATGTATTTTTTTTTACCGCCATTTATTCAAGTTGATTAAGTTTAAAACTAGTCAACTATTGACCCCCAGATTTTGAAAATGACCCAAGACTTTTAGTCAGTGACTTTTAGTCATAGATATGCGTTTTCCGTCACCAATCACAGAAGGTCATTGAAAACAGTGCAGGAAGAGTTCAGATTAGTCGTGATGAGCAATCTGAACACTTCCTGCACTCTTTTCCACTCTGTCAGTTAATATAAACATAATCCACCCATTGCTGATATGTGGTGAATTAATGCTTTCAATATTAGAGGTGTCCAAAGGCATCTATATGAAGTAAAGGGTTAAGGGGCTGGGTTGTATAAGGGTTCTGTACAGGGAAATATTTTATTTTTTTTACAGATGAATGTTATTGGAATTTAAAGTATTCCCTTTTCATAACAATTAAGTTTTTGTTCAGTATGGGTTAGGTGGGGATATTTATCCATAAGTTGTTAAGATGACCCCCAAAAGAAAGTAATTATTGTGGAATTTCAAAAAGTGCTGTGACCACTATGAGTCAGTAGTGCCCTCAGGCCCTCTTGGGCCTCTTGTTTATTGGACGGAAAACCACCAGGACCAAAGTGGATGTTTTCTATACAGCAAACAACTACTTAATTATGCACTGAATGCTAAAAAAAATAAGTTCCTTCACACCGACCCTGTTTTATTTGGACAAAATCACGGTTTCATAGTTAGATTTTTAAACAAACAAAACAAAATAGAATGCTTCTTTCATCATTTTCAATATCATTTAAATATTTAGAAAAAAAATACTTGTGGTATTAGAATAGTTGTTGTGATTAATGAAATTAAGGATTCAGATTTATTAGAAAGTGAAAATGTTAGGTATAAAAAAAGAAGTTTTTTAAGAATTATATTTTTTGGAAGAAACAAAACTTTAATAAAATTAACATGAAACTATATGACTTTTGTTATTATTTATTTTCTCTATCTATTATGATAAAACACCTTCTTTTACAGTTTAATATACTTCAATTATCAAGAAATTACTTTTATTTATACCAAAATAGCAAAAATTTCTAATTTTATCACGCAAAAAAAAATCTCCAACCAATCTCCCTCATTTCAAAAGCCAATCTCCCTCATTGCTTTCCAAAAAGGTTCACATGTATGGGACAGGAATAATAAAACTTTGTTTATACATGAGCCGATGTTCGACACATTTTTTGAAGTTGTGTTTTCACTGAGCCAACACATTCATGGGTATATCACAGTTTTATACTGAACTAACATGGGACAATAAATCACTTGGTATCTGTAAGATTTGTTAATCTATTTGCCAATTAAGAAAGATTAAAAAATTGTCCTCCTGGGCCGTTCTAAAAAAATAAATTGTTTGCTGTTTACCCACCTACTCACTAAAAATTGCAGCTACCCAAATTTTTTTATTGACTTTCAAAAGTTACAAAAAAAATGTCATGATTTCTGTCTATTTTTCTTTAAAATGACTATGCAAAATCAAAATTTAGCTCCCCCCCCCCCAAAAAAAAAATTAGCTACCCACCTACCCACATGAAAAATACAGGGTCGGAGCACAGCAAACAAATATTTTTCAGCTTGCCAGGGCAAAGTCCAAGGAGAGCTATTGCCATGACCCCATAGTCATCGTCGTCTTCGTCTGTAGACACCCAGGTTAAACTAATGCGTTAAAATTTAAGATATCAATGCAACCACTCACTAGATGTGAATGAAACTTAGCATGTGTGTTCACCATCATCATTGGAACACACACAGACAGGAACCATAACTCTGGATTGCATTTTGGCACAGTAATGGCCCTTTTTGGACTTAGACACCCAGAGGCAAGCTTTGTTGTTTTCTGACAACTCTGGTTTAAGGATGGCCTTGTGTTTGAAAAATTGAACCCCAAATAAAAATGTTCAATCGGGTATTTAATTAGAAACATTCACAGATAAAGATTAATGATCACTTCACCAGCTGATTGGTTCGTCGTCCTAGAAGTAATCATAATACTTCCTGTTGTTTTTTGTAGCACGTTGCCCAGTGGTCCAGTGGTAGAGCATTGAACCCATCATTAGAGGATTGTGATTTATCCAAGTTGAAATAATATGTTTCGCAATCGAAATAAAATAGATAAACTAAATTAAAAAAAATTTCCCTGACGAGTATCGTTATAGATGGGACAAAGTTATAACATATTTATTTCTGTATCGTACATGTGAACAGTCAACATCCATAAAGCATTTATTTATGCCAGCATGTTATACTATATAATACACTAATGTACACAATATCTACATGATTGCCGTAAAATTGCCCTAAATTTGGAATGTGTGTTTAGTTTGCATTGTCACGTAAGCGTGTACAAATAAAACACCAAAGCTGAAAGAATTATGTCATACATCTCAAACGACGAAACGCACATTTTGTGAAAGTTGCATCAGATTTTTATACACATTTGGCGAAATATTTCCTCAACAAACACTTGATGTGTGTTTATTATTTAATTCCTTTCTTATATAGCCATATGGAATACGGTAATCAAAACAGATAAAATAGTTAAAAAAATTATCGTAAAGTATAACAGTAACGTAGATCATGTTTATTTATTTTCAAATGTGAAATTCTGTAAGGTGCAGATTTAGGCTTTTATAAATTAATTGCTGAATTATCATCCATTTTTCTTAAAAACGGAGAGAGCGGGAGGATTTTATTTTTTATTTTCATTTTTAAATTTGTTGATTTTTTTTTTATTTATTTATTATTTTTTTTTATGAAAATTAAAAAGGGTCGGGGTGGCATGAAAGTAAGTGGGCGGGCCAGGATGATAATCTAGCAATTAATTTATTACAGCCTTACATACATGTATGTTGCTTTAATATTGCAGATTTAACACCTACAGGCAAAGAACTCCCACTTTCTGTTTGAAAATATACTTTATCAATCTTGTTATACTGCAACACCCCCACACAAGGATTATATTGTTGACTTTACCTTGCATTTTTTTTTTTCTTTGTAAAACAGCTACCGAAAATGCAGGGAAAAACACCCATTGTCTTGAGGCCCTATTTATTGGCCAAAAAGAAATGTGAACAATGTACAGATGTGTATTGTTGTATTTTTACTCATGTCCTACCATTGGTACAGTTTTACACCTGCTCAAGTGTATAAACCATGGAGTGGCAATATTCTTTCTTACCTGTCAACTTAACTTTTTTTTTCAGCATGTCCCAGGAAACAAAAGTTGTTTTTTTTTCATTTGGCCTGATTGATCTTAATCTAATTTTGTTAAGGCCATTATGAATTGCTAGATTATCATCTAAACTTTTTTTAAAAATGGGGAGGGTGGGAGGATTTTATTTTTTATATTTTATTTTTATTTTTAAAATTTTTGATGTTTTTTTTTCAGAATATCAATTTCATTTCATTTTTTTTTCACATCAATTTTGTGTTCACAGAAATAACAATTTTTGTACATGATATTGGCCTCCAGAGCCACTTTGAATAATCATTTTTAACACAATAGATAGAAATCATGAAAAAAATCAACTCTTTGAAAGTCAATAAAAAAAGTTTGGGTAGCTGCAATTTTGAGTTGGTAGGTAGGAGCATGGCAAACAAGTTTTTTTTAAGAATGGCCTTAAACCTTTCACCTCTTTCTGTTTATAATTGTACCAGGATCATTATCCGAGGGCTTGGTTTTGGTCCCTAACAAGGGCCATGTATGTTGTCCATGTTGAGAAAGACACTTTATTTGCATAAAGGTCTAAGGTGCCGTCTTAAGATTACTTACCACTCTCACCGCTAATATCATAGGTTTGAGTCATGCTTGCTCCAAAAACGTGGTGTGAGAAAGTTTGTCAGTTACTTTTGGAAGGATGGTGGTTCTACTCAGATTCATTCTGAGGTCTTCCTCCACTAATAAAACTGAATATGCCATAATATGACCAGAAATATGTTGAAAATGGCGTTAACCTCATTTAAAAAAAAAAAATGCTGATATGTTGTGTACTGGTTTTACACAGGAACACTTGGAGCACAATTTTTTCGAAGTTGTAAAAATGCTAACCACAGACATTGGCAAGGGATTAAGTAATTGGGCTGTTTAGATTCCACCCACTTTTAATTAAATGACTTAAGGCACTTGTAGCTTATTATTCTACAGCTGTTAGTTACCAAAATATTGAGAGTAAATAGTACATCTATTAGGCTGTTATTTTATCTCTATATATCTTAAGATAGTTTTGTTTTAATCTAAATCCCTTTTTAATCAAAGAAATACCTAATAAGTTTACATTGCGATGCGGACACTGCCAAATTAACAATTTAACAATCTCCTACAATGAAGTAATGAAGTAAACTTTAATGACTTCCTCAATCAAATTTGAATAAGATACAATTTAACATTTTCCTATCATGAAGTAATGAAGTAAAATTTAATGACTTCCTTATTTAAATTCGAATAAAATACACTTGACGGCCTTAATGGCATCTCTTTTTACACAGTTGGTATGCAGGGCTTCAAAATAATATGTCTCTCCGAGGATGACATTGTTTGTACTTTCTGTCTGATTCTCCCTTTGTCACAAATTATTGTCCGGAGATCTCTTCCGATACCTGTGGTCAGATTTAACTGAAACTTGATGGGAAGGATCATTGATGGGTTCTCTTGTGCATTTCACTTTTGTCTTCTGGTTCAATGATTTTTGGCTGAGTTACGACCGTTTGCATTTTCAAAATTAAAAATCTTGTCTGGTGAACATCACTGGCACGTCAGATTTAGCCGAAACTTGCTAGGAATGGTCACTGTTAGGTCTTATTATGCATATTCCTTTTGTGTTATGGGTTCAATGATTTTTGGTGGAATTATGTCCCTTTTAAATGTTGGAATTAAGTATCTTGTCTGTACTTCTTCTATTGAACTATCAGTTGGAATTCTATGAAACTCTAGCTGAAAAGGAACAGCGTATGGATTTGTATATCCCTCTTGTATTCCTTTTCATGATTTTTTTAGTGATTTATGGCCCTTTGAATTTTCTTTAAGATGCTTATTGTTCACAACTAACAACTTTATCTTGGTAAAAGTTGCTGCAAATGATTGATGTGAAGCCTCAGTGCTTAGGCCTAAATTAAAAAATTGTTTGTTTGTGGCTTCTGGCCTTCCTAAAACAATCCCGCAGGTCAAGAAAAAAATTGTGAAAAAAAACACAATATAAAAAATAATTTGTTTTTGGTGTTCATTTAAAATATTCTCTGTCATTACATGTCCTTAAAAAGATTCTTTGATTGATTACAAATAAAAAAAAGACTTTACCTACCTACATACCTACACTACCCTTAAATGCTATGAGCCAGAAGTGGCAAACAAGCAATTTACCTACCAACCTACCTACCCACCCACCAGTTCTGAACATTGATAATTTTATTTAAAATGATTTACATGATTGTATGAGGGGGAGGGGGAGGGGGAGGGTTCCCCCATCAAAAAGAAATTCTAGTTTGATCTATTCTTGCAGACGCTTCTTCTATTATAAGGATGCATTCTACGCAACTTTTTAGCTCACCTGAGTCGAAAGCTCACAGGTGAGCTTTTGTGATCGCCTGGTGTCCATCGTCTGTTGTCCGTCGTTTACTTTTAGCTTTTAACAACTTCTCCTCTGATACCACTGGGCCAATTTTGATATTATTTCACAGAAATGTTTCTTGGGTGACCCTCTGCTAAATTTGTTCAAGCCATTTTGATTCATCAAAAAACATGGCGGCCAGGGAGTGTGGTAAGTTTACTATATAAGCTATAGTAAAAACTTAAAAAATCTTCTTGTCAGAAACTACTGACTCGATTTTAAAATAATTTCACAGAAATGTTCCTTGGGTGACTCTCTACCAAGTTGTTCAAGCCATCTTGATTCGTCACAAAACATGGCAGCCAGGGGGTGGGGTTAGTTTTATGTCAAATTACTTCCCCTGTTTTATAGCATAAATGCCTGTGTATATAGCAATTGTTATAAGAAGAGGTAATAAACTCTTTAAATAAACTTTTTTTGCTATTAATATACAAAATTATACCAGATATAAGTTTTATTCAAAGATAAATCATCATAAAAAGATAAATGATACAATTATAATCAATGGTGGAAATATTATTCATATATCATGAACCATTTTAAAATAGGTGTTTTTCTGAATATAAGAGTTAGAGTGTTTATGGTTCAGACAGGGATGGTTTACTGCTTCATAATAAAGCTATACCATATTTTTAGCTAGTTTCATCACAGCAAGAAGTCTGCTTGAGATTTTCAGTGTCAAAGTGTAATTGAAATCTTGGAGTATGAGCTTAATTGTTTTTGGCGGAGAGTGCACTGCGATAAAGATTCTCACAAGTGATATACTTTGGGAAGGCTCATAGGAATATTTATTGTACTGGAACTGCAGATTGTTTCATGCACAATAGTTTAGTCTGATGCTTTAGTTTGAAACCGTTCTCAAACATAACAGGTTAGTTTTGTGCTGGAACTGGATTTTTATCTTGGTTCGGAGACTTAGCAGCTATAGTAAAAACTTCAAAAGCCTTCTTGTCAGAATCTACTGACCTGATTTTGATGTAATTTCACTGACATTTACTATGGGTGAACCTCTACCAAGTTTGAACTCTTCTATGCATCTGTTACATCTTCAAAACAAATAAAAAGTCTAACTACTTGCCCATCTCATCTTTCTGGAAATTTGAGTGTACATGTATTATATAATCTACTTATGTTGGGTGACTCAAGGTTAGTCAGGTGAGCGATACAGGGCCATCTTGGCCCTCTTGTTATAATAATGACCCATTTTGCAGACGACACTGGCTAGGATTGTAGCGAACAAGTGTAAGGGAAAGATCAAGTTTGTGCAGCTTTCTGCAACATCCGCAGGTGTGAACGACGTCAAAGAGATAATCAAAGTGGCCAAGAACGACCTTAAAATGTTAAAGAAGAGAACCATTTTGTTTCTGGATGAAATTCACAGATTCAACAAATTACAACAGGTAGTAAAAACAGATAATAGTGTTGATGCATATTTTTCAACATTAGTTGACATTTTAGATTAAGACTTTGGTGGTGATAGGTAATTGATATTTAGATTGTAATAGACTTATCTGGCACAGAGGACCTTTAGGTGGCTTTAAATCTTTTAGATTGCTTTAGACATTTAGATTGCTTTAGGCCACATGGCCAGGGATGACATTAGGTTGGTAACTGATCATAGATCGACTTAGACTACAATCATGGCCAACGGAAGACTGATAGATAATTGATCTTTAGATTGATTTAGACCACATGGCCAACAGAAGATACTGATAGGTAATTGATCTTTAGATCGACTTAGACCACATGGGCAACAGAAAACACTGATAGGTAATTGATCTTTAGATCGACTTAAACCATATGAGCAAAGGAGGACACTGATAGGTAATTGATCTTTAGATCGACTTAGACCACTTGACCAACGGAAGACACTGATAGGTAATTGATCTTTAGATCGACTTAGACCACTTGGCCAATGGAAGACACTGATAGGTAATTAATCTTTTAGATCGACTTAGACCACATGGCCAACGGAAGACACTGATAGGTAATTGATCTTTAGATCGACTTAGACCACTTGGCCAACGGAAGACACTGATAGGTAATTAATCTTTTAGATCGACTTAGATCACATGGCCAACGGAAGACACTGATAGGTAATTGATCTTTAGATCGACTTAGACCACATGGGCAACGGAAGACACTGATAGGTAATTGATCTTTAGATCGACTTAGACCATATGAGCAAAGGAGGACACTGATAGGTAATTGATCTTTAGATCGACTTAGACCACATGGCCAATGGAGTACACTGATAGGTAATTGATCTTTAAATCGACTTAGACCACATGGCCAATGGAGGATCCTGATAGGTAATTGATTTTTTGGTTGACTTTGACCACATGGCCAATGAAGGACCCTGATAGGTAATTGATCGTTTGGTCGGCTTCGACCACATGGCCAATGGATGACCCTGATAGGTAATTGATCTTTAGATTGACTTTGACCACATTGCCAATGGAGGACCCTGATAGGTAATTGATTTTCTGGTTGACTTTGATCACATGGCTAATGGAGGACCTTGATAGGTAATTGATCGTTTGGTCGACTTCGACCACATGGCCAATGGAGGACCCTGATAGGTAATTGATCTTTAGATTGACTTTGACCACATTGCCAATGGAGGACCCTGATAGGTTATTGATATTTTGGTCGACTTCGACCACATGGCTAATGGAGGACCCTGATAGGTAATTGATTTTTAGATCAACTTCAATCACATGGCCACTGGAGGACCTTGATAGGTAATTGATATTTAGATTGACTTCGACCACATGGCCAATGGAGGACACTGATAGGTAATTGATCTTAAGATTGACTTTGACCACATGGCCAATGGAAGACACTGATAGATAATTGATCTTTATATTGAATTGGGTCACATGGCCAATGGAGGACACTGATAGATAATTGATCTTTAGATCGACTTTTACCACATGGCCAATGGAAGACACTGATAGGTAATTGTTACTTAGATTGACTTTGACCTCATGGCTAATGGAGGACACTAATAGGTGAATGATCTTTAGATAAACTTTGACCACACTGCCAATGGAGGACCCTGATAGGTAATTGTTCTTTAGATTAATTTTGACCACATGGCCAATGGAAGACACTGATAGGTAATTGATACTAAGATTGACTTTGACCTCATGGCTAATGAAGGACACTAATAGGTAATTGTTCTTTAGATCGACTTTGACCACATTGCCAATGGAGGACCCTGATAGGTAATTGATACTTAGATTGACTTTGACCTCATGACTAATGGAGGACACTAATAGGTAATTGATCTTTAGATCGACTTCGACCACATGGCCAATGGAGGACCCTGATAGGTAATTGATCTTAAGATCAACTTTGACCACATGGCCAATGGAAGACACTGATAGGTAATTGATATTAAGATTGACTTTAACCTCATGGCTAATGGAGGACACTAATAGGTAATTGATCTTTAGATCGACTTTGACCACATTGCCAATGGATGACCCTGATAGGTAATTGATACTAAGATTGACTTTGACCTCATGACTAATGGAGGACACTAATAGGTAATTGATCTTTAGATTGACTTCGACCACATGGCCAATGGAAGACACTGATAGGTAATTGATACTTAGATTGACTTTGACCTCATGGCTAATGGAGGACACTAATAGGTAATTGATCTTTAGATCGACTTTGACCACATTGCCAATGGATGACCCTGATAGGTAATTGATACTTAGATTGACTTTGACCTCATGACTAATGGAGGACACTAATAGGTAATTGATCTTTAGATTGACTTCGACCACATGGCCAATGGAAGACACTGATAGGTAATTGATACTTAGATTGACTTTGACCTCATGGCTAATGGAGGACACTAATAGGTGAATGATCTGTAGATCAACTTTGACCACATTGCCAATAGAGGACACTGATAGGTAATTGTTCTTTAGATTGACTTTGACCACATGGCCAGTGGAGGACACTGATAGATAATTGATCTTTAGATCGACTTTTACCACATGGCCAATGGAAGACACTGATAGGTAATTGTTACTTAGATTGACTTTGACCTCATGGCTAATGAAGGACACTAATAGGTAATTGTTCTTTAGATCGACTTTGACCACATTGCCAATAGAGGACCCTGATAGGTAATTGATACTTAGATTGACTTTGACCTCATGACTAATGGAGGACACTAATAGTTAATTGATCTTTAGATCGACTTCGACCACATGGCCAATGGAGGACCCTGATAGGTAATTGATCTTAAGATTAACTTTGACCACATTGCCAATGGAGGACCCTGATAGGTTATTGATCTTTAGATTGACTTTGACCACATGTCCAATGGAAGACACTGATAGGTAATTGATACTTAGATCGACTTTGACCTCATGGCTAATGGAGGACACTAATAGGTGAATGATCTTTAGATCAACTTTGACCACATGGCCAATGGAAGACACTGATAGGTAATTGATACTAAGATTGACTCTGACCTCATGGCTAATGGAGGACACTAATAGGTAATTGATCTTTAGATCGACTTTGACCACATTGCCAATGGATGACCCTGATAGGTAATTGATACTTAGATTGACTTTGACCTCATGACTAATGGAGGACACTAATAGGTAATTGATCTTTAGATTGACTTCGACCACATGGCCAATTGAAGACACTGATAGGTAATTGATACTTAGATTGACTTTGACCTCATGGCTAATGGAGGACACTAATAGGTAATTGATCTTTAGATCGACTTTGACCACATTGCCAATGGATGACCCTGATAGGTAATTGATACTTAGATTGACTTTGACCTCATGACTAATGGAGGACAATAATAGGTAATTGATCTTTAGATTGACTTCGACCACATGGCCAATGGAAGACACTGATAGGTAATTGATACTTAGATTGACTTTGACCTCATGACTAATGGAGGACACTGATAGGTGAATGATCTTAAGATCAACTTTGACCACATTGCCAATAGAGGACACTGATAGGTAATTGTTCTTTAGATTGACTTTGACCACATGGCCAGTGGAGGACACTGATAGATAATTGATCTTTAGATCGACTTTTACCACATGGCCAATGGAAGACACTGATAGGTAATTGTTACTTAGATTGACTTTGACCTCATGGCTAATGGAGGACACTAATAGGTGAATGATCTTTAGATAAACTTTGACCACACTGCCAATGGAGGACCCTGATAGGTAATTGTTCTTTAGATTAATTTTGACCACATGGCCAATGGAAGACACTGATAGGTAATTGATACTTAGATCGACTTTGACCTCATGGCTAATGGAGGACACTAATAGGTGAATGATCTTTAGATCAACTTTGACCACATGGCCAATGGAAGACACTGATAGGTAATTGATACTAAGATTGACTCTGACCTCATGGCTAATGGAGGACACTAATAGGTAATTGATCTTTAGATCGACTTTGACCACATTGCCAATGGATGACCCTGATAGGTAATTGATACTTAGATTGACTTTGACCTCATGACTAATGGAGGACACTAATAGGTAATTGATCTTTAGATTGACTTCGACCACATGGCCAATTGAAGACACTGATAGGTAATTGATACTTAGATTGACTTTGACCTCATGGCTAATGAAGGACACTAATAGGTAATTGATCTTTAGATCGACTTTGACCACATTGCCAATGGATGACCCTGATAGGTAATTGATACTTAGATTGACTTTGACCTCATGACTAATGGAGGACAATAATAGGTAATTGATCTTTAGATTGACTTCGACCACATGGCCAATGGAAGACACTGATAGGTAATTGATACTTAGATTGACTTTGACCTCATGACTAATGGAGGACACTAATAGGTGAATGATTTTTAGATCAACTTTGACCACATTGCCAATAGAGGACACTGATAGGTAATTGTTCTTTAGATTGACTTTGACCACATGGCCAGTGGAGGACACTGATAGATAATTGATCTTTAGATCGACTTTTACCACATGGCCAATGGAAGACACTGATAGGTAATTGTTACTTAGATTGACTTTGACCTCATGGCTAATGGAGGACACTAATAGGTGAATGATCTTTAGATAAACTTTGACCACACTGCCAATGGAGGACCCTGATAGGTAATTGTTCTTTAGATTAATTTTGACCACATGGCCAATGGAAGACACTGATAGGTAATTGATACTAAGATTGACTTTGACCTCATGGCTAATGAAGGACACTAATAGGTAATTGTTCTTTAGATCGACTTTGACCACATTGCCAATGGAGGACCCTGATAGGTAATTGATACTTAGATTGACTTTGACCTCATGACTAATGGAGGACACTTATAGGTAATTGATCTTTAGATCGACTTCGACCACATGGCCAATGGAGGACCCTGATAGGTAATTGATCTTAAGATTAACTTTGACCACATTGCCAATGGAGGACCCTGATAGGTTATTGATCTTTAGATTGACTTTGACCACATGTCCAATGGAAGACACTGATAGGTAATTGTTACTTAAATCGACTTTGACCTCATGGCTAATGGAGGACACTAATAGGTGAATGATCTTTAGATCAACTTTGACCACATGGCCAATGGAAGACACTGATAGGTAATTGATACTAAGATTGACTTTAACCTCATGGCTAATGGAGGACACTAATAGGTAATTGATCTTTAGATCGACTTTGACCACATTGCCAATGGATGACCCTGATAGGTAATTGATACTTAGATTGACTTTGACCTCATGACTAATGGAGGACACTAATAGGTAATTGATCTTTAGATTGACTTCGACCACATGGCCAATGGAAGACACTGATAGGTAATTGATACTTAGATTGACTTTAACCTCATGGCTAATGGAGGACACTAATAGGTAATTGATCTTTAGATCGACTTTGACCACATTGCCAATGGATGACCCTGATAGGTAATTGATACTTAGATTGACTTTGACCACATGGCCAATAGAGGACACTGATAGGTAATTGATCTATAGATCGACTTTGACCACATTGCCAACAGAGGACACTGATAGGTAATTGTTCTTTAGATAAACTTAGACCACATTGCCAATGGAGACCCTGATTGGTAATTGATCTTTAGATCGACATTGACCACATGGTTAAAGGAGGACACTAATAGGTAATTGATACTTAGATTGACTTTGACCTCATGACTAATGGAGGACACTAATAGGTAATTGATCCTTAGATCGACTTCGACTACATGGCCAATGGAGGACCCTGATAGGTAATTGATCTTTAGATTAACTTTGACCACATTGCCAATGGAGGACACTGATAGGTTATTGATATTTTGGTCGACTTCGACAACATGGCCAATGGAGGACACTAATAGGTAATTGATCTTTAGATCAACTTTGACCACATGGCCAATTCAGGACACTGATATGTAATTGATCTTTAGATTGACTTTGACCACATGGCCAATGGAGGACCCTGATAGGTAAGTGGTCTTTTGGTCAACTTCGACCACATGGCCAATGGAGGACCCTGATAGGTAATTGATCTTTAGATCAACTTGGACAACATGGCCAGTGGAGGACACTGATAAATAATTGATCTTTAGATCGACTTTGACCACATGGCCAATGGAGGACACTGATAGGTAATTGTTCCTTAGATTGACTTTGACCACATGGCCAATTGAGGACACTGATAGGTAATTGATCTTTATATCGACTTCGACCACATGGCCAATGAAGGACACTGATAGGTAATTGTTCTTTAGATCGACTTTGACCAAATGGCCAATGGAGGACACTGATAGGTAATTGATCTTTAGATCGACTTTGACCACATTGCCAACAGAGGACACTGATTTGTATTTGTTCTTTAGATCGACTTTGACCACATGGTTAAAGGAGGACACTGATAGGTAATTGATTTATAGATTGACTTAGACCACATGTCTGGTTTTTGAAATTGGCAGATCTGGCATATCATGATTTGCAATTGGCCTTTGTTGAAGGCAGTACATTTTAGTATAATCTGTTTTCTGAATTATTAGGATTCCCTCCTTCCCTGTGTTGAAGATGGCACTATTACTTTGATTGGGGCCACGACAGAAAATCCATCATTCCAAGTGAACACGGCATTACTGAGTCGTTGCAGAGTGATAGTCTTAGAGAAGCTTGACAGTGAAGCCATTTGTACGATCCTGATAAGTGCATCTGACAGATTAGGTTACCATGTATTCGATGAAGATGATGAAATGAACAGTTGTAACTCACATGAAGAAGTGGGCAGGTAACTGACATTCACGAGGTGGCCATTATTACCTCAAGTAGTTATTTACACCAGCTGTGATAAAACCAGAAGACCAGAATGATTTTTCGAGTTTTTTTCAAGGTCAGGGAACATTTAATTTAAATCTACAAACACCAGGACTTACAGGTTATGCCTATATAAAGGATTGAATGAAAATCATATTTCTCAAATAATTTCAGAGAAACATTCATAATATTCAACATTGGTTATTAAAAAAAACCTGAGATTGTATTATCATGCAGAAATTCTTCTTCAAGTAACTACACCTGGGTTCCAGGCCTTCTAAAATTGCCGTTTTTTCGGTTTTTGGACCGATTTCTGAAGTTCAAAACCGGTTTTCGTTTCAAAATTTAATAAAAATCGGTCCAGATATTTTCTATCGGTCGTATAAAATCTCATAAATTGCTCTTACCATGCCATACTGACCTGTGAAATACGCCTTGTGGCAGTAGCATTTGACCCAGTAATCCGTTTCTTTTGTCACCTGCTGTGCGAAATGATGTCAATTTCGACTAAACCATTGACGGTATTAGGGGAGAGCCTATCGCTATGTAGCACGCCTCCAATGTGTGATCAGTGACCCATAGCGTTCTGTCGGTTCATCAAAAGTCTGTGTTTGCGTAATATTTGATAAAACGTGCAGCGATACTTGTTTGTTTCATTTTTTTTAAAAAAATAATTTAATTATAAAATTGATGAAATTTATTAATGAAAGTGTTAAAACTCGGACCGATTTTGTTTTGATGTGGGACAGTTTCTGAATGATTTATTTTGGTGGTTGAACCGTTACATTGGTTTCCACGGTGATTATTTCACGCAGCTTCCGGAACTTGTAACACTTCCGGTTCGATCGATCATTTTTAATATAATGAAAATTATTCAGTAACGCGGAAACATAATGTCAGTCATTAAAATGTACACATTGTGGTAAAGTATGTTATAAATAATACACAAATAAACTTGAAATCGTTCCTTATTAATAAATAAACGGAGAAAAAACATGATGCAGCTGACATGGTGGGTGGGGTATGCATACATGTAAAGGCATAATGTAAAGCAATTTTAGTGATTTTTTTAAAATAAGTGTGATTCTTATGGTAGTAAAAAACCTACACCGATTTGCATTTTGGAATTTTAGCAGGCCTGCTGGGTTCCGTTACAAAGCAGTCTGATAAAATGCGAAACTTGTTATAACACAGTTTTTTTATGGCTCCAAAATTTAAAATTAATATTTTCAACCAGATTTATCAAAAACACGGGTATAATAATTGATCGATCTTAACTAAGTGTGTGCGAGCTCATTACGTTTTTTCAAACTGTGAGTGTGCATTTGTATTTGTGCTTTAATTACTCTGTGATAATTCAGACTGAAATGATAACTTCTTATTATTAACAACATCACTTTTAATTAATTTACGTCGACAAACAATGGTCTGTCATATTTATCACACATATGTCATGTGTTTGTTTACGGTACTTCGATCAGAATAAGTATTGCCAAATAGTGTAGTGCAGTGCACCTTAGGATATTTGTGACGCGGCTCTGCATATAACTGCATTATAATGGGGAGCTAATGTATTGTTATTATTGTTTATTTATCAAAGAGTGAATTATTTTATTTCATGTGATACTCTTCCAGAGTTACGTAATGCTATATCTTACTGATGTAACTTTAACAGTAATATTCTGTGAAAAGTAATTCACATAAAATTCACAATAATATTCCGTGAAAAATAATTCACATGTAATTCACATGAAATTCACATGAAATTCACAGTTATATTCTGTGAAAAGTAATTCACATAAAATTCACATTAATATTATGTGAAAAATAATTCACATGAAATTCACAATAATATTATGTGAAAAATAATTCACATGAAATTCATTCCAGGGAATTTAGTTAGTGTACAGTACATTAAAGGGAAGGTTGTTGTTTCATATTACAGATATTCAGTACGAGTACAAAAGAATGCCATTAAGGTTTTATCACATCTGTGCGACGGGGATGCAAGAGTGGCTCTGAATGGCTTACAAATGACTGTTCAGTCGCAAATTGCTAGAAAAGACCAATCAAAAGACTCTTTGCAAAATGTGAATGGTGTCAACATCCATGACGAAGTTGCAACAGATGTTACCAAGGCGAAAGAAATAAGCGAAAGTAAAAATATTGTAGTTATTACAGCCGAACACGTGAAGGAAGGATTGCAGAAGTCTCACATTGCCTACGATAAAACTGGTAAGAGTTACACTGTGTCATTGTCATGCTCAGGTGTTTGAGGGTCGTCCCTACCTTTAAGTCGGATGATATTAGCAGTATATTGGTAGTAAAGCCAATTTGAATCACACTTACAACATACATGTGATATTTTCATAACCCCAACCTGTGAGTTTAGTGGTTATTTACTGGGGGATTCATGCATTTAACTTTGAGTTTTTTTAACATATATTTTTAGTGCGTGAAATTCAATCATTTTAACAAAAATTTGCATATGTGGATAAATGGATTTAATTAATAATGAGCATCATAATGGTGTTTAGAATTAAGACTGTGTATAATTAACCAATTTACAACATCTAACAGGCAAAGAACTTTCAAAAACAAATATATTTTTATTTATATCATACTTTATTTTCATGATTTCTGTCATTTTGATATTCACATTTCAACTCCATACTTTGAGTTCAATTACACACCAAGGACTTATATAGAAGGCCTTCTTTATATGATTCATTGCACACTCTTTTAAAAAGACTCTTATTCAGTTTGAAAGTTTGATACTTTTGACAGATTATTGATTTTGACACTCAAAAGAGTAAATTGTTTCATTACTCAAAACTGGTAGTTCTGTTGTTAGTGGGAGGGTGTATTCTTCAGTCTCTCCCTCATCCTGGTCGATAGACAATACTGATCTGAATCATTAGCACATCTTCATAACTGAAGAATATAATTATTATAAAATAAATTACTGTTTTTATCAGCAATTTTTTAACTAGTGGTTTCACATAAGCTTTTGGAAGTGACAGGATAAATCACAGGTTGATTCTGATATTGATTATTTTTATTCATAATCATTTGTGATATTAAATATAATTTTAATTATTTGAATTTTGATTATTGCCATGTTAAAGCAATTCTAGCATCCACTTCAATATGAATATTTTTCATCCTGATCTTGTGCATTCAGTGGTGAGTCTAAAAGTATATATTTACACACTTTTCAAAACAGGCACCTTATGTTTAGTCTCTGGACACAGGAACTCCGGGGATCAAAGACCACCGTCACCGAATGACAAACGTGTAATCATCTTTCCCACAACAACCTGGTAGAACATTAAAATGAATTATCTGAGTAAATGCAATTTATATGTTGCTTTAAAAATACGAAAACATGTACAAAACATCAAAGACTGACCTATGAACATCAGACTTCAATTAGTTATTGATAAATTCAAGGAGTTTTTAGTTTAAATAATCAATTATTTTCTCATTCTTGATATATTAGATTAAAATTACATTACAAATCTCTTCTATCTGTTTACTCACCCACTATTAGTTGCAAATCCTCCATCTACCAAGTACACGTTTTCTATATGATCTGCTGAGACCATTATGTTTCCTTTAAGTCATAAACCCACTTCAATTATAAAGATTATCTTTAGTTGTTATCCTTTAATTATATATAATCAATTAATACCTACTCCCCTGAGACATACTGTTGAGGACACATGCAAACTACCAGGTGTGCGTCATTCGGTTTACTAAAAAAATAATAAGTGTAAACAAGCTAAAAGACGGACGTTACTGTAAAACTCGGAAAATAGCGGTCAATTTCTCTTCTTCTTTTACCGTGATATTTTTATCACGACCTGTGAGACTGAATTGGTAAAAAAAACTGAGGTTTGTCTCGCGCCTTGAGGTATCACATGTATGTTACATCAGTGCCATTGCATATCAATAGTTCTAATAGTGATGGTCCCAATATTATTATATTGGTAGTAAAGTCAATTTCAATCGGTCTTGTACAAGTGCCATCACCTATCAATAGTTTTAATAGTGACAGTCCCAATAGCAATATATTGATAATAAAGCCAATTTCAGTCACTATTGCTCAAGTACCATCACCTATGTGAGAGTCCTATTAATAGCAATTTATTGACAGTAAAGCCAATTTCAATTACTATTGCTCAAGTACCATCACCTATGTGAGAGTACTATTAATAGCAATATATTGATAGTAAAGCCAATTTCAATTACTATTGCTCAAGTACCATCACCTATGTGAGAGTACTATTAATAGAATTTTATTGATAGTAAAGCCAATTTCAATCACTATTGCTCAAGTACCATCACCTATGTGAGAGTCCTATTAATAGCAATTTATTGACAGTAAAGCCAATTTCAATTACTATTGCTCAAGTACCATCACCTATGTGATAGTCCTATTAATAGCAATATATTGACAGTAAAGCCAATTTCAATCACTATTGCTCAAGTACCATCACCTATGTGATAGTCCTATTAATAGCAATATATTGACAGTAAAGCCAATTTCAATTACTACTGCTCAAGTACCATCACCTATGTGAGAGTCCTATTAATAGCAATATATTGATAGTAAAGCCAATTTCAATCACTATTGCTCAAGTACCATCACCTATGTGATAGTCCTATTCATAGCAATATATTGATAGTTAAGTTAATTTCAATCACAATTGCTCAAGTACCATCACCTATGTGACAGTCCTATTAATAGCAATATATTGACAGTAAAGCCAATTTCAATCACTATTGATCAAGTACCATCCATCACCTATGTGATAGTCCTATTCATAGCAATATATTGATAGTTAAGTTAATTTCAATCACAATTGCTCAAGTACCATCACCTATGTGATAGTCCTATTAATAGCAATATATTGATAGATAAGTTAATTTCAATCACTATTGCTCAAGTATCATCACCTATCTGTATCTCTGTGTTGATCAGTATATATAACATTATATAGTTCAAGGGAGATAACACACAGTTAGAGTCTATCATTAGTTGTCTACCATGTAAATATGATATTGATACAGGCAGAGCTTTATTGTATTTTTCTTTGAATGGGGTTTAACGCCATTTCCAACATATTTCAGGTTATATATGGCATATCCAGTTTTATTGGTGGAGGAAGACCTCAGAATGAATCTGAGTAGAACTAACGTCCTTCCGCAAGTAACTGGCAAACTTCCTCACATAAAGTTTTTGAAGTGGGTGGAGTTACAACCAATGACCTTACCGGTGAGAGGTAAGTGATCTTGAGACAGCACCTTAGTGAATAAATATGTGGATTACTGTATGTGATAGCAGCAGTTAGCTTATATGATATTATGCATATTGTAAAGATCATTTCGTGTGATCATAACATTTTCAACTAAGATTACATACATTTTATCTACAAAAAAAGCAGTTGCCTGTGAATTTTAAAAGATTAATTTGCCTATTAAACAATCCTTTGTGTGCTTTTTTATCAACATTTAGTCAGGAGATGCAAGTTTCCTATCCTTCTGTATATAAGTCATTGCCTTATACATGTTGTTTTTTTTTTCTATCTAAGGTGACAAATATGAACCATTGTGAACTTTCAGGTTATTCTGGTGATTTTAATTTCTTTTAGGTGAGGAGCATTACAATACAATTTCAGCTTTACACAAGTCTATGCGTGGGTCAGACGATAGTGCTTCCCTCTATTGGTTGGCCAGGATGATGGAAGGTGGGGAGACCCCATTATTTGTTGCTCGGCGACTGGTTAGTTTTGCCAGTGAAGATATAGGTGAGATAAATATCTTTGCAAATGTCAGTATGATATGAAATTTTAATTTACAGTGAAACCTGTCTTAGCAGCTAGTCAATGGAATTAAAAAAAAGTGCATTTTAAGACAAGTACAGTCAGGTCCTTATCACACCAATCTCTCAATGTATTTGACTGAAACGTTACATATGGCTTTGTAGTCCTTAAATCAACTAAATTAATCAAGTGGGATAACTCTTACAAGATATTTTTGCAAATTATGGTCTTTGTTTGACTTAGAAATTATATAACTCAGCAGTCACTGCATGTATTGGATTGAAACTTAAACCAAGGTATTGTAGTTATAAGACCTACTTATTTTTGTCAATTTTGTAAGTTAGATACTCTTATTTGGCCGGATTTGTCACCAATCTTGATCAAACTTGTACTTTTGTGACAAAGATTCGAATAGTCGAGCGCACTGTCCCTCCAACAGCTCTTGTTAACAAATAGATTCAGTTGGGTTCCTTTACACAAGCCTTCCTAGTCACCAGCCCTACTACAGTAACTAAGTTAAATAGCTCTTGCTTGGATACAATGCAAATTATTGCCCTTGTTTGACTTAGGAATTTTGGTTTAAGTTTTGCGTGCAAGTACTATCAAGTCCATATTTCAGTTACCATTGCATGTATTGACTTGAAACTTACACAAGCCTTCCCAGTCATCAAACCTATTACAATAACTAAGTTAGATAACTTTTGCTTGAATATAATACAAATTATTTCCCTTTCTTTGACTTAGAATTTTGGTTAAAGTTTTGCATGTAAGTACCGTGAAATTCACATTACACCAACCACTTAATGTATTTGATGGAAACTTTACATATGGTTTTGTAATCATGAAACCAACTAAATTAATAAAGTCGGATAACTCTTGTCAGAATCTTTTGCAAATTAGGGCCTTTGTTCTACTTAGAAATTCAGCAGTCACTGCATGTATTTAATTGAAACTTCATACAAGATATTGCAATTATGAGACCTATTCAATTTTGTCAGTTTTGTAAGTTATATAACTCTTATTTGCTTTGATTTCTCATCAGTCTCAAATTTGTACTTCTGTGACAAATATTCGAATAGTCTGGTGTGCTGTCCCTCTGCCAGCTCTTGTTTTTTATATAGTACCACAGTTTCTCGTTAACAGTGCCCCCTGGTTGTACGTATTTTTCGTACAATTTTTGCTGTTTTTTCCCTAGTAAAATGATCAACATTTATTAAAAATTGTTTTTAATAAATTATAAAATTACTTATTTTATTTCCTGGATATAAAATATAATTTGTGTTACCTTTACATCTTATTATGCCAGTGTTGATATAAACAACAAGTTTTGAACATTAACGACTGATTATGCGAAAAAGCTCTGGTACAAGTTCTTGAATTTCACAATTTCACTAAAATATAATCAAATAAAAAGATGTGGTGTTTTTGCAAGTTTTTTTCATAAATTTGAATTAAAATTTAAATTAAACACTTAAAAACACGACGTTGTGATTTCTGACGACGTCAAGAAAACGCCATATAATACTACAGTTAAATAATGATGTCGTCCGAAATAGCAGACAAATGTAGTGCATTTTTAAGGGTTTCATTTTTAATTTGAATTTGAATTTATGAAAAACTAGCGTGAACACCCCTTCTTTTTATTCTCATACTGTAGTGAAAGGCATAAAGTTTAACACATATGGAAAATTTAAGAACTTGTACCAGAGCTTTTTTTTTTATGTTCAAAATTTGTTGTTTTTAAACCCGCGTTTTAATCAACCCAGCGTAATGATTAGATGTAAATTACACTTTATTTGTATTAAAGTTATAATTTTATCAAAGAAAATTAAATAAGTAATTTAAAATTGTAATTAAAATCAATTTTCAATTAATAGTGACGATTTTATAAAGAAAAAATGGTGAAAACCGTCAAAAAAAAAATGTACCGCTTGGCAGCATTGTAAATGAGATTCTGCGATACTTTATAACAAAGCGAAATTGAAACCTAATACTTCATATTCATAGTATATGTGTACTGATTTTGAAAATTTAATTATGCTAGATGTCAAAAATTCCGATAGGAAAGCTGCAAACTACCTTAAACAACCTGTCCACTTTGCTCCTTCACTTTACTGGCTGCTTAATACAGATTTCACTGTACTCTAGATATCTCACTAGGAAAACCTTGTTTATTTGTTCCTTCTTGTTCATGGGTGATAATTCTGTTGCAGGTTTAGCTGATCCTCGAGCACTTACACTTTCTGTGTCCACCTACCAGGCGTGTCATTTCCTGGGAATGCCAGAGTGTGAGGTAAATGTGGAGACATTCGTACAAGTAGCAATTACACTCTTATTATGATTAATGTATTTACAAATACATTATCTGTGTCCACCTACCAGGCGTGTCATTTCCTGGGAATGCCAGAGTGTGATGTAAATGTGGAGACATTCGTACAAGTAGCAATTACACTCTTATTATGATTAATGTATTTACAAATACATTATCTGTGTCCACCTACCAGGTGTGTCATTTCCTGGGAATGCCAGAGTGTGAGGTGAATGTGGAGACATTCATACATGTAGCAATTACACTTTTATTATAGTTACTGTATTTACAAATATGTTATGATTTATCTGTGTCCACCTACCAGGCGTGTCATTTCCTTGGAATGCCAGAGTGTGATGTGAATGTGGAGACATTCATACATGTAGCAATTACACTCTTATTATAATTACTGTATTTACAAATATGTTATGATTTATCTGTGTCCACCTACCAGGCATGTCATTTCCTGGGAATGCCAAAGTGTGAAGTAAATGTGGAAACATTTGTACATGTAGCAATTACACTCTTATTATAATTACTGTATTTACAAATACATTATCTGTGTCCACCTACCAGGCATGTCATTTCCTGGGAATGCGAGAGTGTGGTAAATGTGGAGACATTCGTACATGTAGCAATTACACCCTAATTATGATTGCTGTATTTACAAATACATTATCTGTGTCCACCTACCAGGCATGTCATTTCCTGGGAATGCCAGAGTGTGAGGTAAATGTGGAGACATTCGTACAAGTAGCAATTACACCCTAATTATGATTGCTGTATTTACAAATACATTATCTGTGTCCACCTACCAGGCATGTCATTTCCTGGGAATGCCAGAGTGTGAGGTAAATGTGGAGACATTCGTACAAGTAGCAATTACACCCTAATTATGATTGCTGTATTTACAAATACATTATCTGTGTCCACCTACCAGGCATGTCATTTCCTGGGAATGCCAGAGTGTGAGGTAAATGTGGAGACATTCGTACAAGTAGCAATTACACCCTAATTATGATTGCTGTATTTACAAATACATTATCTGTGTCCACCTACCAGGCATGTCATTTCCTTGGAATGCCAGAGTGTGAGGTAAATGTGGAGACATTCGTACAAGTAGCAATTACACCCTAATTATGATTGCTGTATTTACAAATACATTATCTGTGTCCACCTACCAGGCATGTCATTTCCTGGGAATGCCAGAGTGTGAGGTAAATGTGGAGACATTCGTACAAGTAGCAATTACACCCTAATTATGATTGCTGTATTTACAAATACATTATCTGTGTCCACCTACCAGGCATGTCATTTCCTGGGAATGCCAGAGTGTGAGGTAAATGTGGAAACATTTGTATATGTAGCAATTACACTTTTATTATAATTACTGTATCTACAAATACATTATCTGTGTCCATCGACCAGGCGTGTCATTTCCTTGGAATGCCAGAGTGTGAGGTAAATGTGGAGACATTCGTACAAGTAGACAATAAAAATAAAATTAAATTTAAAATGAATTAAAGCATCTTATTATTATTTATAACTAAAAACGAATAGCTTGAAATTTCAAGTCTACCAAAATGTGAACAAAAACACAATATTTTATTAGGAATAGTGAAATAAAAAAACGGAATCCCCTCATTGTATCTGCATGTGCTGGGGGCTGGTCAGACAGCCAGACAGGTGTGCATAAAAACTTCATTTCATTATTAATGTAAAATAGTTAACATTAAACAATAGCAATCAATTCAATGTGTCTTATTTCATTCATATTTCAGAAATCTTTGGCGGAGTGTGTCGTGTACCTGGCACGGGCACCCAAGTCGATTGAGGTTTTGAGTGCGTATGAAAAAGCGAAACATTGTGTGCACAGCCATGAAGGTCCATTACCATGTGTGCCACTGCACCTTCGTAATGCATCAACAAAGCTAATGAAAAATCTGGGTTTGTATTTTTATGCCTCTGACATTCAAAGAGTATATATTGTTTCCTCTGTTTATCCATCCTTTTGTCATTTCTTAGTCTAGTGAAGAAAAAACGTTACATCTGAAAAAACATCCTGATTGGTGGACTGGTTGTTATTGTCAAACAACAAAGCTTACACAGTCTTATTTGTTCCCCAGCAATGTTTAGCTGTTCATGATATATACCGGTAAATCATCTTATGATCTAAAGTCAACTATTGTTTTGTAATATACTTTTACAATATTTTTTCGCATTCCAAAATGATTGTGCTGCAGCAGTGTACTGTCCTGCCGGATTAGCAGTTACAAATTCCTACTTGACTGACTGCAACTTCAACTAGCCAAGTGCTCCTGCAATACAACTATAATCACTTAGCCACATGACTGCATACCACAACCCAGTTGAATGTTCCCATATGGTGATTTCACATTATATGGTAAACGTGGTGTATAAAAAAATCATCATGATATTTCTATAGCCCTTTACTCCATAGATACGCGTTTTGCCTGCACCAATCACAGAAGGCCTTTGAAAAAAGTGCAGGAAGTGTTCAGATTGCTCGTAATGAGCAATCTGAACACTTCCTGCACTGTTTTCCACTCTGTCAGTTAATATAAACATTATTCACCCGATAATTCAAAAGCCTTCTATATTAGGTGTGCAAAGGCGTCTATATTAGAGGTGTCCAAAGGCGTCTATATGAAGTAAAGGGATAGAAGACATGAAGATGAAAAAAATAAAAATATATTGATTAATATATTAGTGGTTATGAGTTCCAGCAACATTGAATCATTGAAAGATCCTTAGTAAAATTTGGTAAAGATCATGACGATGGAAACGTAATATTGATGGACATCCAAAACTCCTGAAAGTTTGGAGGACAGTGACATCTCACATCACCGAAAATTTCTGAAAAATATCAACAACTTTGTCCAAAATAAAATACACATAAGAGAGGTCTGGGAGGGTGAATTATTTTGTGTAAGACATGGAAATTATATGAAATGTTTATAGATTTGGAGGTTGTATTTTACTATCCTGGCATATTGAATATAATTCTTAAAAAAAAAAAAGTGGATGTCACCTGTGAATTTTACTACACCATAACAATAACTATGGAACTCCTCTTCAGTAACAAGATTTTGTCTTTACTTTACAAATCCTAATACCTTGTTTAAAGACCGTGAGTTTCATGTGCATTTGCTCTCCATTAAATCGATGTTTTGTATATTTTGACAGGTTACGGTAAAGGTTACAAATATACCCCCAGCATTAGTGGTCCTGATGATCAACAATACTTACCCAGCTGCCTGCTGGGAACCAACTTTTTCAAATGAAGATGTTTGCTGGATTCAAACTTATTCAAACAAAGAATGTTTTTTGTCGATACGTAACATATACAAACTTTTTAAATGAAAAAGAATATGTTTGCTGGATTCAAACTTTTTCAGACAACGAATATTTTTGAACGATGAAGAAAATGTTTTGCTGGATTCAAACATTTAAAACATAAAGAATGTTATTGTCATTGGTGGATACAAATTTTTCAAATGAAGAATGAAATGTTTGTTGGATACAAACTTAACAAACATTAAAATTGACTGTGCTTGCAATGCAGGGTACCAGCCTTTTCAAACAAAGCAGTTTGTGGTAAATTGGTTCCCAGGAAAGTTGTATGTTTTTCAAATTATGGAAGGCTTTAGCAAAACAAAATTCACATGGATAGATTGGAATATATTGACATTTCACATCTCCTTCAGTGATGATGTAGACAAATTTGAGTTATTTGTCATGCATAAAGATATACTAAACTCATAACCATGGCTCTGTTTATTCGGACATCTCACAAATATAACCTACACATGATTGAGTGTGCTGGTGATGCAAACTGGGGTTTATAATCCCCCGACAGTGTCGCAATCTGCCCATCATTCTGTCAGGAAAGATAACTTTTGTTGATGCTACAAATTTCTTTAAACTTTCAAAAATGCAAGGCTTGGAGTTTAAATATTTGCATGTTGTATCACCTCATATTTACATTTTTACTGCAATCATCCTAAATGAACTACATGTATTATAGATTAACTGCATTTCATTTCCAAATGAAAAACATTTGCAGCTGGGTGGAGCTAAAAGGACCTGTTTGCATTTGATTGGTTGCATGATTGTTTTGCTGGTGAGACGTCGGGTTGCTGTTGGGTTTATGACATTGTGATGTTTGCCGTAAGTTGTCATACAACTGTGTGCATTTGTTCAGTATGTTGACAACTTCACCATTACATTCATGACATTGGCTTTGTGGTTAAATGTGTATAATTTGCTTTTTGAGGTGCCAGACTTTCTGGCTTTTCTTTAGTATCGTAGGTTGATTATCTGTTGCTCATTTCATATGCACCAAAAAACTGCTTCCTCATGGTTTCAAACTATTGAAGAAAAAAGTAGTTCTTGATTATTTGTGTATCTGTCGGATAATAGTAACTTTTTAATGCTAAAAATAAATAAAATAATGACGTTCAAATGTGTTTGAGTAATTACTTTTGATATTTGATGTTTAAGTCTGCTCAATATCGTTATTTAATGGAGATTAGCAAAGGCTGAAATGCAGGGGTGTCCATACTAATTGGCATATCGCTTAGCAAGAATGAAAATAGTTCCTGAAGCAAGTGTTACCAGCTTTCTGCTTGAAAAGTTAATCCTGTAGTCAATATTGATTTCAATGTTCGGTTCAGAAATGTTTAACATTGTCACAGAAAAGTTCTGCAATAGGCCCTATGTTGCATAGATTCAGATCATTTCATTTTAAAGTACATTTGTACGTAATAAAGTCGCGGAAGATTGCCTCTTTCATCCGGCCTTCGGTCGAACTAATTTTAATCATAGTGTATTATCGAGGGCATTTTACAGTTAAACAAAACAATGCAATAGGAAAGGGTTTTCTCAGCATCTTATTTCAACAAAGATAACATAAAATCAACACTTTAAATGGTTTATTTTGTAAATGAATTGAAGAATATGTTTGAAGCAAAAAATACAAAACTATCAAGAGGTTGCTCACCGGATGTTGACAAATTTTATAACCCGGTCTAAAAGTCGGCGCCTTCAAAAGTTGGATGCTAAAAGTAGGTGCATAGGTTACTGCAGGCCAATTTATTAGGCATGTTTAAGACTTAACTATATTAATATATATATATTAATGTCTACTTTCATAATATTTATATTTATTTCGAAATAAACAGATACCAAATGAAAATATTCATTACATAATCAAACATTAAAAATACAAACTTATCGCTCCTTTACTTTATTTTTATGGCAACAATATTTAAATATAGAATTGGAACATAAACTTGAAATGCACCATAAATGCATCATAGGATATCCCCGGGTGTCAATTTTATACAGCATGATGGATGAAAAGTCTCAATTGACACCCGGCGACATCCAATGATGCATTAATGAACACAAAATTTAAACTTTTTTCAGGATGGTATACCAATCCCGTACCCACCCAATCTCATTTCTTGTTACATGTGTTTCTAAGAGAAACACTGAAATGTACCAAGTTTTTTACTTGAATTAGCTATGAGAATTGGTTCATATTGGTCATTACAAGTATTTTCCCCTGTGGTAAGCGAATTACTATCAATCCATGGTTCGTGAGTTTCATTCCCCGTCCGGCCGAGAAGCCATTCAGTACATTGGTACATGTATAAGGCCATCCTTAAAAATAAATTATTTGCTGTGCTCCTACGTATTCACTCGAAAAAAACTTTTTTTATTGACTTCCAAAGCGTGTAAAAAAAAATTTCATGATTTACCAGTATGTCCAATTTTCTTTAAAATGACTGCAATATCAAAATTTGTTAAAAAAAAAAAAAATTAGCGACCTACCTTATCACATGAAAAATACTGAGTCGGAGCACAGCAAACAAATATTTTTTTAAGGATGGCCTTATTGTTATTGATTCAGTTATTCACTGTTGTAACAAATAGAGAAATAACTGACCAATTTTTGTTAATATTACCAATTATTTTCAAAAAAACAACTCATATTTGGATGAAATGAAATTGCAATAAAAAAAATTAATAACATCCTAAGTTTGTTCATGAATTATTATTTGATTCCAAATAATGAAATTGTAAAATGTGTTCATATGTTGTTGCTGTTATGTGTCGTTATGAGGTTTATTGGGTTTTTAATATCGAAGCATAAAATTAATGTTGGGACTTATTCCTGTAGTAGGCTGTCTGTTGTCACCATTGTTGTTCATTATTTCCATATTAGATTGTTAAAATTTGATCATTCAGTTCTTTTTAAGATTTGTGTGGAGTTTTTTTTACCTACCTCAAACTGAACATGGCCACTGTTACTAAAAATGGACTAAAATGAAAAAATAAGGTCTCTAAAATCCTTTATTCAGTGCTGATCAATATGACCACTGTTACTGAAAATAGACTTAAATAAAAAATAATGTCTGAAATCCTTACTTCAATATTGATCGATTTCAAATGCATGCATGATAATTGGGCCAGCCTTTCTAAAGTCTTCAAAATTGCCCAGATGGTTGCCATGGGGTTATGAAATTTAAAGGGACATATAAAAATGACAATCTTGAAAACTGCTGGCCAATTTTCATAAAACTTAGTTACAATGTTTCCTAAACTATGCAATTTCAAATAGGTGTTTTGAGACTGCCTAAAATCTGATAATATGGCTGCCATTACTAAAATAGGCTAAAATTGTGAAAAATTTCAACCGTTTCCTCGAAAACAGCAGATTCGTCACTGATTGAGTTCATATACATGGTTCTGAACAAACTTTTCTCAAGTTTGTGTTGTTCATCTCCTGAAAATACTCAAGATGGCCACCATGGAGCCTCAAAGTTTGCATTTTAAGTTCTATTGTGAATCAGGGACCATTGTTGGCCCTCTTTTTAACTCTCTGAGTGCTCTTTTGATCAATCTGTCTTATTTGTCGGTCCATTAACTTGACCATGAGAACTGCATGCCACGGCCAGAACACCCTTTGATACACTTTTGAATTTCAGCCCATATTTTACCAAAATATCCTGGATAAAAGTTTTAATTGAATTTGCTAAATATGATAATAGAGCACATGGTCCAGTGGTAGACTATCGAACCAAAGATTGGAGGATTGTGGGTTTGATTCTTTCCCATGACAATGTGTGGTGTCCTTTCTCCGCATATGCTTAGTACTGATACTCAGAAAGACTTTGAATGTGATTTGTATATGTTGTAAAAACTTGTTTCACAAAGTAAAATAAATAAGTTTAAAAAAAACATGATATGATCCTTTTGTCTAAAATTTTATTCCGAATACGACAATGCCTCCATTTTCTTTTTATTTTTTCATTTTCATGTAACATTATGAAATTGGGTAAAATTCTTGATTTTTCTTAATCTGAAAATGTTTGATCACAAGTACCGGTATGTTTCCTTGCATTATTTAAAATAGTAGGAAACTATGTACACAATATCGCACTTAAACTTACATTAGATCTTAACCAAACTTAACACAGTAGTTGTATCGCCATTTTGAAGATACTGTTTCAGAATTTCTGCATCAGGTGAGCACATAATGGCCATCTTGCTCTCCTGTTTAAAATATTGGCAAAAGTCACTTGCGGAGGCACTTCTTCCTTCCTGAGAAAGTGTTAAATATCAAACATTACAAGACAGTGGAATATTGCAAGCAAAACATAAGTCCCCTACCAGTTTACAGGTAGGACTTTCTTAACAAACAGAATGATAGTGTTTTGAAGGACTTGTTTCTGTAAATGGTGACATACTATATTAAGTGCCATGAGAAAAATGTGGTTGGTATGGCATCAAAATTGGTTGAAAGGACTCTGTCCGTCCAGAAAATTCTGATGCTGGGATAACTCCAAAAGTATACAAGCTAGATTTGTCAAACTTGGCCTATGGCTAGAGGGCAATAAGGAGATGATGCACATCATTTTGTTTTCAGTGGCAAACAGTTGTGGTTGGTATAGGAACAAAATTGGTAAAATTTTAACTATAAATACTTTCCAAGTTCTTACAGGATCCAGGTTGTATTTATAATTTTACCAATTTTGTTCCCGTACCAACCATAACCTTTTTCTGACTGAAAAGGTTATTAAATGATGTACATGATGTCCTCATTATTATTCTTCTACTGGTAAAGTGCATCACCATATAAGTGGTATCCTCGCACTGTAGATATTGCTCTCTGTCCGCATGCAAAGTTTCACAAATGTAGGTGGGATCATTTTTGTGTTATTGAATCCAGGTTTTACAAATTTTGTTGTCATAGCAACGACAATTTTTTGTCCCCTGAAAAATAATTAAAGAATCTACATGATGTCCTTATTTCTTTCTATCAACATGAAAAGTTTCACTAAAGTAGCTTGGATACTTTTAGTGTTGTCCCATGGTCCAGGTTGTATATCTCATTTTACTTTTTTGTTGCCATAGTAACTGCAATTTTTATCAGACTAAAGAAAATAAATGACCTGCATTATCTTCTTATTGCCCTTTATCCACATATTAAGTTTCACAGACCCATTTTCAATTCTTTTTGAGTAGTATTTCCTGACGACTGATAGTTTTGCTGCCATAACAACCACAATTTTTGTCTAAAAAAATGAAATGGCCTGCATTATCTCCTTGTTGCGCTCTATCCACATGCAAAGTTTCATGAACCGTAGCTTTTGTATTCTTTGAGTTATCTTTCTGGAAGGAGGGTAAACCTATAGTCCTATCTGGTGAAACCAATAGGGGACTAATTAATCTGAAGGGTGGCATATAGAAATCGCAGTGGCCATCCGTCCATACCCCCGGTTAGGCCATCATAAATGAATTGCTAGATTATCATCCAAATTTTTCTTAAAAATCGGGAAAGCTGGAGGATTTTATTTTATTTTTTTTTAAATTTTTTATGTTTTTTTTTATTTTATTATTTTTTTATGAAAATAAAAAGGGTCGGGACAGCATGGAAATTAGGGGGCGGGCGGGGATGATAATCTAGCAATTAATTTATTATGGCCTTAGGTATTAGTGACAAAGGTTAAGAATTGCTACAGTATCATAAAAAAAAAAATTAAAAAAGGAAGAGGGGTGGGAGATTTTTTTGTTGACTTTTTTTTATTACAATCTTTTTTTATGAAAATAACTTGACAAAAATTCAGGCGGGGATGATAATCTAGCAATTAATTTATTATGGCCTTAGGTATTAGTGACAAAGGTTAAGATAACATTTGGACGGTTGAAAAAGTCTTTGAAAAATTAAGTGACTCATTTCTTGCATGAGGTTAATAAATAAAAAAATTAGTTACCAAAACACTTTAAAACCTTTTGGTTTTTAATTGATTTTCTTTCATTTCATGTC
This sequence comes from Panopea generosa, assembly GCA_029582155.1. Taxonomy (NCBI): domain Eukaryota; kingdom Metazoa; phylum Mollusca; class Bivalvia; order Adapedonta; family Hiatellidae; genus Panopea; species Panopea generosa. The sequence goes on along the minus strand of CM055900.1, from coordinate 19,546,551 downwards.
TTATATATTTTAATTTTTATATCTGAAAAAAAAATAAAAACTGAAAAAAATAAAAATAGAAAAAATAACATGCGAACTTTTGAAACAAATTTAGATGAAAAATTTAGGAATTAATTTATTATGGCCTAAACAGTGACATATCCGCATGTTATCAAGTTGCTGGACCTAAATAAATAACAGTTTAACCAGATAAATATAATTTTATTTAATATTAAAAAAGACTGATCTACCAATCTCTTGATTTTAATTTGCAAAGTTGCATAACTGTGCATGCGAGGTAACAATTAGAAACTGCATGGTTTATTCCCTTTATCAGCATAATTGAATTGGTATGAGTAGCCTCCCTTGCAACAATAAAAAAAAAATAACAATAATCAAAACACAAATTGTTGTAAGCGGCTGGAATATTCAGTTGAAAACATGGCAGGGCAAAGTGTGGACGGAGTTACAAATTCGGCTGTGGATTATATTTCTTTACAGGATGTTTTATATTCTTTTAACAACAGTGTCGGCGAGGAGCAGGCCTGGGCAGTGTGTTACCAGTGTGCCCAATATTTTTTATTAAATAATTCCACGGATAGATTCAGAGATATTTATTATTATGGAACCACCGCCATACGATTGTCAAAGGACGGCGACATCAAAGTGGAAGTAAATTTTAGCAAGGGTTCTGGGAAAGGACCCCCTAGTAAGTACTGTATATGTGTAGAAATGTATATATCATAAAAAATCAAATATCATATAAAAACTAAATAGATCTATAACGTATTCTATGTTGACAGACCTTCCGAAAGAAAATAGCGAGGAAAACAAAAAAAAGCAGTTTGCATGACAAAATCCGAATGGTTTGAATCGTAAAATGATTGCCTTTTTAATAATTTCACAGGGTTTGTTTGTTTTAAAAAAAAATTCCATTTCTATTTTAATTCAGTTAAACCTGTTAATTATGTTTGAAATTCAGTAACATGAAATTTTATTTCTGACAGCTTTTTATACCATGATCAAAAACTGTAACCAGTGTCACCCGTCCCCCACCCAACTTCCTCTGACTTTAGTTGGTATGTTTTTTGTAAGAAAGATACATCATTAAAAAAAACACTTGTTGTTTTTAAAAAAAAAAGGAAAAAGAAAACAACTCTTTAAGTAATATTTCAAAAAAGTTTAAGATTATAACCATATTGTTTTATAAATGAGAGCTGTCTTTCATTGAATGACCAAGATGGAATTGGTGATTTAGATCTGAGTGATGTGAACATCCAACAGCCTATCAACTGCACCACTGCACAGCTGTTAATGAGAAACACTAAAAGTGGCCACTAGATATTTTAGGCAAAGAATATGGAAATTTTTATTAATAATCAGTCAACCAGTCTTTATTTCATTTTGTAGATATTACATTTCTAATTAATTTAAATTCTGTACCACCCAAACATGAAATATATATATATATACAATAAAGTATGTTGAATATGTAGATATGTTTGCACACACACTATTATGTACCATTTGGTTTAAACCTTTATAGAAGTATTATAAAAATGTGACACAATAACATTTATAATAAATATGCTTACACAATTTAAAGTAAAGCACAAATTACATAATAAATAGACTGATGCAATTATACCCCCCCAAAAAATGTACTGAGACAATTGCAGAGAACATGCAAACACAACTGCACAAAAAATGGAGTGAAATAATTACACAAAAAGTGAAGTGACACAATTACACAAACATGTATACAGACGAATTTCTATTCAAATTATAAAGACACAATTACACAAACAATGTAAGTACTGACACAATTACACAAACAATGTCCGTACTGACACAATTACACAAATTATGTAAGTACTGACACAATAACATAAACAATGTAAGTACTGACACAATTACACAAACAATGTAAGTACTGACACAATTACATAAACAATGTAAGTACTGACACAATTACACAAAAATGAACCGACACATTTATATCAAATTATACTGACACAATCAAATTCAATATCTACTGACACAATTACACAAAAATATATGGACACAATTGTAAAAAAAATATACTGACACAGTTACACAAAAAATGTATGGATACAATAATACAAAAATATACTGAAAATTATACAAAAATGTACCGACACAATTATATACAAAAATTACAGACACAATTACATTCAAACTACGTATACTGACACAATTACACAAAAAATGTACTAACACAATTACACAAAAATGAATCGACACAATTACACAAAAATGTACTGATACAAAACATACTGACACAATTACATTCAAACTATACTGACATAATTACACAAAAAATGTACTGACACAATTACACAAAAATGTACTGATACAAAACATACTGACACAATTACATTCAAACTATACTGACAATATTACACAAAAAATGTACTGACATAATTACACAAAAAATGTACTAAAATGTACTGATACAATTTCACAAAAAATGTTCCGACACATTTATATACCAAAAAATGATTACATTTATACTGGCACATATACATTCACACACACAGTAATTTTGTCACATTACTCCCACAAAGAGTCGTAAGCGGGGCGGTAGTCTAATGGATAGAGTGTTGGCCGCTCATGCCAGAGGTTGTGGGTTCGATCCCCAGCTCGACCCGATGCCTCTCATAAAACAACACTCAGTACTGGTTTTACCCAGGAAGCGGACTCGAAAGCGGTTCATATAATCTCTGAGCTTTCATCGCAATCGAGCTAAAAATAAATTAGTATAAACTAAAGGGTCGTGATATTTCAGCTTGACTGCCAGTACCTCTGAGGTATTGTTAGACCTCATCTTTAAGGACAGCAGCCATGTTCAAATATGATTTTTAGATGGATGTCCATTTTAAGGGGTACATCAGTGATTTGGATGTCCATTATGGGGGGGGGGGGGGTCAGTGATTTGGATGTCCATTATGGGGGGGGGGGGGGTCAGTGATTTGGATGTCCATTATAGGGGGGGGGGGGGGAGGTCAGTGATTTGGATGTCCATTATAGGGGGGTATCAGTGATTTGGATGTCCATTATGGGGGGGACATCAGTGATTTGGATGTCCATTATAGGGGGGGGGGGGGGGGGGGCATGAGTGATCATGGATGTTCATTATAGGGGGGGCATCAGTGAATTGGATGTCCATTATAGGGGGGCATTGGTGATTTGGATGTCCATTATATGGGGGGGGGCATCAGTGATTTGGATGTCCATTATGGGGGGGGGACATCAGTGATTTGGATGTCCATTATAATGGGGGGTTATCAGTGATTTGGATGTCCATTATAGGGGGGGGGGCATCAGTGATTTGGATGTCCATTATAGGGGGAGGGCATCAGTGATTTGGATGTCCATTATAGGGGGAGGCGGGCATCAGTGATATTGATGTCCATTATAGGGGGGGGGGGGGGGGGCATCAGTGATATGGATGTCCATTATGGGGGTACATCAGTGATTTGGATGTCCATTATGGGGGGGGGGGGGGGGGGCAGTGATTTGGATGTCCATTATGGGGGGGGGGGGGTCAGTGATTTGGATGTCCATTATAGGGGGGGGGGGGGGAGGTCAGTGATTTGGATGTCCATTATAGGGGGGCATCAGTGATTTGGATGTCCATTATGGGGGGGGGGGGGGGGACATCAGTGATTTGGATGTCCATTATAGGGGGGGGGGGGGGGGCATGAGTGATCATTGATGTTCATTATAGGGGGGGACATCAGTGATTTGGGTGTCCATTATAGGGGGGCATTGGTGATTTGGATGTCCATTATATGGGGGGGGGCATCAGTGATTTGGATGTCCATTATGGGGGGGGGGACATCAGTGATTTGGATGTCCATTATAATGGGGGGTTATCAGTGATTTGGATGTCCATTATAGGGGGGGGGGGGGGCATCAGTGATTTGGATGTCCATTATAGGGGGAGGGCATCAGTGATTTGGATGTCCATTATAGGGGGAGGGGGGCATCAGTGATATTGATGTCCATTATAGGGGGGGGGGGGGCATCAGTGATATGGATGTCCATTATGGGGGTACATCAGTGATTTGGATGTCCATTATGGGGGGGGGGGGGGGGGGGGGCAGTGATTTGGATGTCCATTATGGGGGGGGGGTCAGTGATTTGGATGTCCATTATAGGGGGGGGGGGGGGAGGTCAGTGATTTGGATGTCCATTATAGGGGGGCATCAGTGATTTGGATGTCCATTATGGGGGGGGGGGACATCAGTGATTTGGATGTCCATTATAGGGGGGGGGGGGGGCATGAGTGATCATTGATGTTCATTATAGGGGGGGACATCAGTGATTTGGGTGTCCATTATAGGGGGGCATTGGTGATTTGGATGTCCATTATATGGGGGGGGGGCATCAGTGATTTGGATGTCCATTATGGGGGGGGGGACATCAGTGATTTGGATGTCCATTATAATGGGGGGTTATCAGTGATTTGGATGTCCATTATAGGGGGGGGGGGGGGGGCATCAGTGATTTGGATGTCCATTATAGGGGGAGGGCATCAGTGATTTGGATGTCCATTATAGGGGGAGGGGGGCATCAGTGATATTGATGTCCATTATAGGGGGGGGCATCAGTGATATGGATGTCCATTATGGGGGGGCATCAGTGATATGGATGTCTATTATGGGGGGGGGGGGGGCATCAGTGATTTGGATGTCCATTATAGGGGAGCATCAGTGATATGGATGTCCATTAAAGGGGGGCATCAGTGATATGGATGTCCATTATAGGGGGCATCAGTGATTTGGATGTCCATTATAGGGGGCCATCATTGATATGGATGTCTATAATAATGGGGGGCATCAGTGATATGGGTGTCCATTATAGGGGGTGGGGATCAGTGATTTGGATGTCCATTATAGGGGGGGGGGGTCATCAGTGATTTGGATGTCCATTATAATGGGGGGGCATCAGTGATTTTGATGTCCAGCATCAGTGATTTGGATGTCCATTATAATGGGGGGGGGGGGGGCATTAGTGATTTGGATGTCCATTATAATGGGGGGGCATCATTGATTTGGATGTCCATTATAGGGGGTGGGGATCAGTGATTTGGATGTCCATTATAGGGGGGGGGGGGGGGGGGAATCAGTGATTTGGATGTCCATTATAGGGGGGGGGGGGGGGCATCAGTGAATTGGATGTCCATTATAGGGGGGCATCAATGCTTTACTGTATCTGCCTGTGCATCATGAGTAAAATTCTCGTCATGAGTAAAACATTCGTCATCAGTAAAATAGTCATCGTGAGTAAAATAATCGTCATCAGTAAAATACTCATCATGAGTAAAATTCTTGTCGTGAGTAAAACATTTGCCATCAGTAAAATACTCATTATGAGTAAAATATTTGTCATGAGTAAAATACTTATCATGAGTAAAATATTCATCATGAGTAAAATTCTCGTTGTGAGTAAAAAAATCGTCAACAGTAAAATGCTCATCATGAGTAAAATATTTGTCATAAGTAAAATTCTCGTCATGAGTAAAATACTCGTCATGAGTAAAATATATGTTATAAGTAAAATATTCGTCATGAGTAAAATTCTTGTCATGAGTAAAACATTCGTCAAAAGTAAAATACTCGTCATGAGTAAAACATTCATCAAAAATTAAAATACTCGTCATGAGTAAAACATACGTCAAAAGTAAAATACTCATCATGAGTAAAATATTTGTTATAAGTATTAAATAAAGTAAAATACTCGTCATGAGTAAAATATTTGTCATGAGTAAGATAGTAAATATTCAGTTATTTATTTTGACTCACTCTGTCATATTTTGTTAAATATACATACACCCTCTCGTAGACCATCACTCTGAATTGGTCAAATTGACTTGAAACAACAGGAAATTGACGTGAAGCAATATAATTGAAAATAAAGTATTGTGACAGTTTCGCTGGCTTTTTAGTTATTACAATTATTTAAGAACCTTTATTCATCTACTAGCATTCTTCATGAAAGAAAATTTTAATGATTTATATCATAAATGATATAAATGTACCGGTATATATTTCTCTTTTTTTTAAGTTACGAAACTAAGATTTAAATCGCTAGTTATAAATTAAAGAGGTCCTATTATAAATAATTTTTTGAGGGTATAAAATAAGAATACTGACGATCATTATCCAATTTTTTCAATTGCCGTCTTCATGTTATAACTATTAATTGTGTTGAACTGTAAAATTAATGCTATTTAAAGTTGTGAATATGCTTTCAATAGAAAGGAATTTATCCCTGCATTGTAGGTGATAAGTTTCTTTTACTTGGCTTTATTGAATGACATAATACGCCAAGGTTCTAAGACGGCTTGTTTTCGATAATATTTGATCCGAAGATATGCCAGGTCATGAATCTTTTCAATCTTTGAAGATATACTTAACTTAATTCAACAGATCAACAACTTAAATATATGAAAAGGTATGTGCATGTGACAGACATGAGTTGAACAATTTGAAAATGATACAAATTTTTTGAAAAACATTCTTTTCTCTGTTATGGAGTGCATGGCCCACTTGCCAGTGAGCATTGGATCCAGGATTAGACGGTCAAGGGTTTGATCCTCTGCCACAGCTATATGTCACTTTGTGGTGTCCTTCCGTCAGAGCAAGACACTTTATTTTAAGTATTGGTTGTACCCAGGAAGATCTCAAGCGTGATTTATTTAACTTGTATTAGAATAATCGAGGTAAAAACAAATATGTGTAAGTCTAAAACATCTTTAGTTGATATAAAGTTTAATGGCTTTATGTCTTTATATTTTATGAAATATATCTTTTACATTATTGGAAAACTGATCCTGCAAACTAGAGATATGTCAGGATCATCTGGTTTATTGGTGAAATATAAAGTGTGCATTGTGTTTAGTAATACATGTGGCGCAGGATTGATTGATTGAATATTTAGTGTCGTTTTAATGCCATCAAGGGCTAACAGACGATCAGTTAACCTAATCACTGTTTACTGGAATCCTGAAAAGTTAACCAGTAGTACTCTAGCACACCCCATCTCGGCAATTAACTCATAACTTTTCCGCTTGAATCAGTGGTGTTGTATATCAATCATGACGGAGACTTGTTGGGCGGGAATTAGAACTCACGTCCCCTGGATTGATAGTCCGAGGCGTTACCAACTGACCTCATCGGGGCCTGGCTGGAAGACAAATTTAAACTTTTCTTTGTCTTCCTTAAATCTTTTTTAGCTGTACACATATTAGAGATATGCTTTTATTCAAATTAAATTAGAAAACAGGGTTTTTTGTATTGAGGGTCGAGCCCAAATGCTTATATACTGCTGCTAAATAAGACTTAATTAGAGCACACACACATACATGTATGCAGTCACCAAAACATTTTCAAGTGCTGTCATTGAAACAAAACTACATTTGTTGCATTTAAAATAAAAAAGACCTTTGCCAGACATTATTTCAGAATTTCAACTGTTGGGGCACCCCATTTCTGATGTTCAAGCGCTGCATGGATTGCTTTCACACTTGCCTGCCAGGAAACCTGAAAAACTATTTTGACAACATTTTGAATCACGCCCACAACATACTGTACAAAGTTTTCAAAATCGCCACATTGGCTATGAGTGAAATTTAGCTGAAATAGATCCAGGTTCAAATGCTTTGGTCAGGTATATAAAATCACCAATTATTCATTACATATGGATAACCGGTCATCTACATTTCCATTTCTATTTGAAGGCCTACATGCTATGAGCATGTACCAGTAAACACTGTTACATACTCCAGAGTATATGTGTTCTGTGACTACTGGGGTCATATATGACCCAATAGATTAATACTGGCATTAGTACTGGTAAAAGTTTCTTTTATTGTATAAAAATAGGATAACTAATTACCAAAGTCAACATTAATACAAATTACTTCTGACTGCACATACTCTCTCTGACACGCCGGCCCGATTAGCTCAGTTGGTTATGCATCTGACTATCAATCCAGGGGTCGTGAGTTCCAATCTCTACCCAGCCACAATCTTCGTGATGGTTGGTATACAACATTGTGTCTCATTATCATTTGTCTCTCATCGCTGATTCAGTTGGGAAAGTTATCAGTTACTTGCGGAGATGGGGTGTGCTCGAGTACTGGTTAACCTTTCATGATCCCAGGAAACAGTGGCTAGGTTAACCAATTGTCTGTTAGCACTCGATGACAAAAAATGATGTTAAATATTCAATCAATCATTATTAAAAGGCACACCAGTAAACACGTTAAATACTCCAGAGTATATGTGTCCTGTGACTACTGGGGTTACATATAATCCACTGTATCAACACTGGCATTACTAAAAGTTTCTTTTATTATATGAAAATAGGATCTCTAATTACCAAAGTCAACATTAATACAAATTACTATTGACTGCAAACTCTCTCTCTCTTTCGTTGAGACTCTCTGACATGTATATAAAGGTCAATGTAAAATGTTACTCTAGGATTGCATGGAGTAATCATTCAAATGATGCAGTGGTTCTCTGTTAGTCGTTGAGTGGTCTATAATCGGTGCCAATTTTCAAATCACTAAATGTCTTGTTATAGGTTCAAGTCTTGGTCCAAATACTTTATTTTAGAAAGTTTTGCTGGTAACACTTTCTGAAAGACGATGTTTTGCTCCGATACACGTATATGATAAATGCATCAGGAGTATTTCATCTCCATCAAAAGTGTTCACATATAAGTGTAATATTATATAAAATAATTTGTTTATGGGAAATTGGAAAAAAAATATTAAGGGTCAGCATTCAAAATTAGGGTTGGTTGGCCAAACAGAAAGGTATTATTTTGACTTAGCAAATGTAAGGGAATTTTAACTTACTGTACATGTTTCACATGATTGTGTACATGTGGCAGTGTGCATGCATGCCAATCAAGATATCCTTGTTTGTTTGCTGTCTCAACTTTGGCTTTAAAACGTTAATTTTTGACATTTTGTTTACAAACCTATTCTTTAAGTTTATCACCTTCTATATAATATACAATTTTCCTTAGTTGACTACTGTTAATATGATAATATTCTTTTAACAGAATTATAAAAAAAATGAGCAGATTTTGCTTAATAAGGCGTAGCTCTGTATCTCGTAAGGTTACAGTTTGATGAGTAGTCATGCGGATAAAACGCCCCTGTGTGGTGTTACATTACTTTAAAGTGGTTCTTCATGTTCAATTTGACATACCGGGTACAGTTTGTTATATTCACATTCATAGCGGTTTAACATGAATTATGTATAAACGTTATATTAAAATGTTCCATTTATATTTACCCACTTAGCAGGGGATATGTTAATATGACTGGCACAAAGCAGCGCCGAAGGAAATGATATGAAAGTTTAGTATTACATTATGTATTTGTAAATTTTTCTTTCAAAACCATGCCATCCCTCTATTATATTAATAATAGAAATATATATTATATAATACATACATATTTTATCAGGGGCAGATGCAGAATTTCAGTTTAGAGAGGGTGTACTTAGGGGGCACTCATATGTTTTTTAGTATAAACATAGTAAATTTTAATAAAAATTGGGAGTTATGGTGTTGGACACCAGTTTTTTTTAAATAGTAATCTTGTATATATTATTATTGTGAGCAAAAATAAAACTCATAGAACTTCGGCAAATTTTTAAAAATAAATGCAATAATAAATTAACAGCATCAGTTCAGTTGATAAATGCATAAAGCAAATATTGCCATAAAGCAAATCTCCACATATAAGGAAACTCTGCCAGCTGAATCCTGGCAACAGAAGAATGCAGTCAGAGATCTGACAAGCCGTGAACAATTAACTGATACTAGCCTTGACCAGGGTGACAACTACTGGGACGGTATCAGTAGATAATCTGTCAGCGAGATAAACTCTGCTGTGATTAATATAAACTGATCGGCCAATGAAAACGCACCATGAAATATATTTATTACCGTATATTTTGACAAGTACAGTTGCTATAATAATATATCTAATTTTTGTCAAAATTGAACATAAAATAGTTTCAGAGCTTTTACAGGGAAATTAATATATCTGGATTTTTCAAAATTTTAAAATTGGCTAAAATATTTATTTTTTTCAAATATACCTTGCCTAATATATATACCCATTGACCCCATATTGCCAAAAGATATCTATTTCAACATGCCAAAATAATTATATTGAAAAGGGATTTCCTTACCAGTACTTAGGTTAAATTAAAATAGATTTCCTGCCTAAAAATGCAACATATTTTGTGACATATTAAATACTTGAGTCTTATGACTTCATTTTGATTTCATTTTGATTCATTATACAGGTTAACACATGTTTTATCTTAGATATAGTCAGAATGATGATGTGAAGGTCATAAAACACTATTTAAGTGCTGTCTATTTTTAGAATTGTGATTTTGTTTCAAATTTACCGCTCCAATTTATATATATTTGTTTTGTCACATTTCTTGGAGGCTTCCTGGACCATGAATGTTTTGATTGTGTTGAAATCGCATCTTGTACCATTAAAATAAGCGTCAATACCAGTGACAGGAATAATACTGGATATTTTTTAATAGACTTTTGAATGGATATTCATCCTTACTTTTGGTCTTTTCCATTGATCATCAGTTAACCCTTTACTTCATATAGAAGCCTTTGGACACCTCTAATATTGAAAGCATTTATTTACCACGTATCAGCAATGGATAAATTATGTTTATATTAACTGACAGAGTGGAAAACAGTGCAGGAAGAGTTCTGATTGCTCGTCACGACCAGTCTGAAATCTTCCTGCACTATTTTCAAAGGCTTTCTGTGAAACGCGTTTCTATGGAGTAAAGGGTTAAATGAGTGGTAAAAAGAGTATACATTCTGAGAGACAGTGTAAACCTTTAGTTGTTTTTTTAATTGGTTTTTAACACCATTTTCACCACATTTCAGGTTATATACAGGTATGGCATAATCAGTTTTATTGCTGGAGTTAGACCTTAGAATGAATATGAGTAGTACCAGCGTCCTTCCCCAATTAACTGGCACATATTAAGTTTTTGGATTGAGTGGGACTTGAATCTACGCCCTTAGCAATGAGAGGTAACCAGTCTTCAGGGCTGGTAAATTCCACTTGTCCGCTCGCCATGTCGAGTTGACATTTTGGTCAGGACGAGTAAGATTTAAGAAATCAACCTTGATATTTCTTCGATTTTAAGCATTCGATAAAGAAATGTTGGAAAGGGAGGACCAATAGTTTTTATAAGAAATTTCCAGCCCTGATCTTGAGACATCAACTTAGACCACTTGGCCACTGAGGTCACTTGGCCACGGAGGTCAGCCATGTAGACCTTTATCAGACTTCAACAAAGTAACTGCTGACTGCACGGAGAGTGGGTCCACAATGTTTGCAGGTGGTATCACAGGTGTAAGGCAACTATCACAAGGGTTCAAATAAATTGATAGCCATTAATGTACCTTGTATCATGTATACAGTATACTTACCATACAGGGAATGCCACAATTTTTTATTTATATTCAAGAGTATTGACCCGAGCTGAATTTGGTTTTCAGTCTTGAAACACTTTCGTGTGAAACAATTACAGCGTTTACGGCATATTTACGTTTGATCAGTTTTATATTCCACCAATCATGATAAGTAAAATGAATTGCCCATGCTATAAACACTTCAAGGTGAAGTGGTAATAACTTGAAAGCTTCTACCGTGTGCTCAACAAACACTTATGAGCTATGGCCCGTGATTAAACAATTTCGAACACGCTATAAACATTCAAGAAAATTCGTTGAATTTATTATGTTTTATATCTAAGGGCCATTGTTTATGCTGATTGAGGACCTCATCCGTATAGTTTACTAGCAGAGCTACAGTGTTGTTGTTTTTTCTTACATTTTTGGGGCCGAAGTTTGGAACTATTCTCAAATCAAATGCCCTTATGCCCCTAATGTAAGACAATTTTTTATTTTGCTTTATTTCTCAGATAGAAAAAAGCGCAGCCCTTTTGAAAAATGCATCGCGATTGGAGGCGTTTAATTTGGATCATACAATATATAATGAGTACTGGTTCTATCAAGAATATGAGGCCTAAATTAAAAAATTGTTTGTTTGCCACTTCTGCCTGACCCAAAACAGTCTTGTCGGTCAGGAAAATATTTTTGGATGTCCAAAAAAATTTTACCTACCTTAACGTACATGGTATAAGTCGGAAGTGGCAAACAAGCAATTTATTAAGGGAGGCCCGATATACCGAATCATTTAATTGGAACAATTTTAATCCATCCTTTTTATGTACAATCTTTGTGTGCACTTTAAGTTCAAACACTTGATCGCTGTTGATCTAATATCATTGTTACACACCCGTAATGTCGCCTATTAACCTAGTGTTACTGTGTAACTAAAGTTGTCATTACGCAATGCTGCACAATAAAGGGCTATTACTTTTGTGTGTGTTTTTTCAAGCCATGTACCTGGTTAAGTTGTGAATGGTTTTGAACTTCAGGTGTTATTTCTTACGGCCATTCTTGTGAATTGATTTGTTTGCTGCAATTGCATTTATGGTCATTTGTGTACAAAGTTACATCAAACTTGATCGGCATGTGTTTAACAGTTATTGGTCTAACACGCTATTCGAAGTTCACGCACTTAACAGGCTTTTTTACCTTATTAAACTGTGTGGCCAGTATTCAGATACTTACCCACTTCAATTACTTTTTAAATTTAGGCTTAACTTTTTGTTGAAAATACATTCGGCTGATTGGACATAATAATTCAACATTGGTGTAGCTTAGAAATGGGCAAGTCGGTAAAGACTTGTCGTGTTTAGATATATTCTATTAGTAGACCTCTGTAAGACTTTAAAGTTATAATAAAGTTTATGTACTCATGAAGTATTATTAATCTGTTGTAATATCTGATATAAATTAAAGGTAAGAACCCGAACTTAACTGTGCCACGCTGTATTTTACAGTTTGCTAAAATGTTGAAAAAAGAGCCCAAAATTCTGACTTCTGAAATTTAACTGTTTTTGATAAAAATTGAACTTCACCTGCATTTTATAATTATACACAGGTACACATGAAATGTTAATTAAATAACACAAACAAAAATGGGGAGGTGGGGGTACATAAATATAGATCTGTATGCTGTCAGACAGCTACAAAGGTATCATCTTACCCCGACAAGTGTCATCCATTGACTATTATACATGTGACTATGCTTGACTTTAGATAAAATAAATATCTTTGTTCATCTTAAGTACCCAGAACAAAACCCAAATTAGCCAAATATTTCAACCATAAATAAACTATATCCATAAAGTGTTAAAGGTGCGAATGCTTAGATAGTTGGATTATAATGTAGTTTTGTGATCTAACAACAAGGCAGTGGACAGAATCTTACAGATTCTACATGGCATGATCTGATAGATAATCTTGATCTATATCATTGATTAGGTCAGAAAAACTGTTCGCTGCCGCTATTGTTGTCGTCTGTTTATCATTAGATTTTTAACTGATGGGTAAAATACAAGAGATTGTTTTAAAAATGGTGGTGATTTCTTTGAGATATAAAAAGATAATCATTCTGTTAGAGATAAAAAATAATTATTTTCTTTAATATTTAAACCGATATTTATCAAATTGAGATCAGATTTTTTTGCTGCACAAGTTTATAAGATAATTTAAATGTTCAATAAAATTTTGAAACAGCATTGAAGTTAACTGTATATTAAATGAAAAATCCTGTATCGGCATATAATTGACCTGCAATGCGAACTGTCAATCAAACAAATTGATAATCCAATTAGCGATCGATATTGGTTTCTAAGCCACCATTTTCCTTAACCAAGCTAACAGTATCTAAGTAAAATCTATACTGTATTTACTTGGACAAATATGCCACGTGGTAAGTGGGTGTTTTCAGCATAACGACATTTACGACGTGCTACAAAAACAATGTGAAAATTCTTTCCTCAGAGGTAAATTATTGTCAGAGGGCCCTGGCCCAATTTTCCCCAAAGTGAAGGGAGGGCCAAGTCCCAAAATTCCGGAAGGGGATCCAAGTTTATATTTTAGACCAAATTCACTGAAGCAATTGCTCTTTTCAGTATGCCGGGCGCGATTAAGGCGTCTGACTATCAATCCAGGGGTCGTGAGTTCGAATCCCAGCCTGGCAACAATCAATCAATCTTTTCAGTATTCAGAATATCTCGGTGCAGGGTTTTCCATGTCCCTTAATTTTTGTGTTTTTGCCACAATGTTTGATATAATGTTCTTTAAAGTTCTTCAATCTGCCTATAAAGTCTCAAAATATGGGGGACAAATGGGGGATAAAGAACCATCATTTTTCAAGTGAGAGGGAAAACACTGTCAGTGGGATGAGGTCAGTACCCACAGTCGAACTCTCTTTCTTAATCCACATGCTGGTGTTTGAACTGTCCTATGTTACAGTTGCTGACACAAAATGTTATATGTTCGCATGTCATCATTTTTCCATATAATTAATTAAGTTTAAGTATTGGTTTCTGAAAGTCCCAATGAGGATTTGCTTCTGCTGTGTGCCATTTATACTGCGACGATAAAGTACCATTTATGTAGCACTGTAAATCGTTACCCGCTTCCATGAATGGCAGATTATTGGAAATCGATGTCAATTTTTGCAAATGAAGCAGAATTTTAAACTGAGAGGAATAGCATACTGCAAGCTCATCGAAACTTGTGGAATTGTTTGGGAGAGAAGAAACTTTACAACCAGTATATTGGAACTCTGGAGACAATTACGTCGATGCTCATCTAGTCTTAATCAAGTTGGCATCAGTGATTTCCCTATAGATGGTTAATATATTTATGTCTAGGATATATAATGCATGATTTTGTTTTTATTTTACAATCCATGTTTCATCTTGTCCCAAACACAGTCTGTGAATGACCTGCAATCTGATCAGAGTCAATCTTGTTTGGCTGCAAGTCGAATAATATATTAGCTAGGCCTCTATTAGCTCAGTTGGTAGCTTGTCTGACTTATATTATAAGTTATAAGCAGTCATGGGTCACCACTAGGGGTCGTGATTTAGAATCCCCGCCATTCAGTCTCTGTGATGATTGATATACAATTCTTTATCTTTTGTCTCTCACTGCTGATTCAAGTGGAAATGTTGAAGAAATTGGTGTGCTTGGGTACTGGTTAACCTTTCATGATCCCAGGAAAGAGTGACCTTTAGAGATATGGTGTGTCTGGTACTAGTTCACCACCATGAGTCTCCCATCTCTGAATATGTGACGAAGTAGTCAATGACTTGCAGGGATATGGTATGTCTTGTACTAGTTCACCACCATGAGTCTCCCATCTTTGAATATGTGATGAAGTAGTCAGTGACTTGTAGAGAAAAAGTGTGTCTGGTACTAGTTCACCACCATGAGTCTCCCATCTCTGAATATGTGATGATGTAGTCAATGACTTGCAGGGATAAGGTTTGTCTGGTACTGGTTCACCACCATGAGTCTCCCATCTCTGAATATGTGATGAAGTAGTCAATGACTTGCAGGGATATGGTATGTCTTGTACTAGTTCACCACCATGAGTCTCCCATCTTTGAATATGTGATGAAGTAGTCAGTGACTTGTAGAGAAAAAGTGTGTCTGGTACTAGTTCACCACCATGAGTCTCCCATCTCTGAATATGTGATGATGTAGTCAATGACTTGCAGGGATAAGGTTTGTCTGGTACTGGTTCACCACCATGAGTCTCCCATCTCTGAATATGTGATGAAGTAGTCAGTGACTTGTAGAGAAAAAGTGTGTCTGATACTAGTTCACCACCATGAGTCTCCCATCTCTGAATATGTGATGATGTAGTCAATGACTTGCAGGGATAAGGTTTGTCTGGTACTGGTTCACCACCATGAGTCTCCCATCTCTGAATATGTGATGAAGTAGTCAGTGACTTGTAGAGAAAAAGTGTGTCTGGTACTAGTTCACCACCATGAGTCTCCTATCTCTGAATATGTGATGAAATAGTCAGTGACTTGGCTGTGAGTGATGTAACTATTCCACTGGTTAACCCAAATCCTGTAGAGTGGAGATGCCCAGAGCTATTTTTTATTTAAATATTGGATGGCAGGTTGTCACCATTTTCTACACATTACATATTATACATGTCATGTGGTAAACATTATTAGTAAAGGAAGACCTCACAATGGCATTATTTCCCATATAAAGTTTCTCAACAGAGCTGGGCTCCAGTCCACAACCTCTGGTTGAGTGAGTAATCTTGAGACCTGACAATGGAGAACCCTATAATGTCATTTATACATTTATTTCTTAATAAACTTAGTAGTAAGGTGTTATAAAAAAATCCAGCTGTCAATGCGTCAGATCTAAATATATATATATATATTTATTTTTTTTGTAAAATCCTCGTTTTGAGTCTTTAAATGTCAGACTTGAAATGAAATTACAATAATTAAGTACATTCTTTTTCAATGATAAAAGCAGTGTTTTGTACCCAAGATAATTGATGATAATGTTGTCCATAACGAAGATCCTTCCTTGTGCTGCTAATTACAAAGGAATGTTTAAGCCACTAATTGGTGCAGGTATAATACAGCACATAACGCTTTTCATAACAGCCACATACATTACAGGTTATGTTGTAAATTTATGAATAATCTTCTAGTTTGTAGTGTTTGCTCTGTTACTAAGGTTACGTGCAATTATTGGAATGTCTTGCTGAATAATTACAGCCGACTCCTCTTTCCTTGTTTTCGAGGAAATTCAATTCTCAGTTAGTAGGTAGAGGGAGTGGGGGAGGGCCTGGGGTCAGATCACGGTTTGTTCTGATCCCCAGGCCCTAGTGTTATGGAACATTGTGAAAATCGAATAAAAAATGTCTGCTTCAGATAACATTTTTGTAGATCTATACTTTTTTGATATTGCATGAAAATTCACAAAACGAAAGACAAAAGCCCTGTCCTTTTTTGTTTGTAAATTTAAGTTATTTGCGAAAATGTAATCTGAATCAGGCACTTCTCCTCTGATTTTTTGCACCACTCTATAGCATTATGTTGCACAGGTTTGCCAACATGCAGAAAGACTTCGAGCATAAGAACATGTTTCACAATTAACAAAAAAAACTTTGTTTGCATATGATTTTAATAATTGTATGGGTAACTAGTTTATAACGCTTACTGTGTGATTCTGATGAAGTTAGACCACTCTATGCAGCTTGGTCTAGTGGTAGAGCATCCGCCTCGCATGCAGAAGGTCATTGGTTATTCAAGACTGAACTCGCATGCGGAAGGTCGTGGGTTCAATCCCAGTCCGGTCATACCAAAGACTTTAAGAATGGTACTAAAAGTTTCCTCGCTTGATGCTTAGCATTTAGAGGAAAGTTCTAGGTCTGGTCGGCCTGGTGTCAGTATAATGTGAGTGGGTGGGGTATCGTACCATGTGTCTGCTGGATGATACTCCAGTGTGACAGCGCTCAGAATACTGTCTCAAGTACGGTAGACACCGTCGTGATATGACTGAAAAATTGTTGAAAGTGAAAGTGTTGAAAACAACATGTGATCAAGTTTACCTGGTACAAGATGTATCTGGGCTTGTAGGCGTGCTCTTGGCTATGTTAAACCCACTATTCAAGTCAGCTGTACTTATATTCGTGACATTCTGCAATTGATTCAGTGTTTATAAAGATTAATTACCAGTTGTTAAAGAATAATTAGCCTAGCTTGGTATATAGTTGTTTATTCATTGACAAGTATTTTGTTGACTTTTGTCTGGGGGGGACCATGCCTTGTCAATGACTAAGTGTGCCAGTTGACATTGTGTCAGACGTCAGGGTCAAACCAGTTTGGCAGAAATATTGAAATTTTGTCAATTGATAGGACTGAACTTGAGTTTGTTTAATTATAAGCTGTCTTCGTTTGAAGAAGTCTTCAGTTTACAATTGGTATACTTATTACCTACATTTCTTATTAGATATTTTTTATCATCGGGTATCTTACTGTTTCTTTCAAGTTCATTTAAAACCCTTTTTGCAAAAAAAAAAAAGAAGTCTGTTGACTGCAGATACTTTCTCGAGATCACTGACCACTTGCTGCTGAGGTCATGAGTGTGACCCGGCTCAGTCCAAAAACTTACTGAGGGAAAATTTACTAAATACTTGAAGAAAGTGTATCAGTTACTTTCAAAAGGGCAGTGGTCAGTGCTCCGATTTGAGTTTTCTTCCACTTTAAAACTGGATGCCATATAAATTATATACAACCTGACTCAGTTAGAGAGGAGTATACAGTTAAGATAAACTTTATGACTGCCTTAGTTACAGAAGAAATTTTTTTTTTTATTAAATTGAAATTCACATACGGTAAGTAATTGGTATGTTTTACATAGAAAATAATGCAGACACAAACCACTGAGAATTTATTAAAAACATTTGAGGGAACCCCCCCCCCCCCCCTCCTCCTCAAACTTTTTGTTAGCCTGCACTTTTAAATTGACAAAGCTACGCTCCTGTAAATATATCATACATCATACTGAGATGTTCGCTTTAAGTCACCTGACGTAACTGTCAGGTACTGGAGATGTTCTGTGATAATTTCCTCATTTCTTACCTGTCTCATAAATGCATGGTTTATAGCATGTATGTACTAGCCGCAGCTTACCTTGAAACCTATGAGTGTAGGTGTTGTGTCTAGGTGTTTTCTGTTAGATGTATATATCTGGTAATTATAGTATATACTGAGTATAATTTGTCATGATGGGTGAGTTATAAATGATTTAAACTTACTTATTTTACGATAATTGTAATACAAACTCTTATAATTTAAGCCATCCTTAAAAAAAGATTTGTTTGCTGTGCTCCAACCCATTATTTTTCATTAGGGTAGGTAGGTAGCTAATATTTTTGCCAAATATTGATTTTGCATACCGGTAGTCATTTTTAAAGAAAAATGAACAGAAATTGTGAAAAAAAAATCAACGCTTTGAAAGCCTATAAAAAAGCTAGAGTAGCTGCAATTTTGAGTGAGTACGTAGGACAAACAATTTTTTTTTTAACAACA
Organism: Panopea generosa; assembly: GCA_029582155.1. Lineage (NCBI taxonomy): Eukaryota > Metazoa > Mollusca > Bivalvia > Adapedonta > Hiatellidae > Panopea > Panopea generosa. The sequence goes on along the minus strand of CM055900.1, from coordinate 19,527,466 downwards.
GCCCCAGAGAAATCATTGTTCTCCTTGGTGCCTGAAATTTATGCATATACAGTGCCTTGGTAAAGAACATAACACATGGCCTTGTTGGTGGATCAGCCGCCTGTGGTCCTGGGTTTGATGCTCTACCCTTACACCAGGCATTCAGCACGAAATTGCTGCATAACTGCTGCATCTTCTTATAAATCAAGAAAGAGGGTATCCCATTGTTTGAGTGTTTGCTTTACAACCATAGTGGAAGCATTTCCGGATAATCACCACGGCAAAACAAAGTTTTTGTTGTATGGTGTTTAGTGTTGCTTTCAAGTTTTTCAAAATCATATCATGAGACAGTCTTCTAGTATCATGCCGCACACACATAGAATGATACCCCACCAAGTCACATCAATTATATTAACACTGGGCCTACAACCAGACCTAGAACTATCCTCTACCACTAGATCACCGTTGTGGACATGACAAAATAAAAACACTGCCCCAATTATACATTGTCACATATTATCGTATATTGACAACATTGAAGATTTGTAAGAACATATTTCTGTACATGATATGTCATATATTTACTCATTGAATATTTAAACTAATAAAATTATAAAGGTGCGGGACTTGTGTTTATGTTTTATATTAAAAAAAAAATACAATTTTATGGTATGCAAGTACATCTATAGGTATTTGTTCTGATCTATTGGTATTCCCACGCAGGGTGTGCAATGTCACACAATTTGCTTATTTTATACGGATAGGCATTCATTCTGAACTCTGAGTCATTTAAAAACATACTATGATATATATATATATATCCATCGATGCACAACTTAATTCAAACAAATCAACGTCTATCTGCCAATTAATCTTTATAACGATAAATTATCTCTTTATTCGAATTTCAAAATATATTAAAATCCAATTGCCCGAAGGGATTGATTATAACAAAAAAATATTATTTCTCAATTTCTTTTGTAAAATATTACATAAAATCAACTAATCATAACTTTGTAATGACTGCTTTAATGCCTAACATGCCTACTAGACTGTTTTATAGCAAGATGGATGGGAGTCTGGATAAATTTGTGATTAAAACCTGATGGAGGTTGCAAATTTTTTACAAATTAAATTCTGGTATGCTGAATTTGTGTAACGTTCAAGTTATGCATTGAGTGACTTAGGTATTTTAGTCGTGAGAATTTGACAAATTTTACGCATAATTAAATGTCATTTAACACAGACTGCTAGAACTATGAATAGCTTAATGTTTTTGCTTCGTTTCTTTCTCTGAGATCTGTGATATGATTGGGTCCTTACCTACAAAAAAAAAAAGTTTACTGAGTTTTGGTGACATTTCAAACAACAAAGAAAGCTAGTACCTTGCTACCTGGTTGGTAACAAATATGACTGTCAATCCACAGGTCGTTAGTTGAAGTTTGGTTTACAAAAAAACAAGTTTCTCACCTCTGATTATGTTGAGAAGTAGTTACCAGTATATATAGTGACTTGCAGTGCTGATCTAACATCTAGCAGATCCCAGAAAAGATGATTAGGTGTGCTCAGCAGACCACCATGTTTTAACTGAAATACTATTTAAGGAGCAACTTCCCCTCCCCAACCCCGTACAAACAGCAGCTATATAATTATTTAGATATATGCAATAAATTAAAGATGATGTTTAAACGTGCAGTTTCTTCCCTTCCGTCCCAAGACTACTTACCTCTCACCTGTGGCTAAGGTTATTGGGGGGGCAAAGGAGTTGGGGGGGGGGGGGGTTAGAGTCATCATCAGACCAAAAAACTTAATGTGAAAAGCGAGTCAGTTTCTTGCAGAAGGATGGTGGTTCATTGCAGATTAATGAATATTGGTCTGAAACTAATATGGGTCTGCCTCCACTACTAAAACTGGTGTAAAGGTCCTTCGTTGTCTAAAGTGCGATCTCAAGATCACTTACCTGTCACCGCTAAGGTCATATGTTTGAGTCCCACTCGCTCCAAAACCTTTATTTGAGGAGATTTACCTGTAACTTGGGAAGGATGGTGGTTCTACTCAGATTCATTCCGAGATCTTCCTCCACCAATAAAACTGGACATGCCACATATAACCTGAAATGTATTGAAAGCTATTTAATTAAAAATAAAATAAAAAAATTGGTGTTTTACTTCCTACTATTTTCTATGGAATAGCGTCTTCATAATTATGATGAAATTGTATTTATTTGTCTTGCAGACAGCAGAATTAAATGACTTGCTTACATGGTTACCATGGGACTGTATTAATTTAGTGTAGCGTGGAAATAATACAACACTGAGTGATAAATGACCGTGTATATTGTCATTTGACATTTTCCACTTTGATTCATTTTCCACAAATCATGACGCTGAATATTGATGGACTTTTTACATCCAAAGAATGTTGTAGTAAATCTGATATGGGTTGTTGTACTGCATGACAATTTTAAAAATCAAGTTGCAGTGTTCGTGTTCAGCTGTCTCGTCACCTCGAGGTTAGTCGGTCTAGAAAAGTGTAAAAGGTCAGGATTCGACATTTCATCAAGATAATATAGTATTTTATTCATGGGCTATTGGTGTTCAGCTTGTTTTGTGATATATATTACTTGACACTCAATTTTTTTACTTGACACTGGACTTACTTTCTTACTTGACACTCAATTCTCTTACTTGACACTTTTCTTTCTTACGTGACACTTGACTTTCTTTCTTGAAACTCAACTTTCTTACTCGACACTCGACTTTGACTTTCTTACTTGACACTTGACTTGACACTCCACTGTCTTACTCAACACTTGGCTCTCTTACTTGACACTCGACTTTCTTACTTGATGCTCAACTTTCTTACTCAACACTTGACTTTGACTTTCTTACTTGACACTTGACTTGACACTCAACTTTCTTACTTGACACTTGGCTCTCTTACTTGACACTTGGCTCTCTTACTTGACACTCAACTTTCTTACTTGACACTCGACTTTCTTACTCGACACTCGACTTTCTTACTTGACACTCGACTCTCTTACTCGACACTTGACTCTCCTGACACTTGAATTTCATACTTGATGGTTTAATTTGATATTGATATCCTCCATTTCCATTTTCTACCTCATGGTGGATGGAAAGTTTTATTTCCAAAAATATACACATGTGAAGCACATGAATCTTTGATAGAATTCCCCCTCCCACTCCAACATTATTTTTAGCTATTAATTGCACCCAATATAGTTCCTGTTTTACTAGGCAATTAGACGGTTAAACCAGACACAACTTATCTCTGCAAGCCACTGGATACTTCCTCACATATTTAGAGTTGGGAGACTTATGGCAGTAGAATTATGTTTATTGTGTCCATTCATCACAGAGACTGGGATAGATTGAACACTTAACTAATAGAACGAATTTGACGTATACAGCTATTGGAGCAATATAAAAAAACATAAAAAATTACGAAACAGGACCCAAAGAAAATGAACCATACTGATAATGTCCACATTGATTTCCAAATACAGATATCCCCTGGGAGATGACCCGGAGTCGGACCAGTCAGATGGATCATCTTCAAGATCCAATATAACATACCTGCATTAACACCTTTGTATTCAAAATGAGTTCCATTTGACTGTGTAAATACCCTTGATGGTCAAGATTGCAGCTTTTGTACTTGTCTTTTGATGAGATACAATGCTTGAAAATGTCCTTTTGTTGAAAAGGGATAAAGCTTATTTGGAGTTGAGATGAAAGTTGGTACACGGCCAAAATGATAATAATACTTTTTTGCTGTTAATAGAATTTTATTTTTTTGTCACTTTAGATTTTTTTTTCCCCCTTAAATATTTCTTCATTAAATATTTGCTAACCATGTCATTTGCGCACATGTTTACAATGAGGTATAAGAACCCAGATGAAAGGAATGTCTGCCGTGTCTCATTTATAAAAGCGATTGTATTAAATTAAAAAATTGAAAATGAAAGATATCTAAAACTTCTTAAATTATAAAACTTGGGATGAGTATTCATCACCAAAAGTCCAGGGTCTCCCATGGCCCTGAGGTGGCCTAAGAAGCTGTATCTCTCATTCCTGCATGAGGATGCGAGTTCCAGCCCACAACTTATTTTAAAAACTTGAAGTCATAATAAATTAATTGCAAGATAATCAACCCCGCCTGCCCCCCAATTTTTATGCAGCCCCGACCCTTTTTATATTTATAAAGAAAAAAAATATCAAAAATTTTAAAAATAAAAATAAAACCCTCCCACATTCCCTGTTTTTAAGAAAATATATCGATGATAATCTATCAATTAATTTATTATGGCCTAATGTGAGAGAGTTGATCAGTTATATATATCTGCGTGGCAGGACAGAGATGTTCTACTCAATTTATTTAAAGGTCTCCACCATCAGTTGTAAAAAACTGGATTCCATCAAATATAAAATTATAAAGTAAAAAAACAACATGATTGTGACGAGTCGAAAAGGTCATATGTTTAAACCTATCCACTTTTATCTTAAATAATATCACATTGTTTCAGTGTGAAAATTGATATTTAAATGCATGAGTGTATGTTATTATAATATATAGTTTGGAAGACAATTTTAATGTTTGTATGTTTAGTTATTCCCTTTATTATATAACCACAAAACTAAAATATACCATGTCTATTCTTTAAAAAAAATTTTTTTTAAATTTCCTGTTTTCCAATCCTGCAATGGTGTGGGGGAAGCTATGTTACCTGCAGGGTTTATGGTGCTAATTATTTGGTGAAAAATAGGGATATAATGGTATCCTGCCTGGATAATTTGTTGTTAAACAACCCACTTTTGACATTACCACTCTTGTGTTGACATTGTTCAGGTCACTGCCTACAGGCTATAACAAATCTTAACAAGGTCAATATTTAAATTATCACATTTTGTGCGTAGCTTACTTTTCTATGAAAGTTATTACTGTGTTCCAGTATCAATTGGGGTATTTCTAAATTCTTGCATGCATTATGAAAATTTCGTACTTCAGATTTGCGTTGTTGTTGTTTTATGGTGTAGGTAATTTATTTCTAAGAATTTGATACAAACATCTTGCTCACAGTGCACTGGACATTTTTGAAAAGGGATCCAGAAGGGACCAGTCAGCACCATCCAGGTGTTGATATAACATGACTAGCTGGTGTGAGATATAATGTGTTTATGCAGGTATGATAGGCTTTTTATAAAAAATGGGTAAAGAAATGGCCCTCCGTGGTCAAGTTGTTTTAACCCTTTACTCCATAGATACGCGTTGTCCCGCACCAATCACAGAAGGCCTTTGAAAACAGTGCACTTCCTGCACTGTTTTTCACTCAGTCAGTTGATATAAACATAATTCACCCATTGCTGATATGTGGTGAATTAATGCTTTCAATATCAGAAGTGTCCAAAGGCGTCTTTATGAATTAAAGGGTAAAGAAATGGCCCTCCATGGTCAAGTGGTTTTAAATGTGTTGTGTCTCCGCTGTGAGCTCAGTCCAAAAACTTTATTTTGAGTTAGTTTTCCTGTTACTTGCAGAACGACAGTGGTTCTACTCAGATTCACTTTGAGTTCTTTTTCCACCATTAAAACTGGATTACATAATTATCCAACCGGTCATTAATGCATTGAAAATGATGTAAAACCTCATTAAAAAAAATAATTCTAAACCTAGCTATAGTAACGTCCCCTCTGTTTCTTCTCATTCTACCATAGAACTCTGGCCACCCTCAAGATGTTGAAGTTTCTTCCATTAAAAAAAGCATATAGACTTTAGATGTTCTCTGTTTCTCTGGTACTCACTCTCATAATTTGATAAGATTTATACATAATTATGTTTGAGAATCAAACCTGCAATAATAATGTATATATAACATTTCATCATTGATGTATGAACAGCACAAGGGGCTGTACAAACAATTATTAGTGAACTGTAAACAATACCCATACCTGGCGATTGATTCATACGTAAGATGATAAATCTTTGCCTTTCCATCTCACCTACAAGGTTAATGTGACCATCTGCATATCTTCACGGCATGGACCACTTCACCCCATGTCACAACATTATGGATACCCGGACCTGGGTTGAGCAGGTAGGCCATAATAGCTTAATTGCTAGATTATCATCCCTGCCCCCTAATTTTCATGCAGATCTCAATCTTTTTCATTTTCATAAAAAAAACAAAAAAAAAAACAACAACAACAAAAAAACAAACAAAAAAAATCCCCCTTCCCCCTTTTTAAGACAAAAAAAGATGATAATCTAGCATTTAGTTTATAATGGTCGGAATATTGGTGGCATCTCGAGGCTTTCTACCAACATTTCGTTACCGCATTAAGTTAAGCACTTTATTGATTTGTAGATTAAAGTTTATAAATCGAAGTACTTGTTCTTTCACATTCCATCACAAATCGATCATTGACCTCTCAAACAAAGAATGTAGTTTTCATATGATAACATTCTCCAAAACTAGGTTGGCAAATTTGTTGTATAACTTTTAGTTTCTGTTTTAATCAATGATCGTATTGAAGTTGAAGGGCAGCGTTTAGTCGTTTGAAAATTTTACTTCATGAATTATTTTGGAAAGATGCGTCCTCGGCTTTTATCAGTTACTTGCGGAGACGGGGCGTGCTCGAGTACTGGTTAACCTTCCAGGATCCCAGGAAACAGTGGTTAGGTACACTGATTGTCTGTTAGCCCTCGATGGTATAAAACTGACGCTTAATCATTTAATAAATTCATTCATAGGCTCCATAAACACTGTTACCGAGAATGTAAGCACCCTGTCTAACAATGATAACATGGTACTAGATAGATTGTGAATGAAGGTGTTATTGTGTTGGAAGCATTTTGTTGACATCAACTTGAGACAGTTTGACTGCTGGCAGCGAATCAGAAATATTTTGAGTAAATTAATAAACAAGGTGATACATGGTCGGAGTAAACTGCAAAGGACCAGGTTCACAAAACCTCAATATAGCGACCCTGTTAAATGCATTGCTTTTTACCCTTTACTCCATATAGATATGCGTTTTCCCACACAAATCACTGAAGGTCTTTGAAAACAGCGCAGGAAGAGTTCAGATTGCACGTAACGAGCAATCTGAACACTTCCTGCACTGTTTTCCACTCTGTCAGTTAATATAAACATAATTCACCCTATAATTCAAAAGTCTTCTCTATTAGATGTGTCCAAAGGCGTCTATATTAGAGGTGTCCAAAGGCATCTATATGAAGTAAAGGGGTAAATACTTATATTTAACTGCAAAACTCTGGTAATATAGGTCAAAGTTATCTCATAATAATTGAACTTGATTAATTATATTATTTATTGCTCAAGAATGTTGTGATCACTCTTAATTTTTTTCTGAATTTCTTCTGCAGAATCTTGGACCATCCTTTGCTTTTATAGCCAGTTCATTTTAATACTTGAGAAGAGATGTTGATAAGAAATAACTGACTTATAGCCACACAGTGTACAAAAAAAGGTTCACAAAAATTCCACAAAAATGCTCAGATTTCTCCAGTTTTTGTGCCTACTATAAGGAGTTGAGTTGAAGGCATGGCGCGAAATAATTCAGCAAGAATGAGATTTTCAAATAAATCATGGATATGCTTGGGCTTAAACATATATTTTAAAAAAAAAAATTTCCCCTGGTGTTTGTCCAATTTTGAGATTATTTATGTGTATCTGATAAGAGCTTTAACCCAGGTGCTGGTATTATAAGATCGTTAATTGGTCAGTTTATTGCCTTGTTGGGCAATTTAATGTGCCGCTAAAAGTTTATGTGTGTTTTATTTGGCTTAAACAAGATTTTGTGTGTTATTCTGGTAAGGCAAGAGGATTTTACTGTTTACCGTTGGATCTTAAAATGATAAAGAAAAGAAATCTTTTTGTCACCTTTGCAAGATTAAATAAGTCTTACAGTGAGCATCCAGTTAATAGAATCCTACCATAACTGCACAATTTGTGGCCTTTGTTGTTTTTTGTTTGAATTGTTAACACTTAGAAGACATCTATAAATCACTTAAATCTCTCAACACTGCAGAGAAAGTGGGTTTCTGTTCGCAAAACTTAATTGATGAAATTTGCTACTTTCAGAAAAAGGATGGTTCTGCTTAGATCCAATATGAGGTCAACCTCCACTAATAAAATTGGATATTATCATGCGGACATACATATATCAATGTGTTTGTTGAAAATGGTGTTACCTTGATAGAACCAGAACTGGTGCATTTTTTAGAGAGGTTATCTGGTTAAGCCTGGGTGGCGTGCCAACCTTAGCTGCAACCTCTGGCACCCTATCCACTACACCACAAATGCCTCATAATTACTACTAGTGAAGTTACCAGTGTTACCAGTTAGCATAGATATATTAAACTTGTACAGTAAGGTAAACATATTGATGTTAAATAATAGCAAATTATGCATTTGATAAATATTTATCCTGGATACAGATCTGCAGATATTGAATTTGCCGATGACAGGAAATGAGTCATCCATTCTACCCAGAAAGCAATGGTAGTTTCCAACAAAAAATTGTCATAAATTTACCGCGACAGGTTTTGTGGTATTTTTTTCAGATTATCACTACATATTGTAAATTGTAGTTTTAACAAAGATTTCAATTAAGTCTTTGTTAATGCCTGTGATATGTGATAGGCATTAAATGACAAAACATTTTAACATCTTTCCAAGAAACTGCCTATGAAATAATGATGAAATAGTAGTAAAATGGGGAGTTTCCAATTTAGTATTTATGATAATCATTTTTTGGAAAGTAAGAAAATGAAAGTAACTGAAATGTTACTTGCTTAGTATTGATAGACATGCAGACGACAGACAGAAAATGGTTGTATTTTATGCAAGGACTGTAGCCGTCACAGATACATTAAATGTGAGAACTTACTTCAATTAATATATTGCGTGCTGGAGGTTGTGCAAAGCATTGTAGGATTGATTTGTATCTGGTTGATTTGAAATGGTGGGTTTTTTTACCATGTATCTGTGACAGTATTTGAGCATGGAATCAGAATTAAATCTTCTCAAACTGACGGCTCAGTGATATGATTTTATGGTAACCATTTAAGGCCGTAAATTAATTCTCCTCCCCAGCCTCCCTTTTTTCTTTGTTTGGACAAATTCTGATGAAAATTCTAAGAATTGATTTATCATGGCCTAATATAACTTTCTGTTACCAGTCATGACTGAAACAAACCTGACCTCTAGTCTGGTCTAGGTTTACATTGTTTGGCTCACAGTTAGTCTTAACCACTTCTAAAATTAAAATGATAGTGGAATCATGTCCAAGAAACAGTAATGAAAGAAATTCAGTGAGACTTTAATAGAGTGAAAACCTACATTTATAGCTTATGCTGAATACAAACGAAATTACATGAAATATTAACTACTTTTTTGGCATTAATGAAAATTAGATGCTATGAACAATACATATATTAGGTAATTATAAATTAATTGCTAAGAGTCAATATGTGGGGGTGGAGAAAAAAAAAAACAATAAAAAGGTTTGGGGTGGCATGGAAATTAGGGGGCGGGCAGGGATGAGAATCTGGCAATTAATTTATTTGTCACGGCCTTACAGTATGAAGATCTGCTTGTTACCACATGCCTGCCTTCACAGAGGATGTAATCTGGAGATTACATTATGATTAAATTATGATTAAATTAAGATTATATTGTTTGTCCGAGCAAGTGTCCCACATGGTGGGTGTGATTGCGGAGATATTATTATCAATATATCCTGACAAACTGCCGCAAATATTTGTCCGGAATGAATCAACAAGCTTTGTCACAACAAACAAGCCCATCAAATCCATGTTAAGCCATTTGTCCGCAGTGTTGTTGATCAAACGCTTTTCGTTCCCATGTAAGTGACCGCGATGCCATGTTCCTATTTGTGTATTTTGCACAAACTCGACACAGTTGCGTATTGTTTGTCATAACTTTGAATCCATTCAAATGGTTGTAAGTTTGAAAGACTTGTATGATGGACCGCTTCCTGTTTGTAAATTTTGTCTGTATGATGTTTCAATTTCTAAATGATAAAACTGATTTTTATATTTATTTTAATTAGTGGTCAAGGAAAGTTTCTCTCCATGACATCCTGATCAACGAAAGTCACCCTCAGTGTCCTCCTAGTAAAAAAGTCTCTCAGTTATGTCCTGTAATAAAGGTCTCTAAAGCTCTCAGTTATGTCCTGTAGTAAAGGTCTCTAGAGCTCTCAGTTATGTCCTGGTAGAAAAATCTTTCAGTATCTGCTTCTAAGAAGTATTCAATGAAAAAGTCTCTTGGGGTCCTCCTAGTAAAAGAAGTATCTCTCGGTTATATCTAGGTTAACCCTTTACTTCATATAGACGCCTTTGGACACCTCTAATATAGACGCCTTTGGACACCTCTAAAATAAAAGGCTTGTGAATTATTGGGTGAATTATGTTTATATTAACAGACTGAGTGGAAAACAGTGCAGAAAGTGTTCAGATTGCTTGTTACGAGCAATCTAAACTCTTCCTGCACTGTTTTCTAAGGCCTTCTGTGATTGGTACGGGAAAACGCGTATCTATGGAGTAAAGGGTTAAAAGAAAACTCTCTCTCAGTGTTGACCTGTTTATAAATGAATCAAGCTTTTTTGAAATAAATGAATGCCCGCTCAACGAAATGTATTTTTTTATCTATTTTCAGAGAAAAGAAGTTCCTTTTCACTGAGTCGAGAGTTCAAAACGGTAGTCACGCAAGAAGATGTAAGTAGATTTATTATGATAGATATAAATTTTCCCATGGAATGTGATACGCCTCGTATATATTATTTCGTCAAATATCTTGTTACCTATACCTGTAACTGTAATACCAATTAAAACGTCATTGTTTTAATGTTTTTACACTCAGAGTATCATGAAGTATGATAACTATAATGTACTCTACTGTTCCACGCCTCTGCCTCCTGTCATGATGAAGCGATTAATTCAAGATTTTAACTGATTAATCCTGCATTTACTTTTAAGGAGGTAATAATGACTGTAATTGAATTTTTGCAATTTCTTACATTTTCAGGAGATGCGGGTATATTTAAAAAGAATTTTTTTTTTTTTAGATAGTTTATTTCTCTTTAAACATTTTTTTGGGTGCATCTATAGAAATAGAAAAGAATACTTTGTTTCAGAAAACCAATATGTGTGCAGGATGTCATATATTTGAAAGTATTATAGCTCGCTAAGGATATTAAAGTTTTTCGTGCTCAGCTCAAATTTGTAGTCAAACAATTTTCGAGATTCATTATAAATCGCAAAAAACCCGCAAATACTTGGAAATATTAATGCTGATTTCAGGGGTAGAGCACCCACCTCGCATGCTGAAGGTCATGGGTTTGATCTCTGGCCGGGTCATACCAAAGATTTGAAAAAATGGTACTAGTAGCTTCCTCACTATGTCAGTATAATGTGACTGGGTGGGGTATGCGGCATGATTACTCAAATATGGCGGGCCTTAGAGTACTGTCTTAAAAAGACACCATCGCAGTATAACTGAAAAATTTGTTGAAAGCAACATTAAACACCATACAACAAGAACAATGTTCAAAGACTCAAATCTTTTGGCATAATATTGTGCAGCCTTAAAAAACATAAATAAGTATGAGATAAATTGGGTCAGTGCTTTGAAGGTCAAGGTTTGTTGTAATAGAGCCAAATCAGGTATACAATAAAAACTGATCTAGGACTAATTTTGCTAGCAGATGATGTCCTTATATAACATATTGGTTATATTTAATTTAGAATTTTAAGCAGTAGGAGAGGTTGGGGGCTATCAGCAACTGCTGTCATAAAGTTGTTGAAGTTATAGCTGATATAGTGATCAGACTTGGCTACTATGTCATGCCTGGGCTGGTAGCTGCCTACCACATTCTTAAAGATTGTTAACAATTTATCTGTAAGGACATTTATCTTCATAATGATGAAGTAAATGGTACGATAATGGTGGATTTATTGCGGCACATGATAAAGAATGACAGAATGCCATTTTATAATACAAATTGATTGTGCCTGAATGTAAACTCATTAATTAAAGACATAATAATATTGGTACTGTTCCAAATGCTTTCTCAAGTCCAAGTGCCTTTAAATTAAGTCTTAATTTGAAAATCAGTACAAAGGTTAAAATGCATTTCCAATGACTGAATGCACAATAAAACGCAGTGTGCAGTTCTTTTTTAGATGTCGCAAATTTGAATTTAAATGGTAAATTTGAATTTAATTTGCGCTAATGTTACTGTAGATAAATCATTTATTATTCTCACAAACGCACAATTATTAAAACGATATAAAGACATCAAAGTGGACAATAATGCAAAAGTAGACATACTTTATGAAGTTTTCAGGGCCATAAACACTTTCATACATTGTCATGCCTGCTGATACGAGTCGTTATGACGGAAGTTATATAAAAGAACAGTAAAATATAACTCAAGTTGTAATAAGTATTCAGTCGCAAACTCGTAAAACTTTTTCATTGCTTTTTAACTTGTTCAAATCTAGTGGGAAATATTTATAAAATTTCTTTTTTTTTCATTTTTATGTTACAATTTAACTTAAAGTGTGCAGGACATGATCAGAAAGTGAACACTTTTGTTTATATGTTGTTTTTTTTCTTTTTTCTTCAACAATATTTCATTTTTTTAATAGTGACCAATCACTGAGGCCTCCGATCTAATCACTGGGCTGGAAATTTCTTATAAAAGCTACTCGTCCTACCCTTCCAACATTGTTTAATTTAATGCTTAAATTGATTTTAAGATATTAAGGTCAGTTTCTTAAATCTTACTGACATGCTGATCAAAATGTTCATTTGTCATGACGACCAGACAAGTGGAATTTTCCATCCTTGCAATAAGCGTTCCTGGCCCTTGGATCCACTAGGAGCTTCACCAGTATTAGACACACCTTATCTTTGAATATCTCCAACTACCTCCCCACATATTCAGAAGTGGGAAACTCATGACCGTAAAACAGAGTTTATGACCAGTCATCACAGAGACTCACTGGTTGAGCTGGGATTCCAACTCATGACCACTGCATTGACACTCAGCTACATAAATGAAAGAGCTAGTGCGAACCAGCTAATAAGCTACTCAATTACTAGGCCATGTTCAATTATAATGTTTTGCTTAGTGACTCAATTGAAATTAAAATTTTGATCATTCACAAACAGTTAATCTTAATGGAAAAAAAAGGAGAAGAAATAACTGTAAAACATTTAGTGAGTGATGAGTTCTGGCATAGGATGATGACTTTGATGACTTGCCAGCGTGTCCATCAGTAATATAATGCAATGGCCATGCACATTTTACCACCATAGTAGCTCATATTGTACTTCACTACCATGTTACGTGTCACGCATCATGCTATGCTACTTGCTTGTTCACTCGCAATTTCAAACTTTTTCCCGAATTAGGTTAATAAATTGACCATTAAAAAAATGTGTTAACATGACAGCAGAATTCGAGGAGGCAGTTTCCTTTTGTTTCCTTACAACATAACATTACCTTATGTCAAACATAAGGTCAGAGTTTATGACCAGAATGCCAAGTAGTTAATTATATGTAAAAGTAGGAGTCTGACTTTCACAAGACACAAATAAGATATAATATGAATGCGTATAATATGAATTGCATACTGAATACAGATATCTGCCATATTACTGGTTTAAGAGCATAATTATGAATCTTTCGTGGGTATGAAATATCCTACTGGAGCGTAAATTCACAGTTTATATAGAAACCGCGGCTCGAGCGGATGCTGTGGCTTCATATTTTGAATGAATGGTTGAAACACCATAAACTCAGTGTTTTCTCCAGAGCGCGTTTCTTGCGTTTTTGACACAATTTCCCGCAACCAAGTTTGTTGTGTGCATCTGCTATGATGCAACCATAAAAATTTAGAAATTCAAATTACGCATATTGAGTTATTTTTACAATGCTAGCTGTTTTGACAGATCACGTGGTTATTAACGCTATATTGATGCAATGGCATAGACGAATATGATCACATACATAATTTTCTGCTCGCGTATCACCAAGACTAAGACAACATCTGTGAAAACAAACAGATGCTGCAACAATAGCACTGATATATATCCAGTTTTAGGTTGTTTGTATATAAAGATGAAATGTGGAAATCTAAACTTTCCAAGAAAGTTGTTTAAAATGAAAGGACGATACTCTTTCAGAAAGACTTTTTACTTTGTTTTCTATAAAGTATCGAGACGCCATGCGCAACATTTTAATACCAGTTTAAACATCGGCTGGTCCAAGTTTAGGCCATTTATGTTTCTTTAAAAGGTAACATTACTCTAAAATGAGTCAAGCTTTGAACCAGAAGAGAAATGCTTTTTTGAAAAAGAGAACAACAACAAAGTTTTGTTTTTCAAAGAGTATAATGCATGCTAACCCTAAACATGTAGCTCAGCCGAAATATAAAATATAGAAATAATTTTAGTGTTTTTCATTGAAAATAGTTAGGGCTTTGTTTATTGAGCTTAGATAATGCCCATGACATTTGAAAAGTTCATGGCCCTGTGGCCATGATCATAAAAACAACTAGTTTCTAGTTGTAAATTGTTGCCAGAAGTGAAACATTCATTTGAAGTTAAACTGTTTTGAAGTTGTTAACCTAAGTTGCAGTTTTGATTGAGAAGTTGGTGTGAAACCGTTTTAGTAAAATAAGTATTTTTCTGTAACCTCCGTTTATTCAAGTTGATTAATTTTAAAACCAGTCAACTCATGACTCCCAGATTTTGAAAATGACCCCCAGATTTTTAGTAAGTGGGTCATCAATAACCCTTAAAAAAATTGGAGCTGGAGAAAAAACTGTAAACTATATGTCTACCATTATTAAATACCAGTTTTGTCTGCTCAACAGTTTCAATAATGTAGTCTTGATCTAATTACTGCATGTAAACATTTTCTTTAGCATGAAATCTTTCTGAAACTGATTTCAAACTTTCATCTGCAAGGGGTCCTCCGTGGCTGAGTGGTCTAAGGCGCCATCTCAAGATCGTTTACCTCTCACTGCTAAGGTCGTAGGTTTGAGTCCTGCTCTCTTCAAAAACTTTATGTGAGAAAGTTTCCTGTTACTTGCGAAAGGACGGTGGTTCTGCACAGTCTGAGGTCTTCCTCCACCAGTAAAACTGGGTATGCCATATGTAACCTGACTCAGTCTGAGGTCGTCCTTCACCAGTAAAACTGGGTATACCATATGTAACCTGACTCAGTCTGAGGTCGTCCTTCACCAGTAAAACTGGGTATGCCATATGTAACCTGACACAGTCTGTGGTCGTCCTTCACCAGTAAAACTGGGTATGCCATATGTAACCTGAAATGTGTTGAAATTAGAGTTTCCCCATTCAAAAAAAAAAAATCATCTGCAAGAAACATTTTCAAACTTTCATCTGATGGGATGGAATATTTTGTATCAAGATTACACACCTTCCCTCTTCCCAATCCGCTTGAGTCTGAAGATTTCTGAAGAAATGGTTTTCTAGTTACAGAAGAATGGCAGTTGTGGTGAAATACTTTAGGCCTAATTTAAAATATTATTTGTTTGCCTCTTCTGACCGATCCAAAACAATCGTGCTGATCAGGAAAAAAGAATTTGGGGGGGGGCAAAAAAAAAAAATCATTGTCCATTACATGTCCTTCTCTGAATGATTACAAAACAAATAAGAATAAAAGAATTTACCCTACCTACCTTGTAACCCACCCCTTATGGGGTCGGAAGTGGCAATTTTTCAAGAGTGGAAAAAAATGATGTTGAAAACAAAACTAAAGTAGTTGCTATAATGCCACAAAAAAAATACTCATGTTAAATGGAATAAACGTGTATGTTACTGGCTGGCGCATATGTTACTGGCTGGCATGTATGTTACTGGCTGGCATGTATGTTACTGGCTGGCGTGTATGCTACTGGCTTGTGTGATATGTAGAGAACATAAAACATTTGAACTAATCAAAGCTATTATTTGGTTTTTAGTTTTTTACCTGTGACAGCTGTGGTTTAACTTCATTATCAGCTTGTTTTATAGGTCTATATAAGTGTCCTATAAACTTTGATATTAGAGAATTTTGTGGCAGTTTGTATTGATTGTCAATCAGTCTTCATGAATCTTTGCCAGGGGCCCATTTAGCTTTGTTGGTATTGCGTCTTAATACAAATCGGGGGGTGGCAGGAGAATGTATGCCTGTCCACAGTTTCTATGATAATTGATATACTACATTTGCGTCTCATTATCATTCATCTCTCACTGCTGATTCAAGCGGGAAAAATATCAGTTACTTGCAGAGATGGATGTGCTGGAGTACTCCAGTTGATCTTCCAGGATCCAACGGTAACAGATTGTTGCTAAATAATGCTAAATATTCAAATAAACATTCGTCATCTTTCAGAGATGTGTACTTGGGAACTGCGGTTAACCTTTCAGGATCGCAGGAAAGAGTGGCTAGGTTATCTGATCATCTGTTAGCTCTCGTTGGCATGAAAGTGACACTAAATATCGAAACAAACATTCAGAAAAAAAATCCAAATATTCATTTTAATTTAGACTGTCAGACTGAACTTTTCATTTTAAGGTCTTTCACTTCCTGCCATATGATTTAAACATGTATAAAGTGTTGAAAATGATATCAGGGCCTTTAAAATGTACTGGAGACTTAATGGTCAGTTTTGGGAAAAATATGTGATATTTATTTTTTATTTCGGGAATAATCTGAATATTGATGTTGACAAAGAAGGTGAGAAGATTCTTAAGTACTAAATGTTATTACATTTTTATTTACATTAGTTTAAAATTATTTATTTTAGGCCATAATAAATTAATTGCTAGATTATCATCCCCGCCTGAATTTTTGTCAAGTTATTTTCATAAAAAAAGATTGTAATAAAAAAAAGTCAACAAAAAAATCTCCCACCCCTCTTCCTTTTTTAATTTTTTTTTTTATGATACTGTAGCAATTAATTTATAATGGCCTTACTTCAGTTGGGAAGCAAGTTATGACAACTTATACAAATTTATCACACATGGATTCTCGAGGACACCATAAATAGCCGTGATGGAGGATTGAACCCACGACCCTCCAATCCTGGGTTTGCTGCTCTGCCACTGGACCACAAGCTCATGAATATACATTTATTTACATTGCAGGCAGTACAAGCGCTGGGCACTGCAATATACAAGGCCCTGGACTACGGGCTCAGCGCGTCGGAAGAGCCTCACCTGGGCCCAGAGTTGGAAGACTTGATAGAGTTCATGACGGACGACCATCCCGTGGATGATGAAGGAGACGAGGGTATTGATATAGAAAGAGACTCGGACGACAGCCAAAGCAGAGAAATATCCGTCTTCCAGGAAATAATCGATGTAAGTTGACCCAAATTCTGTTATATTTTAAAAGATTGCAAAAAAAAAATAGGTTCAGGATCCAAGGTTAGCTGATCGTCTGTTAGCCCTCGATGGCTTAAACATGATGCTAACTGTTCAAACCAACTAACTACTATTTTGGAGTTGTTTTTAGCTCTATTGGTGTAAAGCCAGAAGGGCTTCTGTGGTGGCGCATTGTAGGCTGTCTGTAATTCGTCCTCCATTAGCAGCACTTTCTCTGAAACCACTAGTTTTGTCTCAACTTCACTTATTATGAACACGAAATAAAACAGTAACTAACACATAACTATAGAAATCTTTAGAACAGGGAAGCCTTTTATCTCGCTAATTACCCGTCTGTCATTACATCTTACAAATATATTAATATCTTTTAAACTTCAAGTCTGTCTAAACAATTAGCTAATGATTTGGATGAAAGCAAAATATACCAAGTGACAGATTTCATATTTACGCCCATATCGGAGTCTACTTAATTATTAAGATAAATTGGAAAATAAATACTTATGTTATGTTATGACCAACTTTCTGACGCCCGAAATATTAATACCCATAATAGCAGGAAGGTTAAAAAATACAAGAAATCTAATTTTGCGTCGGACAACAAATGACATATCTATTTTCTAAATTAACGGAATATAAAACACCAATATTGTCAATGTAAAACAAACAAGCTTATGGTGGTGACTATATTGAAACAAAGCCCTTGTTGTGTGTAGTTTGATTAGTAAATTAGCTATCCCAGCTCAACAACAGTTGATACGAACACTCTGATTGGCCAGTCCGAAATCTGCAGTTGCAGCATGGAAAACTTCACTTTTAGGCCATTATGAATTAATTGCTAAATCATCTAAATCTTTCTTGAAAAGGGGGAGGATTTTATTTTTTATTTATTTATTTAGAGGTGGCATGAAAATTAGGGGGTGGGCTAGCAATTAATTTATTATGGCTTAAGGGTTAACATTATACAGCCAAACCTGTGTAAGCAGTCACCTCTATTAAGCAGCCATTTGTCTTAAGCAGCCACATTTGCTATTTCCCATTTCAATCCTTTCAGAGCAAATTAACCTGTATTAAGCAACATCCTGTCTTATACGGCCACTTTTTGTTCTGTCCCTTGACTGACTGCTTAAGACAGTTTTGACTGTATAGCGCAATTAATGAACATGGAATTCCCTTGTGTTCATTGTTTCATTTGCGTATATAAACAGACTTTGATCTGGAGAAACCAGGGATAGCCTAATATAGCCGCCAAATTTGCTTCTCCAATGAAATAAGGAACGCCAAAACCATCGCTACCAATATTTAATTTGGTGCAAATAACAGAAAATTATAAAAACATTTTTTTTAATGGTTTCAAAGATAGCTGTGACACTCATATTCGTGTTATGGTGTAGACATTTCTTTGATAATGTAGGCTAAGGTTATGTAAAAACTGGAAAAAGCTCATTATTTAATCACTGATTAAATCGTTCACCATTCCATTTTAGCTGAAATTAATATTGTATATTATACAAATATGATTATGAAATGTGGTGTGTAACATGAATACTGATAGAAAATGTTCATTTCAGTGTCGGTATGCTAGTGTTGTAGATTTGATGACAAAGGCCAGCGGTGAAGTTTAGCCGACATTTTACTCTTGATAAAGAATTCTGTACTTTAGAAAAAACTGACAGCAGATTATTACAAATAAAATATAGGTATCATCAATATCATTAACCTCAGTCAGGAATTCTTTGTTGGGGTGAATTCCGGGCTCAAGTCCAAAACTATTTGAATAATTTGGTGGACGAGGTGCAGATCTAGACTGGAGACCTAGTTGTCTGCCAACTCGTTAATAAAACTTTTATTGAAATTAATTTTGTTGTATAGGAATATGTCTCTTCGTTTCAGTGTGTGTGGGGGGGGGGGGGGCCTCATATTTTTTGTTCTGTCTGACTGTTTAAATGTTGGCATCTGTCCATCTGTAAGTCCGTCTGTCTGTCAGTCAGAAGTCTTATCAACATGTCATTTTCTTAATCATTTATTAAATTTTAATGAATCTTTATAATTATAATTTAACGTTCAAACATTTATTAAAGTTTTTTTTTTAACACATTTATAATAATTAAACTTTATTCTCCCGTGCTTTTTTTTATGTTTTTAAGTGTTTTCGGGGTATTCCAATGGCCCCAGAAGTATTGGTATGACTTTGAATTATAGTTTTATATGTTCGATACAGGTCAAGGTTTTGAAATGCATTTACATAGCATTAGATAAGCCATTTAAATTGCTTAATTTTATTTTATAATTAGTAATTGAGACTTTCTGCACACAAATTTAGCATTATATATAAAAATTAAATGGTACTTAAATTGAGTGTAATTGTGTATAATATTGTGATAAAGTCAAGAAGAGAATTCTGGATTCACCCCTGATTTTAATTTTGGGGACTGTAGACAGTTGGTACAGAGGTCACATGGTCTCAATCATTATTTATTATCTATTGAAATGTTTAATTGTGTGGGTGAAATGTTTTTTTGAATAGAAAGGTTGACTTTTAACAGATTAGGGTTTGCTTCGTACCTGGAGTCTTGAGAGGTTATGGTCATAGCCTGTAATTTTGTTCATGTGGGTACATTAATACTTGGAGGCAGGAATGTTTTATGTCTTTAAAATTGTCACAGTCAGACAATAGCGAAATATTGTGATCATTTACATCCATTGTGACCTGGGAATGACAGATACCGACTATCTTTTGTTACAGCAGCTTGGAGAAAGTTAAAGTGGATGGAAAATCGTTCATTTTTGCTGACAATTTTTGTTTTTTGGAATGCGCTTAATGCCATTTTCAATGCATTTCAAGTTTTGTAATAATTGCATATTCAGGTTTTATTGGTGGAAGAAAAACCACAGATTAAATCTTATTATTAAAGGAACATATTGTACTGAGTTTTGTATTTGATCATGATGCAGCTGTGTGGATGGAAGGAGGGACAGTAAAGAACATTTAAAATCATTATGATTTGGTTGGAGGCTCTGGGTCTTTGAAATGCTTTATTATTGGAATTGAAAGCCTTTTAAGAATGTTGAATTGTAACCATATGAACCATTGAGTCAAGGACCATAACTCAAGGTTTTGAGTCTGAACTCAACTTGGACTCGCTATCTTCAAATTTGTAATTTCCATTTTGAATAATTTAACAAGAAATTAACATTCCTGCAAAAAATATTCAATTTCTAGGATATATTGTGGTATCTTGACAACACATGAGGGCCCGGTTAGCTCAGTGGGTAGTGTATCTGATTATTAATCCAGGGTCATTAGTTTGAATCCCAGCCCTGCCACAGTCATCTAATGGAATATATTGGGATTTTTCAAAATTTTAAGATTTTTTCCAATAAACCATGCTTATAAATACCAGTACTCACTGACCTTGAATTGCCAAAAGATTATCCAATTAAACATGCCAAAACAGTAACATTGAAAAGGATTTTCCTTTGGCTAATTGGGCTACATGCCTAGGTTAGACTAAAATAGATTTCTTGCTTAAAACATAAGCAACATATTTTGTGATGTATTAAATGAGTCCTATAATTTCATTTTGATTTCAATTTCATCCGTTATACAGGTTTATATGTAGTAAAAATTGTTTCTTCTCAGAAAGAGTCAGAATGACGATGTGAAGGTAGTTGACCAGTATTTAGTTTACCACTCCAATATACATATAAATTTTGTCACATTTTGGTGGATTTTAGATAATAAACTATTCGGTATATATTTATTGAATGTAACGAGATGATTTTTATACGTTTTGATAATTTTTTAAGTTGTAAGACATTCATAGTGTTTTATCCAGATAC
Organism: Panopea generosa; assembly: GCA_029582155.1. Taxonomy (NCBI): domain Eukaryota; kingdom Metazoa; phylum Mollusca; class Bivalvia; order Adapedonta; family Hiatellidae; genus Panopea; species Panopea generosa. Next base: position 19,506,176 of record CM055900.1, on the reverse strand, counting down.
ACTCTTTTAAGTGTAGGAGTTGTTTGAAAAATAAACCTTTTGGCTATAAACGTCTGACTGCGCCCCAGTCAGTTCATGTATGCCCTGTAGCAGAAAGTTCAAATGTTACTGCTCATTAAATATATGTTCTGATATAAAGTTGCAATTGATTACTGATAATATATGACTTTGGGTGTAGAACTTATAATTTCCTCATCCGAAAAGGAATTTCAATTGAAATTTCACCAATCTGTGATTGCTGAAGCAAAAACTGGTTTTCCAATTAAATAAATAAGAAATGGTTGTAAAGTTTTAATGTTTTTTGTGTATCATTTTATCAATGATCTCAACTTATTTAATAATAATTAATTTAGTTTGATATTTCTTGAAAAGTTAGTTTTATTAATTTTAATTTTGATAATGATGGTGGTGAAAGTGGATATTCAAAAATAAGGTTTTGTTGTTTGATATTATGTACGTTGTTTCCAACAGATGTTTATGTTTAGACCTAAATATTTTAAATAAATGTTATGTTATACCGTTTCCAACCCTACTACTTCAAAATTCGACACAATTTTTTTTTCCTGCTTAAAAATTTTTTTTTAGCTCATCTAAGCCAAAAGGTCACAGGTGAGTTATTTTGATCACCCTCATGGTATCTGACGTCCTTCCTGGATAAAGACACAGTGTCAAGGTCACTAACCTCTCACTGCTGAGGTTATGGGTAATATATGCAGTTTGGTCCAAACACTTTATGCTTATGCTGGAAAGTTGAATATTGAATGTTTGTGGAAGGATGGATTCGGGTCTAAACAATCGACTGTGTAACAAGTTCTTACAACTTAGACAAGTCACACTTGAAGCCTAGACAAGTCACGTTTGAAACCTACCTTAATGTACTAAACCAGTACTAAGCATTGTATGGATAAAGTGTCTTGCTCAAGGACACCACACATAGCCATAGAGAAAGATCGAAGGAACACCTCCCCCATTTTGGATCTGATGCTCCACTATTATGCCATCTGCTCCACATTTCTTAATTCATAATGAAACAAATGCTAACTTTAAAGCAGTTAATTAATACTTAATAGAAGAAATTTGGGAACGAAGAAAAAACCCATATTTCCATCAGGAGACTATGAATTTCTCTTACTTATATGATTATTAATTTTATCTTGTACCATTAAATGTGATTGAAAGCTCAAAAATGCAGTGAGAGATTCGAAGTCATTACAAATAAATCTCTTCAAATGATGAGAAACAGGAAATAGTTAAATAATCATTGAATAATGTTCAAAAGAAACACCAGTATTTGGCATTGTCAGCTTTAATCTGTAGTAATCCATATTTAGTCTGCGTCTGTCTTTATTGATATTCCCATTCTGAGAAATGTCGATATTTCTTCCGGATATAACCATTAATTCACCATGTTTCCCAAGTCAGTCATTCCCATAGCTGTTAATATCCTTTGCAATTCTTGTAGATTGATTTCTCTGACGTCAGCTAGAACTTAGCAGGAGAGAAAGTGATTTCGCTGATGTTGGCTTTAATAAACAATGAGAATAAACAAAAATAGAACTTGCCCTTCTAGAACTACTAAATGTACTTAGTTGTTGAACTACTTTTCCAGCCAATAAAATCATTCAGATTTTTGAAAATAGAACATTCCATTTTACATGGAATGTCATGAACTTCAGTAGATGTTGACCTACTTCCTCAGCCAATGAAATCGCTCCAGGAACAAGAAGGTAGATCAGTATCTAAACCAGTCAGAAGTTACACGGAATTAATGCTACTTTCTCAGCCAATGAAATGGACTATTTTTGTCTAAATAGAATGCTTCATTTTACATTATGAATTTTTTCAGGAATTTTCTGTGTGAATATATTTAAAGAAGAAGCATTTTTTATTTCAAATGGAAAAGTGTTCCATATTATTGCTCAAGAATATAGCAAACTTTTCCCTCAAACTTTTAATTTGAGTCCAGTTTTCCATATTATAGTTTCTATTTGACATTGACCTCAAGTGTATTGATGTTTATCTTGCTCGTCATTTGTTCTCATTTGAAACAATTCGTTACTCCGTTATGCGTGCCTGTTTTAAGTTAAATCGTGAATGAAAGAAGTGATGCCAAATGCGTACTTAAAATTCCCGCTGTTGTTCATTTATTGATGCTGTTTCACCGGATAATGGGTCCTCTGCGTATTAAGGGAAGATTGATTTTTTTTCTGTAGAGTCTTATGGCAACAATTATTTATCTGTTCAGATATAGAGCATTCTCTAACCATGGGAAGTTTTTGATGTTTTAATCAATATAGGAACTTGTGAATGGAAGAAAATAGTTGAGGAAACTCTTGATAGCTAAATGTATTGTAAAAGTGACAGTCGTCAGGATTAATTGATATTTGGTGTAGTAACCAGTAACCTGTATAATTATAATATTATATACAGGCCAAGTTTGAAGTTTGATATTTGTCGATGTCTGCCAAATTTTACAGGAGTTGCGGCCCTTATTTTTACTTAATTTTAATGCTTGTTAAAGAGTGACCAGAATGTAGGTGCTGTGAGTGTTTTGTTGGTACGTCCAAATCCTTGCAGAACATTACTCGGAAAGTTATGTGAAGGGAATCCAATGACACTTTGAACATGGATAGAGGGAAATGTGGGGAAGTGAGCTAAAGATCCATAACTCTTATCTCATCTTGAATAATGACAGAATTATTCTGACTTGTCAAGAGCATATATCTTTAAAAGTATTAAGGGAATCCAGTGACACTTTGAACATGGATAGAGGGAAATGTGGGGAAGATCCATAACTCTCATCTCATCTTGAATAATGATAGAATTATTCTGGCTTGTCCAGAGCATATAATCTTTAAAAGTATTAAGGGAATCCAGCGTGACTTGGAACATGGATAGAAGTGCATGAGAGAGAAAAATTCACCCTCTATAGGAATTGTTTTGGGGATATGTGTGTCGAGATGTATAGCAAATTAATTAATGTTGCATATATTTCATTTATTTGTCAAGTCAGTGTCATCCCTTCACTTTGTGGGAATAGGACCCGGCTTGCTTCTCTAAGGTTTGGGTGGGGAGGGGTGGCGGTATTTACACATTGTTTTTATAAAAAAAGGAAAATATTTTTTTTCTTGTAAAACTCTGATGGTCACAAGATACTTGTCACTATAATAAATGTTAACAAATGTCTATTTTCCAGAACATGCTGTAGCATTTGCCCATTTTTTGCAGGTGAATTTCAACCACCCTCCTCCATTTTTTTTTTCTCACTGGGTAATTTTCAGTAAAATTGAATGGAAAAAGTATATTCCAGGACAGTGGGGTGGGGAACAGGGCTGAAATTCACTCCCAAAAAAACGGTCAAATGAGAGCCATGCATGTAAGAAGACATTTTAGCCGGCAGATTAGTTCTTCTCTGGCGATGACACCGTCATAAGAGCCCTCTCACACGTTGCCTTCTTCTGTCCTCAGTAATTGTACATGTAACAATGATTTATGGTAATTGGTACCTAGGCAATAATGACTTTCTACAGAAATCCATCTCATCAGAAGCGGTGGTGGGGGGGGGGAACCTTTGCCTGTTGTTAAATGCTGGCGGTATAATTGAACGAAGTCCTGGTTTATTACATTATTTGGCTGTGTCTCGATGGATCCAGAAGAACAAGATGTTAGATGTAATTATCTGCTACTTGTATTATAATAGAACAATGCAAAATGAAGGCTGACATTTCAGGTTATGAGAATGCAAGAGATTCCAGGCTAGATCGGATGTCTTCTCAAATACAACACGCAGAACAGGGGCCTGTTCACTAACGTTCGTAAGTTTATGAAAAAAAAAGAAAATTGATTTGGTCTTTTGCTTACATCATTTTTAGAAGTTTCGTAAGCCTTGTCAATAATATTTTTTTTAAAATTTGCAAAAATTCATACGCCAGTGACATGTTCCTAGGTGTCACATTTTGTTTGTATGAAAATCATAAGATTGATGAAGGTTAGTGAAACGAGACCCTGGTTCCAGAAAATGAACTTTAGAGCAATTTATAAAATATCTGAGTTAAAATTGCTTGTAGCCCTGTATAATAAAATAGTAGAAGTGAAACAATATTGTTCTTACAACTTGTATAAATCTATCTCAATGTCTTTCTAGGTAAACCTTTTCTTAGATGTTATAAAAATACATGTATCACACTTCTGTTTTTAATTTTAGTAACAATAATTGAAACTGTCCATTGACCAGAGAGCATATACTATCACTTTGTTTTTGACAATTTTTTTAAAAAAAGAAATATCTACACTATATATATGTTTTCATGGATCTTTTGAATTTAAATTTTTTGTACATCACAAAAAAGATTGGATTTCTGTCAGCCATACCTATTTACCTTGAAACAGCCGACAAGATTAACCTTAAATTACATACGTGCACAAACTGTCACGAAAAGTTCATGAAAACCATTATTCAAAACTGATAATTAAATTCCAAATGTAACGATGCAAAAGGGAGTAAACCTCTCGTGCCACATGGCTATACCTGACACCAACTCCGAGAAACCCAACACATTTGCAATCCGGAAATCACCAAAGGACAACAGTTTTATTGTTCCTTGATGAGTCAAGCATTTTATTAAAAAAAAATGCACACAAGTTTATGTGTTTATAATTATTAATTAAATGTTTTGTTTCATTTCATGTGGACAATGTATCACACTTTTGGTTTTTCTCTATTACAAAAACTATTAATTTTTCTTACTGTTTTTTCGTTGTTTCATTGCCTTATGCAAATATATTTTCGATTCGCCTTTCTGCATTTAAATTTCTTGCTAGCACCTGCATTTATAATTAGTAATACTGTAATTATGCTAATGAGCTTGGCATGGTGATTTACATAATTATATTTTATAATGATAATGAGACTGTGGTCTCAAGTGTAGACTCAACAATTATCATACGCTGTCTCGGTGTTGTCAAAGTGACCCAAGTATTAAGATTTAACGAGCGCGTGTTTATAAATCACTTGCTTTCCTCAAAACAAAATTGAATAAATTTTTCAGACTGCTCTTAATGAACTCGGTTTCCCATTGACATCTTTAAATGCATCTCCATGTTCACCAAATAATTCCATTCATAATCTAGGAGGACCTGTTAGTATTACACTGTCAATGAAGGGATAGGCAGAGATTAACAGACGGATGTTCTTGAATTTCTTTTTATCTTTGTTTGATATCGGCATAAATAAAAGGCTGGTTTTAAGGGTCCCTTTGTTGTTTTTGATCATATTACAGAACTTATGTAAGCAATCTGATGCATTCTGGGCTTGTCCCAAAGCATTGTATTTTTTTGTTTTTTTCAAACGCTTGACAACTTCATTAATTTTCTCTTTAACCCTTTACTTCATAAAGACGCCTTTAGACACCTCTAATATTGAAAGCATTAATTCACCACATATCAGCAATGGTTGAATTATGTTTATATTAACTGACAGAGTGGAAAACAGTGCAGGAAGTGTTCAGATTGCTCGTCACGAGCAATCTGAACTCTTCCTGCACTGTTTTCAAAGGCCTTCTGTGATTGGTGCGGGAAAACTTGCTTCTATGGAGTAAAGGGTTAAAAAGGCCTAATGTTCTGATGTGGGGAAGAAAAAAAAAGTTATTAATGTGAAAGAATTGCTTTAAATGGCAAGGAATATGTCTAGTCAGGAGGATTAATTACCCGCAACACATGTATGCACCAAAATTAATGCACGAAGTGGACTCTGTAATTATCTTTTAAGGATGTGGTGTGTTTTCACAAAATACGTGTCAGTCACTTTACTTTCAGGTTAGGTGTACAAATATATTCCACTGAATCGTCACCAGACTTACACAGTACGAGGTATGTTAAGAAATACGTGGACATTTGTATTTAATATATAGCACATAAGTAAAAGTTATATTGCCATAAAAAGTACAGGTACTATTTTTTCCATGAAAATGCCAAATTTCGTATTGATATTGACTACCGCCATGTAGCAACAGTGCTAGAACACACACGTGTGGCTCCGTAATGATATTGAATATCAATACAAAAATTGACAATATTGCATAGAGGAAATACTACTTTTTAGGGTAATATTTTTATTAAATGCTGAAATTTATAACAAAAGTCCACATATTTTTTAACATATCTCGCACATGTACTGGCCAATGGAAATGATTGTTGGGAAGTTAAAGGTTGACAAGATGGTTGCTAGAGTAAAGATAAAATTGCGCAGGGGTTTGGAGTTTAACGCCATATTCAACACATTTCAGGTTACATACTTATGGCATAATTGTTCAGTTTTATTGGTGGAAGACTCCACAAGTAACTGGCAAACACTCTCACAAGTAACTGGCAAACACTCTCACAATTGTACAGTTTTCGTATGGGATTTGAACCTACAACCTCAGTGATGAGTGGTCAGTGATCATGAGACAAATAGCGCCTTTAAACCACTCGGCCATTGGAGGACTTGATTTTATTCTGAATAATGATTTAAAGTTATAAAAAACTTGATCTACGCTGTCACTTGTCTGTGATTGGTGCGACCTTGTTATGATTGTTACAAAAGTTAGGCCTTGGAATTCTTCTAAATCCTGATTAGGCATACAAAATAATCACAAGCTGTTGAATAATAGCCGAATACAAGAACCGTGGAGATTTTTAACACCAGTTAATCTCATTAGGGAATTATACAAACTTTATATGTATACATAAAAGTAAAAATGTATGAATAAATTTATACGTCCTGTACATAGTGATTTGCTGTCTGTAACCATTCGGTCAGGCAGGGATCTTATTTATACTGATATATCAGCTTGTGTATCTCATTTCAATTATATATTTTTTAATCCCAATATATGTAATATTTCACACTTAATTTGTCAGAATGTAATGGCAACCAGTTATTATAATTCGTATAATTGGTTTCAGCTTTCTTCCCATGTTTTGATGTAATATCAATAATTGAAATTGAATATAGTTGGGTTATGAAGGTTGAGAGATGTTTTTCTGGATTTGGCAAATTATTTTTTGTATGCTGGTTTCATCTTTACCAATGACATACTACTCTGGATCCTGACCTAGCACTACTTATTGTAAATGACAGTATAGAACAGTTAGCATGCCAAGGTGCTGATGTGGTAGAACAGTGGAATGTTGGCAGTCTGTATGACTTGATTAATAATGCTCTCCATACATGTATGTATATGTGCATTGTTTACTTCCGATATACTCCTGGATACACCCTCATTATTATACAAGCTGATATGTTTATGAGTTGTATTTCATTTATACATGCTAGTCCTGGTTAGCTCAGTTGGTAGCACGTCTGACTATCAATCCAGGGGTCATGAGTTCCCTGACCTGCCACAGTTTCTGTGATGATTGATATACAACATTGCGTCGTCATTGTCTGTTATCTCTCACCTCTGATTTAAGTGGGAAAGTTACTTGTGGAGATGGACGTGCTCCAGTACTGGTTAATTTACGTGGAAAGAGTGGTTAGGTTAACTGATCATCTATAAGTCCTTGATTGCATAAAAATCATGCTAAATATTTGAAAAAAAAACAAAATCATTTACATGTTTCAGTATTGCCGGTCCAGTAAAGCTAGATATAACTATTTTTCATCACCAGCCTTATTCGATATTGCATCTCATTATTGATCATCTCTCACCTCTGTTTCATATGGGAAAGTTATCAGTTACCTGCTGAGATGGGTTTTGCTCAAATACTGGTTAACCTTGTTTGGAATTCAGTGGTTGAGTTCTCATGAACACCACCTAAAGGTAATGATCCTATCAAAGGATTTAGAAGATGTGAATGTCTATTTATAGAAATTTAGCAAGCAGAAGGGCCTTAAAGTCTAAATCAGTGCTGGGCTCTGACCCACGGGCAACATCAGTGATGAGAGTTGAATGATCTTAAACCACCCGGACATAGAGAACCCTAACCCAGTCCTTGGCTGAAAGAGGCCTGCATTAATTATCTTCACGAATGGTTCTGATTGTGTAGCCATTGAAAAAACTTCTTTTTTTTATAAATATCAAGTAATCCTCTTTTCTCATTTTTGCTTGAAACTCAAAATTATACCTTTCAAAAACACACCTTGTTGAACATATCTGCAATGTGAAACTATTAAAAGCAATGCAAAGAAACAGTAAATGAACAAAAAATGAAATTTAAACAAAAAAGGACACATCAAAAGATGAGTAAACTTGTAAAATGCAGCTATAAAGTAACACCTGCCTCTGAGGTAGGTCTGTAGCGATGGACTTTTTGCTTGTTTAATGTTTTACAATTGAAACTTCATCTTATTGTGAATATGACTGATTCGATAGTAAACGAGAACAGGTTTTGAATATTTACCTTCGGTTGGAGTCGTTTGGATGTTACTTGATACCCCAAATGTTTTGTTGGGTGTCTGTAACTTGTACAAGTATTATAACAGTTTGTTATGTGACCTTAAATCATAATTAAATTACGAAATATTTATATTGTAACGTATTATTATTTTATTTTTTTTTATACTGATTCAAGGTTACCCCCCTCCCTTTCCCCCATCCCCATGTTCGTTCATTCGACAGCCAAAGTCTTGTCAGGTATGTAGTTTCTTTATGAGCTGCAATTTCAAAGCTATTACTTTTAATATTGAAGGCTTACTGCAAAGTTACCTAAGAGCTTTTGTGAGTCCCTTTCATGAAGTCCGTTGTTTTTTTTTAAAAGAAGTACTCCTAGCTATTGTTTTTTTAAAGGCCATTTGTCCGACACTGGGAGTTATCCTGTTTTTTTCTGGGAATATCGGCCCTCCTCGCTACATTTTCAAAGTCACCCTGTAAACATTGTAAGTACACAGGAAGGGCTGGTGGCATGTATGCATTATTAACACAGTTTGTGATTATTAAACCTTGTCAAAACCATCATAATACAATAACTGACAAAAATCATTAAAAGTCCAAATTTACATTTTAGTAAATTTAATACCAAATGACAACAGTAAGCTGGACGGACTGCTGGGTGAATAATAATAATCACTTCAAATAGTCATTACGTTTAACAATGGATGGCATAGTTTGTACATTTCACGCTTGCAGACTTGGCCAATACACTTTTAACATTGTAATCCTCTTTCATACTTAGTTTGGATAATATGCTTCTCTCTACCTGTTCTTTGTGTCAACGTTCAATAAGTCTGGTGGAGTTGTATCCCTTGATGTTCAAATCTCGGCTGAAACTAGTATAATTTTCTCGTCTCATGTTAGTAATTGTCTCTTTTTTATCTCTGACTTTGAACTAAACTGAATTGTTGAATCATGTTTTATATCCTTAGTGAAGAAACGTATGTTATGATTATCTGTTATCTAACTTGAAGTTGCAGACAGAATTGTTTTTATATAATTATGGAGGGAAATTGAAGCAACATGTAAAATTTAAAATGTACATTGTAGTTACAGAAAACACTTATTACCTGCACTTATAATAAAGCTCTTACTGGACTCATTACATGTATAAAATGGCAGCGGCCCTCCATGACTGAGTGGTCCAAGGCACGGTCACCTATTGACCATATAAATCATGGGTGCGAGCCCTGCATCTCAGTCCTTCAACCAAAACAAAACTTTATGTGAGAATGTGCTTTACCAGAAGATAACGTGGCTACGCAGAGAGGTGCTCAAACTCACAACCTCAGAAGTAAGGGGAAAGTGCTTTACCAGTAGATAACGTGGCTACGCAGAGATGTGCTCAAACTCACAACCTCAGAAGTAAGGGGAAAGTGCTTTACCAGTAGATAACGTGGCTACGCAGAGATGTGCTCAAACTCACAACCTCAGAAGTAAGGGGAAAGTGCTTTACCAGTAGATAACGTGGCTACGCAGAGATGTGCTCAAACTCACAACCTCAGAAGTAAGGGGAAAGTGCTTTACCAGTAGATAATGTGGCTATGCAGAGATGTGCTCAAACTCACAACCTCAGAAGTAATGGGGGAGGACTTAACCAGTAGATAGCTGGGAGAGCTCAAAGCAGTTAAACTGATCCTGTCATTCTTTATTGTTTCATCGGCAGCCTGCAGACAGTATGTCAGCACTGTATTCAAATTCCTCATTATGTAATTAAGTTGCTATGTAATTAATGCGCTGAAATGATCATAATAATTGTATCTTTTGTGAAAACAAAAATGTATTCTGACCATCAGAAGAAACATCCATCATGATGAAATCTAAATTATTTATTAATACAAAACTTAATTGTGGTTAGCTACTGGTGGTCTGTGCCAACAAGAACAAAGTATAAATTGTTGGGATGTTTTACTAGCTGATGTCATAACATTATCACGCTTTTCATATTTTTCTTTTATGGGCGGTAGACAGTATTTTATTTTATAAGTACAAAAAAATGGTTGTCGATAAGTGGGGACAATTAGGTTAGTGGAAGTAGATAAATGAAATTAAGGCGCGGTTATGACTACTTGAAAAATAATGTTTAAGACTTGTCTGTTTGTATTATATAACAAGGAATAGAATTATTTTTATGCAACATGTTTGATGCATTTTGTGTAGACTTTCCTCCAGTTATTCTGAGTACAGAAGAAATATACAGTTAGATATTAGTTCTCGCTTCAATTCACCTGGAGCAAGGGCGACTATTGCTCCGCCCACTGGCAATATGTGGCATTGTTTGTCGTAAGTAAACACAATGTAATACAATGTAGTGTTTACTTGGAGACAGTTTGCTTGTTTAAGGAAAATGGTAGGGTAGCAACCAATATTGATCGTCGGTTGGATTATCAGCTTGTTTGATTGACAGCCCACATTAGGTCAATTCTGTTTGGTCATTCAACATGCAACAATTCAAATAAGCATTTGAGAAATTGAGATTTTCGAGTCGTGGACAATCTCATCTTGAAATGTTAATCAACAGAACAGTACATTCCTTTGATACCAATTTTTTAGGAAAGCTGGAACATAATTTTAAAAGTTTATTAGAGACGAAGCTATATAATTAAGTCTGGCTAGAATAACTGCAAAACAACATATGTGCGACCGACCAAGGTTTGGTACATAATAAGGATATGTTATACTATTATTCTACCGTGTCTCCCCCATTATTGATTTCCAAAATTAAACGTCTGCGTTATTATCCTTAAAACGACTGCCTTTCAGTTCCTTGTAATAAAACCCAATAAAAACAAGATGACTGCTGAAAGGGTGTAGGGTAATTATTTTGAATGTTAAATACTATTAAATGATTTTACGATTTTCAGTTGCATGCTAGCTGCCATAATTTGATAGTTTGTTATTTCCTCGATGTCAATATCAGATAAGAGCAGACTAATAAGATGCGTTTCCGTAGTTGACCATGACACCTCGAATTATCAGCTACTTAGTTGGCTAGTTGATCCAATTTTAACAGCAAGTTGGCGTGTCGGCATGCTATTGTTAAATCAGTGGGTTTTTTTTGTTTGTTTTTTTTTCATTTTGAAAAGAATGGGGTTACATTGGTTGAGTTTTCAAAAACATCTGATGGTCTAGTGGTAGAGTAATACAGAATACAATTTTGAAATAATAAAAATACAGTACTGTACAATACAATACTGTACAAAACAGACTGTACAGTACAGTACAGTAAATACAATAATACAACAATACCAATAAAATACAATATACTGTGTTAATATAATGATGGTTAAATGGGAGAGGATGCAGTATTATACAATTGTGAAATAGTACAAATACAGTACTGTACAATACAGACTGTACAATACAGACTGTACAGTACAGTACAGTAAATACAATATTACAACAATATTGTACCCAACGATAAAATACAATACACTGTGTTAATATAAGTTTTCAAAAAACACAATGATGGAAAAGTGGGAGAGTATACAGTATAATACAATTGTGAAATAAAACAAATACTGTACAATACAGTGTAGTGAAGTGAAGTGCAGTACAGCACAGCACAGCACAGCACAGCACAGCACAGTACAAAGTGTATGAGGCAGTGGAAATTGATTAACTGTACAACACAATGCCATGCAATGCAATACACAATGTGGAGAAATTTGTTAAAATATAATAATAATAAACTACGAAATGACATAACAATACAGTTATGCAAATTAATACAATACAAAATATATCTGTGCATTACAGTTCAATACAATACAATTACATTCTACAACTCCATTTCTAGATAATGAAATGGGTTCTCATTGCTAGCTGATTGGTTTAAAGGTGCCACTCAAGATAACTTACCTCTCTGTTTACTTAAAGCAACACATCTACGTTTAAACTTTTTAAAAAAAATTTCAGTTGAGTTGTGAGCACATTTCCCATACATAAATATATGGTCAGTGAGCTGTATATGTGCTAACAAACACTATCCAGAACGCTTTAGAACTATAAAAAAAGATGTTCAAATTATAAAGCGTGACAAACGCTTAATAAATTATTTTTAAATTGCCGAGGATTCCAACTTTGCTTCAAATTGAATTATGCGAGTCGTATTAAAAAACTTCACGTTTTAGTGCATAGTGTACTTTACCTGCCTTGAAAGTCATTTTGACAATTTTTTTTGACTCGGGTGAGTTACACGCTTGTTTTATAAAGTGTTAGTCACGCATTCTAATTTGGGCATCATTTTGTTCGGGATTGTGTTTATAAATGCTCATATACAGCTAATTGATCATATGTTTGTATGGAAAATGTGCTCATAACTCAATTAAATTTTTTTTTTTAAAAGTTCAAACGTGGATGTGTTGCTTTAAGAAAGTAATATTTTGGCTTTTTTAAGTTTTCAGTTGTCTTAATTGTAAAAATAAGCATTATCAGATCAGTTTTACACAATGTCAAGTATCAATTATCACAGAGACTGTTGCCGGGTGGGGATTTGAACTCACATCCCCTGGATTGATAGTCAGACGTGCTACCCACCAGGCTAATCTGTCTCACTGAGTAAGTTTTCACATTGAAGATTGTTTGTTTGTTTTATTGACGTCTCACATTCTGACATATCAGTAAGTGCCTTAAGTATGAAAAGCATGGTCTGAAAATTAGGTTCATATACATAAATTATGCAGACATATATAACACAAAACTGCAATCTTTCATGTTGAAGAGTTTCAAAGAAGTTGCCTTAAATTACATATTTACCAAAGTGCATTTAATAGCTCCTTTAGTCAGTATTTAGGAGATGTATAAGGCCATCCTTAATGAATTGTTTGTTTGCTGTGCTCCAACCTAGTATTTAACGAGGTTTTTCAAAGTTGAAAACCTGGTCATTAGTTTGGCGAAGTTGGCGGGCAGGTGGATGGATAGTTCAATAACTAGAGTATTTTTCATCGGAACTGAACCAAACTTACACAAAGTGTGTACCTCTATAAAATCAAAGCCAAGTATGATAACCAGCCAATACGGACCATTATCTTTAGAGTTATGGCCCTTTAATTAGTCAAAAATGCTAAAATTGCCCGTTTCTGCTCAATATTAAAGTATTCTGTATCAGAACTGAAGCAAACTTGCACAAAGTGTGAATCTCTATAAAATCTAGGTCAAGTGAAATAACCAGCCAATTCAAACTATTATCTTTAGAGTTATGGCCCTTTAAATAGTCAAAAATGCTAAAATTTACCGTTTACGCTCAATAGCTAGAGTATTCTTTATCTGAACTGAAGCCAACTTACACAAAGTGTGTATCTCTATAAAATCTGAACCAAGTTTGATAACCAGCCAATTCTGACCATAATCTACAGAGTTACCTCTTTAATTAGTCAAAAATGCTAAAATTGATTGTTTCCCTTACTAAACTTATACAATTTTTCTAGCGGTAAAGTAAAAATAATCTTTTTCTTTTGTTATTCTGATGAAAATACTAAAAAAGTTTGGATTGATGTAATGATATATATTAAAATGAAACTCCATTAACATGCACATTTTTATTTTGAAAATGGTTTGCGGTGCCCTTGCTCAGTTGATAGCCATGAGGCAAAAAATATTATAAAAAAATACAAATGATTAATTAGAGAAATGTACAGGTCCGCTTAAAATTTTTACAACACAGCTGAATTTCTCATAATGTTTGATGCATTTGGTAATATATTTGTAGAATCAAACATTGTGTTTAAGAAATTGTTGCTATCAGTTGAGCATGTGCGACTTACCTCCTATTGGTGGGCACTGGAAACAATACCACCACTTAAGCCTCAATGCAAAATGTGAAAATATTGATGTATTATTTTATGAATATGCGTGTTTGTTTCCGAGTATAACCACATTACATCTTTCATAATGTGAATTATGGAAGTAATATTTTAGCCAAACAACCAATGAATAGCACAGAAACAAGAGAAAAACTTTATTTCATGCTTTTTTAACAAAACTATTGCATCAGTGTTTTACAATTAAAAAAACAAAACTTGAATTGTGTGCTTTTTTATTTTCTGCTTCAATGTACATAAAATTCTTCCATGAAATAGAGTTATAGTTACAGAATAGCTAAAATATTTGAAAAACATGGTTTTCGGGGAATTTCCACGTCTCTTGGTTTTGTGTTGGGTTACGAAAGCAGTTGTGTTTTTTTTTGTGGCCAATTTTTTTGTTGTTGGTCATTTTGAACAAAAAATGGACAGAATTCTATAGTCATGAAAATAAAAACTTCAACGCTTTCAAAGTCAAAGTTGTGTAGCTGCAATTTGAATGAATAAGCTGGAACATGTCAAAATAACTTTTGTTTTGTTGCACTTTGGTTACAAATCTTAATGTTGAAACACATGACTTGTTGGTGACATTAATCAGGGTATATTTTGCATTTTATTCTGCGCGCTCCCTGCTGTTTTTATTTGGTTTCATATCTGAAGGGTCTATTTAGAGGTACAAATATATGACAAGTGATCTTTTTTACATGTTGACTTTCAAATAATGCCATAAAAAAGATCGAAGTTCACCGATAACTGGAGAGAACCTCTGTACAATACATTGATTATAAGCTTTCTTGTTTACAAGTTGCTGGTTATGGTTTGTGTGGGTATGGAATGCAATTTTGACAAATTTATGATCAATAATTCCAGTGTTATGTCACCAGGATATGAGGGAATGTTTGTTCAGACATGGCTTTAACGGCTGTATTTTATCATTATTGCAATGTTTTGTGATTGGTTTGCACTTTTTGTTACCCATAAGTCTACAGAGATATCAAATTTAAGAACTTTTTAAATATAAAAAATCGTCCTTTTTAAGAATGTTCGTGTTTGATCAGTAACGTGTTGTCTTTATGAGATTATGCTATGTTGAATAAAGTCTGTTTGCAGAGAAGCATTTAAATTAATATTAAATGTAAAAATAATGTAATTTGATATAATAGTTATGATGAGATAGCATTTAGATTTATTTATGCAAATAAAGATTCTGTCGTGACAGTTTATTAGATAATCATTTATTTAATTTGCAATTTGAACAAAAATCGTTTTAGTTTGGTGTATTTTTTTTTTTTTTTTTTGCACTCATTTTATTTGTATTTGCATAAAGGGGCAAACAGCAGTTTTAATAATTTTTCACTCAACTCCATTCCTGAATGTTGAACAGTCTTGCCCCAGTTCTGAATGTTGTACAGTCTGGCCCCAGTTCTGAATGTTGTACAGTCTGGCCCCAGTTCTGAATGTTGTACAGTCTGGGCCCAGTTCTGAATGTTGAAAAGTCTGGCCCAAGTTCTGAATGTTGTACAGTCTGGCCCCAGTTCTGAATGTTGTACAGTCTGGGCCCAGTCCTGAATGTTGTACAGTCTGGCCCCAGTTCTGAATGTTGTACAATCTGGCCCCAGTTCTGAATGTTGTACATTCTGGCCCCAGTCCTGAATGTTGTACAATCTGGCCCCAGTTCTGAATGTTGTACAATCTGGCCCCAGTCCTGAATGTTGTACAGTCTGGCCCCAGTTCTTAATGTTGTACAGTCTGGCCCCAGTTCTGAATGTTGTACAGTCTGGCCCCAGTTTTTAATGTTGTACAATCTGGCCCAAGTTCTGAATGTTGTACAATCTGGCCCCAGTTCTGTATGTTGTACAGTCTGGCCCCAGTTTTGAATGTTGCACAGTCTGGCCCCAGTTCTGAATGTTGTATAATCTGGCCCCAGTTCTGTATGTTGTGCAATCTGGCCCCAGTTCTGAATGTTGTACAGTCTGGCCCCAGTTCTGAATGTTGTACAATCTGGCCCCAGTTCTGAATGTTGTACAGTCTGGCCCTAGTTCTGAATGTTGTACAGTCTGGTCCCAGTTCTGAATGTTGTACAATCTGGCCCCAGTTCTGAATGTTGTACAGTCTGGCCCCAGTTCTGAATGTTGTACAGTCTGGGCCCAGGTCTGAATGTTGTACAGTCTGACCCCAGTTCTGAATGTTGTACAGTCTGGCCCCAGTTCTTAATGTTGTACAGTCTGGCCCCAGTTCTGAATGTTGTACAGTCTGGCCCCAGTTCTGAATGTTGTACAGTCTGGCCCCAGTTCTGAATGTTGTACAGTCTGGCCCCAGTTCTGAATGTTGTACAGTCTGGTCCCAGTTCTGAATGTTGTACAGTCTGGCCCCAGTTCTGAATGTTGTACAGTCTGGCCCCAGTTCTGAATGTTGTACAGTCTGGGCCCAGGTCTGAATGTTGTACAGTCTGACCCCAGTTCTGAATGTTGTACAGTCTGGCCCCAGTTCTTAATGTTGTACAGTCTGGCCCCAGTTCTGAATGTTGTACAGTCTGGCCCCAGTTCTGAATGTTGTACAGTCTGGCCCCAGTTCTGAATGTTGTACAGTCTGGCCCCAGTTCTGAATGTTGTACAGTCTGGTCCCAGTTCTGAATGTGTACAATCTGGCCCCAGTTCTGAATGTTGTACAGTCTGGCCCCAGTTCTGAATGTTGTACAGTCTGGGCCCAGGTCTGAATGTTGTACAGTCTGACCCCAGTTCTGAATGTTGTACAGTCTGGCCCAAGTTCTTAATGTTTTACAGTCTGGCCCCAGTTCTGAATGTTGTACAGTCTGGCCCCAGTTCTGAATGTTGTACAGTCTGGCCCCAGTTCTGAATGTTGTACAATCTGGCCCCAGTTCTGAATGTTTTACAGTCTAGCCCCAGTTCTGAATGTTGTACAGTCTGGCCCCAGTTCCACTAAATATCTCAACTTGAGATTTTCCTCAACTCAAATTTTTGAAACGCAAGAAATGTATCTACATTTATCAATATGCATGTTATCCTCTGCCTATGAGTAAAGACAAGTTTTGACATCAGTCTGTGTGGTATATTATGAGTTCACGAAATTGTTTAGAGAAATCGAGAATTCGGGGTTGAGGAAAATTTCAGCTTCAGATGATCCAAATTTAATATAAAAGTTATCGCAGTGTAATGACTCAAATGTGCAGACTTATAATTATGTTTCTATTTTGTAAATGCAAACAATTAAAAAGCATCGTATTTCACATACTCGTGAAAAGTGTAACAGATATTTTATTTCTGTCAGTTTTTATCAGTGTGACTGTTAGATCAAATTCTATAGAAAAATCAGTTTGTACCGGGTTATAAAAGAGGCCCTCCCAGGGTGGGGGATCCCTGTTCCCTGGATCTCTTTAAGCAACGGCCATTGTTCCCCAGATCTCCAAAAGTAATTGTCATAGCTTCCCAAAAGTATTTTGATCCCTGGATGAAAATAATGGCTAATGTTCCCCAGATCCCTAAAGATAATTGGCAATGTTCCCAAGATCTCCAAAACCCCTGGGAGGGCCTCATAAAACTATTGATACTTTCTATGCCCCCGCATTTTCATTGGGGGGGGGGGCATATAGTATCACGGCTGTCCGTATGTACGAAAATGGTTTCCGACTTATATCTTTAGTTTTAATGAACAGATTTAAACCAAATTGGTGTGTGACTTCACATTTAGGTAATACAGGTCATGTTCGTAATTAGTTCTGGTCTGATGATTTTTGGTGGAGTAATGCCCCTTTTTGGACTTGGATTATTGACAAATGTCAAGAAATTGGTTTCCGCTCGATATCTCTTGAAGGATTGGATGGATTTGATTCATATTTGGTAGAAAGATGTATGGTGGTAAACTACAGCTCAAGTTTGATTTCCGTCAAAATCCCTGCATATGTATTAAGTGTTTTGGGTTCTGATTGGCTGATAGTTTCCAACCTCTAATGTCTTAATTTATTTATTGATCGATTTTGACGAAAATTTATATTTGGCTTTATATCAACAAGACCCAGGGCAAATTCAACAATGGATGGAATTGGCGCATATTAATTTGATGATCTGGACTCTTATTGGCTGATGGTTTTCCGACCTCTAAAATCTTTATAGATTGACCGATTTTGATGAAACATGATATATGGCTTTATTGATATCTACAATGTAGTTACAAAGTGGGGGTATCTGTGTCCCATGGATGCATTTCTAGTTTTTAATAAGAAGCACCAAACAGTAATATATGTACAGGCACTTGTAGTTTAATGTCTTTATATGGTTATACATTGGTAGTGCATAAATGATTTGATGCATATTG
Source organism: Panopea generosa (assembly GCA_029582155.1). NCBI lineage: Eukaryota > Metazoa > Mollusca > Bivalvia > Adapedonta > Hiatellidae > Panopea > Panopea generosa. Next base: position 19,487,632 of record CM055900.1, on the reverse strand, counting down.
AATATGATTGATTGATTGATTGAATATTTAGCATCAATGACTAACAGACGATCAGTTAACCTAACCACTGTTTCCTGGGATCCTGGAAGGTAAACCAGTACTCGAGCACACCCTATCTCCGCAAATAACTGATAACTTTCCCACTTGAATCAGCAGTGAGAGACGATGGTAATGAGATGAAATGTTGCATATTTATCATCAGGGAGACTGTGACTGGGCAGGGATTGAAACTTACATCCCCTGAATTGACATTCAGACGTGCTACCTACTGGGCTAATCGGGTTGGTGTGAATATGAGTAGGGATCATTTTAAACATTCTAATTGGGAATGGGGTCAATACAGGCACCAGGTAAAAGGCCGATAAAAGGCCTGTGCTTGTTTGTCTTACCTTAGAATAGTGCTGCAAATATATACAGTTAAACTGTCTTGTGAGCAGCTAGTCAAGGAATGGAACAAAGTCATGGCCTTTTAAGACAGGTTGTTGCTTAATACATGTGAATTTGCCCTGAATGCATAGAAGTAGGAAATAGCAAATGTGGTTGCTTATGACAAGAAGTGACAGCTGAATACAGCTTCCACTAACAGTACCAAAGTGCTAAAAGCATGCTAGAGTTATTGTGCTGTACAAGATGATAGTTGGCTGAAGCAAATATATTTCAATCTCTCTTTTCAGAAATGTGTACAGCGACTCTCAAATCAACAAAATGCCCAATTACACTACAAAGCTGTTTGCCGGGCCTTGGCTACAGAAGCAAAGGAACTTGTCACATTTCTGGACAATATTGCCAGCGGACAACAGGTGAGATTTAAAAAATAAGTGAATATACTGTATTCCTCAAAAAAAAACGCTAGCATGGGTGATATATTTTTTTTAAAAAAGGGACCAATTATTTGGGAAAACATTTTTTTAATAAGAGTTTTATAAACAATATTGTATTGGATAATTCTTTTTACAAACAATATTGTATTAAATAATTCTTTACAAACAATATTGTATTGGATAATTGTGTTTACAAACAATATTGTATTGGATAATTATGTCTACAAACATTGTGTTTGATACTTGTTTCACAATCAAATGTGCATCACAATTAGGTTATGTTTTACTGATAACACTTCAAACTATTTTTTTTTTTTTTTTTTTTTTTTTAATTTTTCGTACCAAAATTGGTTTATCAAGGGGTAATACAGTACCAAGAGGTCAAATCCATGACCTTGTTAGGCAGTGAATGCTTGCAATGTCTTCTTGTGAGCCTGAGGAGACATGATATGAGGCTATAAGTCGGGGGGAGGGGGGGAGGGGTGAGAAACAACCTCCTCCAATAGGACTTAAAAACAAAATCAAGTTAACAGATTCAGTTTCAAGGGAAAAACAACATCGGATAGTAGATAATAATGTGAATAGGTGTTCCCAACATTTATAAGGCAGTAGATCAGAAGGAAAATCTAAGAAAAACAAAAGTGATAAAGTCTTATTTATACATGTCATAAATGCAATACTATGAACAGCATATTAAGTAGTTAACTTTTTATTGTCATAGGTCATCTGTGGCTGGGTGGTTTAAGGTGCCATTCTAAGATCACTTGGATATTAACACTGAAGTCTTGAGTTGGAGCCCAACTCAGTAAATTAAAAAGACTTTCCTATTGTTACTTTATTTTATGATTTCCTAAACTTAACAATTTCACCCATACCATTGAGAGGGATTTGTAAGTAATACTGCAGTTTATCCCATGATCTTTGTAAGATAAATCAATAGAAAGAACTTCAGATGTAGATCTGCACCCAGCACTTGATTTCAAACCGGATTGCATATTTGGTAGATAACCATTTTTCATCAGTCATCAATCCCTGGTGCTAGGTTGGTTTGTCACACTATAACTCATCGTTGGATGCCAATGCATAATCCATTCCGATACTCTCCATTATCACCTGAGGAATATTACACTAGCTTCGAGTCCTTTTTTTAACAAGTCACGATCCAACCATATGATTGGTTCCTTCACGATTTCATGAAGGGAACATTATCCAATTGCTACACTTGTTTCATGCAAACGCCGTTAGCCATATTTTGCACTGTTTTAATAAAACGACACAGGGTTAGCATAATTTCACATGGGTGATGGATGGAAAATATTTGAATTGACACCCTTGGGTACCCGACGATGACTTATAATAACAGGACAGTTCATTGTGATGTTATTTCCAGGGTTTGTTTGCATATTCATTCAGTTGTCGTAATCTTGTCTACATAACATATTTCTGCTAAACAGAGGCTGAAGGAACAGAACAAGGATAATCCTGATGGGCTTGATGATCTACAGCGGAATGACTGGGTAAGTTTGTGGGGATCCGAGGGAAATGGACAGCTGACTGCGTTTAGTAACACTGAACTGCAAATAAATTTCTGTTGGCTTGTACTTTATATTTATTATGCAATGTGTGATAATTCTAAGGTTTAGTCAGTGCCCAGGAAAATGAATTTGTTGGTTTTAGCAAAATTACTGTTAGTTGTTACTTGCCTATGTTTGATTGGAGACAAGTTGAGAGTAAGTGGTGAAAGGGAGAGAACTGTGGCAGATGTTTTAATGGCGGTGTTGGCAAGTTGTTTAAAACTGGATCAGAAAGAGCAAATAATTATATGGTGGTAGTTTATTGAGTTAGAGACTCAAGATCTTAATACTTGTGGGGATTAAGGGACATGGGAAACATGTACAGGAGTTATAGAATTTATAAAAATAAGGATGAAAAGGAAGATGTAGAAAAAGTAAGAAAGGGAAAATGTGGAAAAAGTAGGTAAGGGAAGAAGTAGAGAAAGTAGGTAAGGGAAGATGTAGAAAACGTAAGGGAAGATGTAGAAAAAGTAGGTAAGGGAAGATGTAGAAAAAGTAGGTAAGGGAAGATGTAGAAAAAGAAAGTAAAGGAAGATATTGTAGAAAAAGTAAGTTAAGGAAGAAAGGAGAGGAAATTATGGAGAGTAACAAAAATCATACGAATAGGAAGAAAGAGAAAAAGATATGGTAAAGTTAGAAGGGGACGTTAGTGGGAAAGGGACGTTTTGTAGCAGACAGAACATGTTAAGACTCTACAAGGAGAAGTAAGGCGTCATCAGAAAGTGGGGAGATATTAAAATGCAGTCATAGACTGGATGTGGTTGAAAGAGTCGAACCCAGGCCAATTTTTCCGAATATAATTGGAAATATAATTATCATATTGGTATATATCTGGTAGATTTTAAGCTGTATTACAGATAATTGGTATAAATTACTCCCATTTAGTAATGTGTTCTGAATAATTACCATAATGATCCAGAAACCATTGTTTTATATGTACCCATGGAAATTAACAACTTACATGTGACAAAATAGATGGAATCGCCCGATCTAACTGAGTTGAAGTGTTTGAGCTTTATATATAAGCAGCATATAGACGGTAACAAAAATTGGGAGTTTTTGGTTTACCAGTTATTTGACAGGATGGAGTTTATTCCAGTTGGAAGAGAACAACTTGTTTTTACATGCATCGACAGGAGTCTGGTGAGAGTTTTTTTGTTTTTTTGTAGCTTGACTATTATTTTGAAGATAAACAACGACTGTTGTTCTTGCAACGCCATTTGTTAAAGTTTAGGGTAAAATTATTTTACTATTCACCTGTCATTATGGAACAGTTCTTAGAAAGAGGATGTCAATAGGTCGCTAAGAGGTCAAGGTCACTATAGACAGATATTAAAAACAGTGATTTGAATTGGGTTTTACCAAAATATTACAGTTTATATTAAGAAACACAATTGTAAAATAAGCATTGAGGTGGTAGAAATTTGAGAGTGGTTCTTATATTTTGTAGTTGGGCCCGGTTATCTCAGTCGGTAGCACATCTGACAATCAATCCAGGGGTCGTGAGTTAGAATCATCACAGTTTCCATGATAATTGATATACAATATTGCATCTTATTGTCATTTGTCTCTCACCTCTGATTCAAGTGGTATAATTATAAGTAACTTGCAGAGATGAATATGCATCTGTTATGTTTTAACCCTTTACTTCATATATACGCCTTTGGACACCTCTAATAAAGAAGGCTTTTAAATTGTATTTATATTAACTGACAGAGTGGAAAACTGTGCAGGGAGTGTTCAGATTGCTCGTTACAAGCAATCTGAACTCTTCCTGCACTGTTTTCAAAGGCCTTCTGTGATTGGTGCGGGAAAACGTGTATCTATGGAGTAAAGGGTGAATAACTGTAACAGGATTTGCTAATTCATTCAATTTTTAGTTAAAAATAATATAAACTACTGTGTATTTCAGGCACGACTATGGGTACAGATAATGCGCGATTTGCGTCATGGAGTAAGGTTAAAGAAGGTTGAGCAGGTACACCTGGCACCTACAGACTTCGAACTCACACCTTTTGAGATACTGCTTGAAGACATCAAGACTGGTCGATACAAACTCAACAGAATCATGGTAAGTTTTTGAGTGACTGCAAAGTGCAATTTCCCCGTTTTAAACTTTGAATGTGATGCTGTTGCTTGCACGAGATTGAAATTTTGAGAGCCAAACTTTACTCACGGCATGCATTTGTTGTGAACATTAAATACTAAAAAATTAAGAATTTATGATTGCATTTGATTTATGTAACGTTATAACTGTAACATAGACCACGTAAATATATAACAAATGATAAATAAATCTACAAAGATCGGATTTAAGATTTCAGATTTGGAAGGGATGTAGACTCTTAGGCAAATTATCAGTTTCAAAAATGAGCAGTGGGATTTTATTTCCATTTTAAATTTACAAAATATTATCATCACAATGTTACTTCATTTATATTGTATCTTACAGTATGTTGCTAAATGATAACAACTAGCAGTCACAGTTGATATCTTTACCTGTATAACAATAGTCACTGCAAATTCATGAATTATAATTTACTACTTTACCACAATAATTAAAATATTCTTATCTAAAAGCAATGTTTTTCGGTAATCAGTATAAACATGCAAAAAAATGCAAAATATGATAATGTGCATATTTTATATACTCTTATCTTCAACCGATGCTTCCGAAATCAGTATTAACATAAAAACCCATAATGTGCATGTTGTATGCGTTTGTTTTTACCTTGTTAGGTGAACGGAGACATTCCACCAAAAGTAAAAAGTGATGCACATGCTGTGATACTAAATTTTATACGTTCCAGACCTCCACTGAAGCCAGTAAGTTGTAACAATTTCATTTCAAACTACATGTTCAGCAGTTACCTGAGATAATGTCGAGACCTTCAGTTAAAACAGTCACATCTGCCCATAACGGTTTAACTATTTAAGTAAATGAACCGTAATACCTGGTAATCGGTCATCTGCTTAACAGGTTTGTTTTGCAAATCTGAATTAAATTAATCTTGATAATTTTACATTGATTGTGAAACAAGTTATTACAACTTAGACAAATCATGCTTGAGATCTTCCTGGGCAGAAGCAGAACTAAGTATATGCAGATAAAGTGTCTAGGTCAAGGACACCACACATGACCATGGTGGAGGGAAGCTGATTATCTATTTGTGTTATTTTTTTTCCAATGGATGGAGCCGAATATTCAGCATTGCCATTTATGAGACTGGTTTATGAGTGTGAGCAGTCTACATTGTTTGGCTCTCGGCCAGTAAACACCTACAAGCACCAAGTCAAATTGAAATGTGGGTTATTAGTGGTCTAGGGGTCTGTCTCGGTATCATTATACCCCTTATCACTGAATCAGTGTGTAGTCTATCCCAGAACCTGATATCTCTGGCATCAGGTCTATTAACCACCAATGGAAAAAGCAGAGAATTCTATCCCTGTCCCGCAATTTATAGTAATTAAACGCCTACTAAACTATGACGTCATTCAAATGTTCCATGAAGCAATTGACCATTCCACACATTTATGCCAAATTTTAGATGTATCTGTTAAATGATTTCTTCTAAATTATGTTAAACCTTCTGATGTTATAAAAAATGGTCATTCCTCTGTTCAATTCCATTTATACTTCTTCTCCAGCCTTTAAACCTGACCTTGAAAAAGAAAAAAGAAAATAATTTTAGAAAGATCCTGTGGTAATTTATTTACGCCTCATGTGATTGTGACAAATAATTCAGCCCGTCTGCACGACAGCTTTAAATTGGCAACTGATGGTTTCTCACAGTTTTAGCATGTATCAAATTGTCTCTCTGAGGACGACTGAAGTGACTTGATGAACTCTTGCATGTCCTATGAAGTTGTTTGCGACAAGATTAGTTGCTGAAATGCATGCCACTGATAATGCTTTCATGGTGAATTTTTTTAGACCGAATCAATAATTTGGTGTTGGAATTATCCAGCGTAGAGAGATACATGTAGAAAACTCAACTGGTCCAAAATAAGTAAACCTTGAAAGTAAAGCTATACGGAATGAAAAGGAAGTTTTCATTTTGTCCATTAAAGGCTGCGATCTGAAGCACAGTTTCAAGATAACTTTGATATCTCTCACTAGTGAGGTCATTGGTTTGAGCCCACCTTGGTCAGTAGATTTTAAAGTAAGAAAGATTGTCAGTTTCAATGGTTCTGCCTATACAGAATCATGTTTATGTCTTTCGTCGTCTTTCCCATCAACAAAAAAACAACAACAAGATGTTATGGTTATATAACTGCATTGCATGTTTGGTTAAGATTCAATGAAAAATGGGGATCATGTCTACAAAAAAGGGAGTGCTATTGTGTCAACATGAAACATTTTCCCTATATAACGCTTTAATAATGGTGACCTCTGTGGCGACCCCAAATTTGACCCCATGAGTATGATTTCAACAACCCTTTTAGTGGGCCTCCATGCAATACTACATGTAAAATATCTAAGGTATTTGTTTTGAACATTCAGAGAAAATGTTTTTTAAAGTTTTCCTTAAAAAATGCTTATGAGCCCTATGGCTGGGGCATTTATGGTTGAATAATGCTAGTTCAACAACTCGTCTGAGATCTTGGGGTTATATAACAGTATAGCTAAGATTCATTGAAAAATGGGGGTGCTATTGTGTCTACAAGAAAAACGTTAACAAACGGACGGACATCTCACAGCGGGACCAGTAGAGCTAATGATAACGTCTATAAATTAACTCTCTGTCTCATTATATTCAGGTCCATCTTTTTTACTGGTCATCTCATAAACATTAAGTCTGCTCTGTGGTAATAACAGTCCCATTAATCTGTACAGTAATGATATAACATGAAATATTCATGCACGCCCTGTATCTAATTGGCACTGAAGACTTGCATTAAGACAAGGGAATGGCGGTGAATCAGGTGGGGGGATGCTTTCAATTATTGATAGCTGCGAATCGTATGATTGAAGCTGTAAGTACCCATATGACCTTTTCACGGCTGCTCACCAATCATGAATCCCATTGAGACATCTGTGTTGTAATTGATTTAGCTAAAATAAGTAACATTGACAAGTGTTGAAAATAACTCACAAGTGCATTTTCATGTTCATTTTGCTTTTTCCTTTTGTTTTTAACTTACGAGAGCTGAAACATGAAATGTTCTGTATAAAAATTTCTTAGAATCTGAAAACAATCCAGAACTTTGTTTTTGTTCTGGGAATATATGATTAACGTTGAGAAATTAGAAAGTAAGTATAGCACTCTCTCAGGGAAACACAGTACAACAGTGTGTAAGGTATGACGGAGGTGAATGGATTTTCTGAGTGTACAATGTTCGGCTGCTGTGGTAGTGGAATCGTTACATCTTCCAAGCAGTATGAGTGTGATCTTGGATTGTATATTCAAGTTTTGTAATTGATTGAAATTTCTAAAATCAGTTTTTAATGGATTAATCTTGGAGGTATCTATTTGAAAGGTTTGTTTGTTGATTTATCTTCTCTGTGAATGAATGGAAGGTTTCGTGAAGCTTGATGTAAAGTACTTTAGTTGATGAAGAACTGATTTCTATGAATAAGAAATGGACAGTACTTCAGTATATTTTTTTTTTGCTTCAACTGATTTGAAATTTTTAAAGTAATAATATTTAAATTTCTATTAGGTGATATAGATTCATATCTGCCTGATTAGTGAATTTTGTTGTTATCATAACTTTGCATGGAGTCAGAAAAAGGAAGATTTATAGTCATGTACTTCATGTGTTAATGAATAATTTTTTTGTATTACTCGGAAATCACTTGTGGTAATTTGATCAATTTCGTTTGAACTACATTTTCATGCCATTTAGGGCTGACAGATGGTCAGTTGACCTAACCACTCTTTTCTGGGATTATGGAAGGTTAATTCGTACTGGAGCATAGCCATCTCTGCAAGTAATTGATATTTCACACTTAAATTGACGGTGAGGAACAAAAGACATTGAGAAACAATATGGTATATGAATCATCACGGAGACTGCGGCCAGGCGGGAATTCAAATTAACAACCCCTGGATGTGCTACCGACTGAACTAACCAGGCCCAGCTGTTTCAGTTTTGTGTCCAGAAGTTCCCTTTACCATCAGATCTTGCAGTGACGGTTTAAGAAGATATTTTGTAGTGTCATAATTATGAAATATTAAGAATCAACAAATGATAGCTACTTTATTTTATCATTGATACAAATAAATAGTGAATATATTGCCACTAAAACACATTTATTTGTATTGTATTGTAAGATGTTCAGCATCACTTGTAATGATTTTTGGTTATATCCCAATGTCTACTGGAGACAGTAGACACAAGAGTGTTGGATAGAATTTGCAGGAGTTTAGGTGTTTAGGTTTTAGGTTTATTCTGCATATTTGTTTGTTGATATTTTTTGGTGTATTTTTAGCTTTATTGGCCAAAGGCCAGAAGTGCTTATGCGATGGCGCATTGTCTGCCGTCCGTCGTCTGTCATCTGTTAGCAGCACTTTCTCTGAAACCACTAGGCCAATTAAACTGAAACTTCACATGGGTGTTTCTATTGCATAGGAGACTATACAGAAGATTTTTTTTTTCAATCTGAAATTCAAGATGGCAACCGTTACTAAAAATAGTCCAAAACTTAAAAAATCTTCTTCTCTTGTACAGCCAAACAGTTTTTCAAAATGTTTATGTAGTAATGATGACAAACTATAGTTTTGTTAGATTTGTTCAAATGGTGTCCCTAGGGTTAAATATGACCCCGCCCCAAGGGTTCAATTAAGGGACACATGTCATTATAAATTATTTTTTTTTTTTAAAATGGAAATGATTTTGCCTATATCTTCACAGAAGCATTGTTTGGTGAAGGAGGTTCAGATTTGTAAAAATGACTGGGTTCCACTGTCTAAAGGGGTCAGGAGGGGCCCCGAAAGGGTACAATTGGGAATTACTAAATTCGTTTTCTTAACAACCGGTATATCAGATTTGTTCATATTTTGCATAAATTATCCCTATGTGTAGGGGTTTGATTGCAGGTAAGAATTTAGGGACTAAAATTTATAGGGGCCCTGTAAGGGGACTTAGAATTTTACATAGGGATACTGTGGGAAAACAGAAAATTCTCTTTTTTTTTTCATTTATTCTGAAACCACTAGTCCAATTAAATGAAACTTCACATCGATGTTTCTACTGCATAGGAGACTATACAAAAGATTTATTTTTTCTATCTAAAATTCAAGATGGCCGATGTTTCTATTGCATAGTAGAATTTCAAAAAGTGCTATGGCCCCTATGAGTCAGTAGAGCGTCCTCAGGCCCTCTTATCTGTTTTTTTAAAATTGGAGGATTGGGGGTGGGGGAGGGAGCAGAAGGGGACGAATCTGTTGATTGTTTCGTGGAGTGTGAGTCTGGAATCTTTATTCCTGTTGGTGTCATATAACCGTTATGTATACAATAAAACTCCATTAAAATTCAATCATCCGTTCAAGTTATCGGGGCAGTAGTATGGTGGATAGAGTGTTGGCTGCTCATGCTAGAGGTTATGGGTTCGAGCCATAGCTTGCCCAGATGGTCTCTAAAAAAACACACTCGGTACTGGTTCTACCCAGGAAGTTGTCCCGAGGGCAGTTCATATAAGCTCTTAGCACTAACTTTGCAATCAAGCTGAAATTAATTTAATATAAAAACTAAACTAAAACTAAGTTATCTTCTCCCTCCCCATCCCTTTCAAATATTTTACTTATAGCATAGAATATAAAACCTCAAATGCTTTATATATAATTATTGACAGCTGCAAAAGTTACTCTCTTATTTCCATGGCTTTATAAAACTGCATTGTAAGACTCGTGGTAAAGCATATAAGAAATTGTTGCACTTACTTCACAGTTAGACATCTCTGTGATAATTATAAATGTTATAATGAGTATTTCTGTGAGCTACATTCAGCCTGGTGTTGTCGACTATCCTATTACAAGTTTAAGTATTGTTATAGTAAACATTGAGTAGTACAAGACCAGTTGTTCGAGAAACCGCTAATTGGAACCTTTTATTGCTGCTTCTTTCTTGGTAATTGGGATCTTAATGATTGAGATATTTGTTAAAATTAACTTGTGTTGAGATGATTGTATCTTATGGGTAATTTCTCTCTCTCTCCTCCTCTCTCTCTCTCTCTCTCTCTCTCTCTCTCTCTCTCTCTCTCTCTCTCTCTGTCTCTGTCTCTGTCTCTCTCTCTCTCTCTCTCTCATTTGGTGTTTTTCTATTCTCTTTATATGGTCAAAGCCGTACGGTAGTGCCCAGGATAGAGTGTTGACTACCGGCGCTAGAGGTTGCGGGTTCAGTCCCCAGTTAAATCTGTTAGCCTTTCACAAACAACAGACAGTACAGAGCACACCCTTAACCTTTGAGCTTACTATATAATTGAGCTAAATAAATTGATACATGTATAAACTATATAAAATTGCTTCATCACTCCTTCCTCTTCTTTGTCTGTCTTCACCTCTTCTCTTTGTTTGGTTTCAACACTCACAATGTGGTATCTCTTTCCTACTCGATCTGCCGTGCCCGATTAGCTCAGTTGGTTATGCGTCTGACTATCAATCCAGGGGTCACAGTTCAAATCCCCGCCCGACAACAGACTCCGTGATGATTTATATACGCTATTGTGTCTCATTCATCATTCGTTTCTCACTGCTGATTCAAGTGGGAAAGTTATCAGTTACTTGCAGAAAATGGGTGTGTTCGAGTACTGGTTAACCTTTCAGGATCCAAAGAGACAGTGGTTATGTTAACTGATTGTCTGTTAGCATAAAAATGACACTAAATGATCAATCGGTCAATCAATCCTACTCAATCTCTCTTCTTTGCTTCTGAGATCTACTTTCAGATTGTTTTGGTGCCCTCCCTCAAAGGGTGTTTGTTCTCTTTTCTTTTCTCTTTCTCTATAGCTGTTTTCTTTTTTCTCATTTCTATGAGATTGCAAAGGTCTTTCTTCTATGCATGGTCCACAATGCTTTTTTGTTTTTGGTTGTTATAACAATTTTTACCGATACTGAAATGTACTATACTTAGTTTTATTGGCAGGTATACATTTGATTTTCATTCCAGCTATAGAAACAAATGAGAGTTTAAATGGGAATGGAATTAAACCAAACTATGGAAAAAATGCAGATTTTTAGATTTTTACAATACCAATGTCGTGATGCGTGTTTCAGTTTTTTGGTGGATTAGGCAATTGAAGCATGTTTTCAATCAATTAGTGTGGTGGATCCAGCTTTATTGTTTATAAACCGGAGATGGGAGATCTGTGTCTGGTGAACACATGCTGGTTCATCAGGTAACAGATATGTACACGTGCAGCATGCCGTGTAAGTGGATAATCACTTATATAATATTGCAGCACTTTTACTCGGAGCATATTTAAATATTTGGCTTTTTTTTTTCATCTGAAACCCCACCCCCAATAATTCAGAAAAAGCTGGTTGTTTGAACTGTTTGAAGGATTATCATAAGCACTTTGATATTTTCTTCTAACATCTGCATGTGCATATGTCTTGCATGGCTGAAATGAATTGAAAATTATCAAATTTTGGAAAAGTTGACTTTAATGAGCATTTCTTAAAGCTTCTTCTAGTACTAGCAGATTCTGTATAGTTAAATTGACTGGAAATATCACACTAAAACTAGTGAGCAAAATATGTTACATATATCATATAATTTCCTAAAATCATATATTATTCCCTACCTAAAATCATCATTACCAAACCCCCACCCCAACTCCCACCCCCACACCTCTAATTTGCTCGAAATCCTGAATCTTCCATTGTACATCTGGATACATACATGCAAGATTGACAACGTTCTGCACCAAGAGGATGGGTGTTACTCACATGTCAAATAGGTGTGTTGGAGGTGCTGGGGCTGGACCGTGGTGGTGTTGGACTTTAAACATTTCTGAGAATTGTGAATGTTCACAGGTTTATTAAAGAGAAATTGTTTTGGAAATTCGTTCTTGACAGATTAGATTCGTTTTGCTCCTGGAGATAATTAGCACTGTGAAATGTTATGATGCTGGCTGGCAGGTCTGATTAATTGGTAGTCTCTGTACTGCTGTAACATACTATTTTGGTGTATATTGAGAAATGGATTTAATTGAGACATATGTATATCCATTAAAAAGTACAGATTATTTCTAATTTATATATACCCAAATTCATAATGGAGACACCTTAGAGAGAGAGAGACAGACAGAGATAAAGAGAGAGTGGGGGTTAGATAGAGAGAGAGGGGGTTACATGTGTCATCTGTCATTAAAGAGGATATTTAATTTACATATTAAGATAAGTATATATTTATATATATTAAAAAAAATAAAAATTTATACGACTGATAGAAAATATCTGGATGGATATTTTATTAAATTTTGAAAAGAAACCCTGTTTTGAACTGCAGAAATTGGTCCAAAACTGAAAAAAAAACAGAGATTTTAGAAGCCCTGTACATTATTCTAAAAAAATTTAGGAATTTTTCTTACAGGGAAGAAATATTTTTTTGCGATAGGGCAGGCATGCTGAACTTAACCTTAAGGCCTCTTTGAAGGGTTGATCCATTTAGTGAAGAGTGAAATTACACCATAAATTCTTTAACATTTCTGGTTGTATTTTCTCTACTCTATAGATATATCAGTGAAGGATCAAGTATTTCTGTCCAATGTACCATTCTGATGAGTGGTCACCTTCTTGCAGACAGACTAAGTGGATATCCATTTGGTTTTCATTGTTAGAAACTTTGTCCTGCAAATTGCCTGTATTACATGACATGTTGCAGACACACTTTAGTACCGTTACTTTGTGGCTGAAACTGCTGGAGTCTATAGAGATTACTGTTACAGTCAGGGCTGGTTAATTGTCAGATTTATTGGATGGTTTTTCATCTTAATTGGTTTTGGAACTAAATGACACTCCATGGAAAGGTTAATTGTAGTTGTGCATTATGGAAATGTGACTTGGGAGTTATTTAATCTTGTTTTAAGTGTATCTTGCATCTTTAAATTATAGATGCTTTCAGTTGTGTATTCTCATTTTGTTGAAACCTATATTTGGCTGTAAGTTATTTTATTTTTTAATTGCTTTAATAATATTTAGAAAGTCTTTCAAAGACTCGCAGGGATTGCCAGCAACGTAGCGGTTGTGACTGGCAAAAGTGTAGCCTTTACACAAAGCTGGGACTTGCACATTTTTTAAAAACAAATTTTTGCATCATTATTTTCTCCTAAAAATATTCCCAGAAGGCAGGAAATGCATTCTGAAATTCAAAATTATTATGGGGAGGGCATGCCCCCAGACCTTCCGAAAAATAGATGGGCTTTCTCATCATTTTAGGGTCAGCTACAACTAGATTAGAGAGACTGTCTTTATACTCTAAAGATGGATCACTGATAGAACCATTATCTGATATATTTTTGAGAAGTGTGAGGGTTTCCTGTCATGTACCTGTCATGTCCAGTGTGTCTTATTATTTTAGTAGACATCAATCTGTCATAGTCCGTAAAACAGATTCAGCTCTCCCGATTGGGTAGGTTAAATAGCATTTGTTATAAGCCTGCTGATTCGCTATCATCTATGAATGTAGTAGGACACTGATTGGTTAGTCAATTTTACATTCAGGGAAAGCCACATTTGAACACGTTGATTGGTCCATTGCTTCAGGGAAAGTTTGAATTATGTCACAGTTTAGTATGCGTTTGATAGCTATGAAATATGGGGCAGGCATGGAATTTCCTGCTTTTTAATTGAAGGTTAATTTGGGACATATCTCATCTGTAGAATGGCTCTCCTGATTGGGTCTGTTACATAGCAATTGTTACAAGCATGCTGATTCGCTATCATCTATCAATAAGGCAGACCCTGATTGGTCAGTGAATTTGATGTTGGGAAAGCCACATTTAAGCACATTGATTAATCAGTTACTTCAGGGAAAGATTCAATGACGTTACAGTTTAGTAAGCATTCAATAGCTATGAATTGTGGGGCAGGCACAGAATTTCCTGCTTTTTCATTGATGTTGAACAGATTCAGGAGAAAAAATAAACAATAAATCAAGTATTCCCCCCAAATTGCCTTCCCTTTAATATGACAAGCAGTATTATTCTGGTACCAAATTTTATTTTCCTTAGCTGCTGATATCTAGCACTTAAGTAACATATACTATTGTGTATGTTGTGTTACAATTGTGTGGCAGACGAGATTTTAGGAAGTTTCAGAGACAGGTTAATGTTGTTTCACGTTTTCATTCCAAGAATAAATCATATTCTTAATTAAAGGAAAGAAAAGTATCAGACTGCCTCTTTTCTACTGATAAAGATATAAATGAAAAATAATAACCTACTGTTGCCATGGTAGTTCTGGAAGGTTTTCTGTTTTTTCTGATATAACAATGAAACATGTGCTAGCGAATCTCATTATAAGATGACACAAGAGTGATGACATTTTCCCCATAAACCTAGATGTTCTGTAGGCAGGGAAATGTGGGAGAAAGCTTTTCAGTGATACTGATTTGAAAATTGCTTGACTGTAAATATTGTGGAAGCAGTCAATTGTCTGATCATGAGTCAGGTGGTTTATCTCAGACTGTTCATTTTACGTCATTAACAAATTGGGACCAGAAGCGAACATGAAAATATTGATGCAAAACAACAAAGTTGACCAGGCATTACGGCACACCATCGAATGACTGAAACTGTATACAGCCTTGATGCAAACTGACTAATTTATGTCTGCTTTGTAAAAGCAACATCACAAACACTGCAGTAACGACTAATTACCTGTATTTGGTTAATATACATAATATACTGTTCCAGTTCTATTCAAATAAATAACCAAACAGGCCAGGATCTGTCAGTGGTTCTTTCCCATTTTGAAACAATATGCAAACTATTGCAACAAACAATATGATTTTTGTTAGCTAATTTGCATAATCAGCAAAATAAAAAACACATGTAAATCATTAAAAGAATATATTCGTCACTAATTAAAATAATTACTGCTCCCTATATTACATCGCTCCTGTGACTACTTCCTAATTCCTGAGCAAATACAGTCAACCAGTTGGCTTATAAAAGATAAAATGAAATAAACCACATTATAATGAATCTGCAATGCACTTGTTTACCTTATTGAAGACTCTCTAAAGTTGTGAACATGGACATAAAACTGGGATGCATGGATATTGAAATTTGGATGCATGGACATTGAAACTGGTATGCATGGACATTAAATCTGAGATGCATGGGCATTGAAACTGGGATGAATGGACATTGAAACTGGTATGCATGGACATTAAAACTAAGTACCAGCGTTTTCATAAAAACATGTGTTTATTTTATTTTTTTAAAGTGGCTTGACTTTGTTCTTCAGGTGAACAAGCGAGTGTTGAAGAAGGCTCCCACGCGTGAGATGGATCCACGGGAGTTGCTTTTAGAGGAGATTTGTAAGCCTCATTCACTAAAACCTGTCCGAAAGGGTAAAGTCGTGGGTAAGTATATCTTTAAATGATCTCTGTTGTGGAGACTGTTCTGTAATATAGGCAGATTTATCTCTGAGTGTCACCTGCTGCGAAGCTTGATGGACTCTGAGATTGTGTTGTCCATTGTCATGCTTGCCGGCTTCATTCACATTTTTGTGTATGTTGGGATAACTTTAGTTTCTTTCAAGATTTTTGATTAACTTTGTTAATATATCCATCACTTTATAATGAAGTTTTGGATTGCTTTTCAAGTAAATCAGGTCATGGTCACTATTTCTAAAAATAGAAACAATACTTCTGATTTTCTGATCTGATAAATAACTTGAGTGTCTCTTTAGATGCAATTTGTGGATAGGTTCCTAGTCTGAAGAGGAAACCTTGGATTGTTTTTAACCCAATTGGGTCAAGGTCATTTTACTAAAAATAGAAAAAAAAACACTTTTCTATTTAATAACAATGGATTCCCTTAAGATATTTTGATGAAATTTTGTGAGTATATTTGTTACATAAAATCAAAGCTTGGAAATAAAATCAGATTATGGCAATAGTGATATTTATTAAATAAATAAAAAAAATAAATGGTCCAATAACATTTACCTATTTTGTTGAAATTTTGTATATAGATGTTTATGATATGAACCCCATGTGTACATTGAACAAATCTTTAGATACCGTAATCTTGTCAACTATATTTTAGTAGGTGCCCGGAAACCCAGATTAGACTGTGATAATGACATTTCAACTGATGATGAGGATAGTCCAAAACCAGTGAGAAAAGTCATAAAACCAGTCGCAGCATTTCAGGTTTGTATATTTCTGCAGATATATTAAGGAATAAGACATAAGTAATATGTCTTCTGCTCAGTTTTGTATTATTTCTTAGAATTTTCTGTTATGTCTATTTTTGTTTATTTTTGCTCGTATTTGTTTGATTTTTTATTTCAATTTTGTTTTTCAACATTGATATTGTGACATTTATCTTTTGTCGAAGTTTTCTCATACAATATTTAAGTTTTCTATAATTTTGGCATGTTATAACATATTTTGTGCATGTATTCTAAGTTAATAGACATTAATTTATTTAATGCGGGGTGGTAGTGTAATGGATAGAGTGTTGGCCATGCCAAAGGTTGCGGGTTCAATCTCCTGATCGACCCGATGCCTCTCATAAAACAACACTCAGTACTGGTTCTACCCAGGAAGCAGACTCGAGAGCGGTACATCAAAGTTCTGAGCTTTCATCGCAATTGAGCTAAAATAAATTAGTATAAACTAATTGATTTACAATATTATATTATCTACACTTTTATTTTGTGCATGTATTCTAAGTTAGGCATTTATTAATTGACACTTTTAAGGCATTAGTTAATTGATGCTTTTAAGGCATTACTTAATTGACACTTTTATTTCGTGCATTTTTAGTAAGACAAGAATTAATTGATTGACAACTTTATAAATACAAATGATAGGTTAAATCTGAGCATCAGGGGGTAAGTAGGTTTGATTAACGATTAGTTGTAATCCCCCATCATCAGTTGATTGACAAGCATCTTACAGGGGGTGGGGATGGTTTTGTCCATCCTTGGAGTATGTCCCTGTAGGATGGCTTGTGTGTTGGTCAATTGTAACTTTTAATAGGTTTAAATGTACTATTAAATGTTATGTTTGCATTGTATATCAAAAAGAGTTTTGACCATTTCTTTCTTGAATGACATTGCTAATAATATATACAAAGTTTTGTTTTGACTCGGACAAAAAAAATCCAAAAATAATTTTTTTTTTTATAGAAATATCAGTCAAATCTAGTTATGCCACATATGAATCATATATGACTCTCATACATTCCTTTGTATATGAGAATCCTGTGTGGCTCAGTTATATATGTGGACATGCAATAGAAATATTATGAAGTAATTTTGTATATATTTTTGGAAAAAGTTAAAGAAGTAATAGTTAATTGCAATTGACCAAAATGGGTTTCCATAGTAACACAACATACATGAACAATAGTCATCTATCTCATCATTTGCCTTATAAACTACCAATATCATCATCAGAAGAACTTTCAGATGACCTCCCACTTTAGTGTTAAATTAATATGTACAGGAAGAGTGACAATGTATGACCTTGCAGTTAAACTTAGTCTTTGGTTTGAATCTTTTCTGGGTCATGCCAAATGTTTGTATCTTTAATAGTCATTTGGTTTGAATCTTTTCTGGGTCATGCCAAATGTTTGTATCTTAAATAGTCATTTAACATTACAAGAAAGTTGATGGGGATACTTGCTGATTCAGGATCAGTTTTATGTAATTCCAGGGTGGAATATGTCATTGCAGTGACTCGGGGAAGGTGGGTGGGGGTGGGGGGACAGTTATCCATGATTGTGATATGACTATATTAAATTCTGAATAATGATTAAAAACAAATCTGAAGGTCATGATAAAGGAGAACAATTCTATAAAATTCTGTGTGAAATTAACGTTTATGGTGATGGAGTACATCTGTAGATAGAGGGCAGCATGGAAGATTAGTTTAAACTAAATATGTCACCCTCTATAAATAAAGTCGCTTATCTTATGTGATGGAGTACATCTGTAGATCTGCTCATGCAGGAGATTGTGGGTTCGGCACCAAACTCAACCCAATCAACTAAAAAAAGTAACACTCAGTCCAGGTACGACCCAGGAAGTGGAATGATTATGACTTTTGGTGATCACTTGATGAATATGATTCGATCTTATACCAAAACAGTAGGTCCTCCCTGGCCGAGTGGTCTAAGGTGCCGTTTCAAGATCACTTACCTCTCACCGCTAAGGTCGTAGGTTTGAGTCCCACTCGCTCCAAAAACTTTATGTGAGAAAGTTTCAAGTTAATTGCGGAAGGATGGTGGTTCTACTCAGCCTGACTCAGTCTTCCTGGATATGCCATATTTAGCCTGAAATGTGTTGAAAATGCCGTTATTAAACCCAATTAAAAAACAATAATAATACCTAAACAAACAAATATCCTCTATGTAACTGCTTTTCAGTTTATATATTTGCTTGTACATTTATAGTTTTCTTTCTGAACCAGTTCATCATAGTTTACCATAGTCAATTTCTAAGATTATTTTGCATACTCGATAGATTCAATAGATTCTATTTTTATCATATCTATGTTTTTATTTACTCACTCATTTCTCTCCTTGCAGACATAGAATCATAAGAAATAATTTTTTATTTACGTAGTTGTAAGGCCATAGTAAGTTAATCTAGATTATCATCCCCGTCCGCCCCTTAATTTTTATGCTTTTTTATTTATCCCTTCCTGTTTTCTTATATGTATATAAAAAAAAATAATAATAAAATCCTTCCCCTCCCGTTCCTTTTTTAAGAAAAAATTGGATGATAATCTAGCAATTAATTTATAAAAGCCTAACATTTATTTTTATTCTTTCCGTGAAGTTCAAATACCATAGACTACCAAAAAGTTAAGCTGGATAATTTTTGATGTTGTTTACTACTTTTTTTGGCCATCACTGTACATTGTACATGTTAAATTTTTGTCAAATATTCTGGTAATTAATTTGCTGATTTAAAATTTAATCTCTTACAAATTTTCACACGTAAAGATAAACATGGATACATAAATGCTTACTTTTTTTCCGCAGTATGCAATGTTTTGAAACTTGTAAAATTGCATGCTGGGAAAATAAAATCTTATAAGTTTTGTTTTTTTAAAACGACTGAAAATTCAGTAAAATAATGACAAACAATAAAACAGATTTTCTTGATTTTATTTAGTTCATAAAAAGGAGACCTCTTCACTAGAACGTTTTTGATATAAAACTACCCTACTCCAACCCTATCCTTCTTCATCCAGATATAAAATGAATAGTTTCTTCCCAATATATTTTGTATAATATTTATAACAGTAACAGATTGGTGTAGTGATTTGTTTTAACATCACGTTATATTCCAAGTCATTTAAGTAATTAAAAAACATTGACTTCACAAGTTTGTTACGGAAAATTTGATACGTTCTTTATATTACATTCGTAACAAGGAATTATTGTGTATTTGTTTTCACCTGGCACTCGTGAATATTCCTTGTATAACTGTAAATTAAATTTTGGTGTCCGAACGTAAATAGTGATTATACCGTTAATAAAACTTTAAATATCATCATATATCAATCATGAATAGCCGCACAGTGGAGGCGTCTAAATGTTAAAGGCCCAAACAAATTGGTGAAAAATTAAGGAGCGCCAGGTAAAACATTACGGACAATACCTAAATTATCTAGAGTAAAGAATTTGGACCACTGACCACTGGCTTTAGTAAACATCTCGGAGTTTCATTAGGCCATAATAAATTAATTGCTAGATTCTCATCAAAATCTTTCTTAGAAAAAGGGAGAGTGGGGAAGGGTTTTATTTATTTATTATTTTTTTAAAGACAATAAAAAGGGTCTGGGATGGCATGAAAATCAGGGGGTGGGCAGGGATGATAATCCAGCAATTAATTTATTATGGCCTTATTCATGTATTTAACTAACTTTTTTGATCCACATTTGAACACGATGACATTATACACATTATTATATAAATTGAAATGAAAATAATATGTAAAGATAGATATCCTTTAGATAACCAATCTAGAATGGTTCAGTATGTACTTTAGCAATGAAAAGTTTTCATTGTTGGTTTTAATTCACTTAATATAAAACAATTGTTTGTTCAACTGCTGTTTTTTCGTTACTGAAAAATAATTCTCAATTTGTTCGCAAAGATGGCGATGAGGCACCCATTTCGTGACTAACTCGTGAAATATTTTTCAATAACGGAAACATCTGTTGAATAAATTCTATCTAAATAATCTACAATGACATTTACCTAGCAATTGTTAAATTAAAGATTGTTTTCAATAAAATCTCATGGTTTTGATATTACCATTTTTTTCTTTAAATATTGCTAACTGATAAATGTCATTTGCAGGTATCGACTGATGAATCTGACTCGTACTTCTCAGAATCTGACGAGGAGGGCCGTCATCACATACATCCGCCAGTTATGTCCCCTTTGTCGCCAGTATCTCCCATAGAAGACCCGGAGATAACGTGGAAACGTGCAGGTACAGTAGCCAATCACAGACAAGGATTTGATATTGTCATTATTTGTTTGTTTTTAAAATAAATGTTCTCTAGCTAAAATGGTTTGACCTCTTTAGTATACTAAGATTGAATTTATTTTTTACTGTTGGTAGACAGGTAGCTTAGAAAAGAAAAAACAGATTTGATTATTCAGTCATTTTTAACAAAATATTACAGAAATCATATAGAAAACATCAACCCTGTGAAAGTCAATTAAGCAGGGTAGAAGTGCAGTGGATACAGTGATGGCTGCTCATGTTAGGGGTCGCGGGTTTGGTGCCCAGCTCCATCCTATGCCTCTCAAAAAACAAAACTTGTTCTGTACTGGTTCTACACGCAGGAAAAAGACTTGAGAGTGCATGGTTCATATAAGCTCTGAGCTTTCTTCGCAATCGAGCTTAAAAAATTATATAACATAGGAAAACAAAAAAAGGAATGCTATCCATTTATAAAAAGAGATTTGAATTAAATGATTTTATGAATGGCATTTTAATGGATTAAAGAGACTTTGACCGGATATGATTATAAGTTTATATTTGATGAAACTTGATATTTGGCTTTATTGATATCTACAATGTAGTTACAAAGCGGGGGCATCTGTGTCCCGTGGACACATTTCTAGTTATAATATCTGTCAATATTCCACTTTTGAGCAGCATTACGATCTATTATATTAGAAATTTTAACAGCAATACAAAAACAGAACAACAAAAATTCAATGAAAAAGTAAATCCTTTTTGAATTGAAAGCTTTATGGTCATTACAATTTGAATTTGCTGCTGTTGTTTAACTTAAGAATAGAATCATTGAGAAAGAAACTCTTATATATATGCTGTGTTAAAATTTCAATAATAAAAGTATTATGCCAATTTCATGGTTTTCTATTTGTTTGTTTTCAGTTGCGAAGGATCTATTCTCCCAACAAAACAATTCAGCGCACGTGAACAGACGTCACACAATAAGTGCTTGTGATGTTAAAAATGGAAAAAAGGTACCGGTTGCAACCCAGCATGCAACTGTTCTTGAGGAGGAAGAAGAAACTGCTCCCCAAGTGGAGAGTTTTGTACGTGGACATGCATCCAGAAAACCTACCAAAACTAAACTTGTTTCATATCGTCAGAAGCATGGAGAGAGAATGCATGTGAATGAGCATGAACAAAATCAGTCTCCTGTGCAATTTGACGAATCATGTCCGAAATCCCTGCTAAAGCATGTTGGTCATTCAGTAATTTCTAAATCGCATGGCAACCTTATCAATGATGTTAGTGTTAGACAAAAACATACCACAAATAGATGTTTGCATGATTCGTCGTCTCGTGAAATGTCTCGTAAATTGTCTCGTTCTGTTAGTTCAGTTTCAGTTCCACATCCACAGCGGTCGGTGTCCCCCAGCAATCAGTGTGTCCGTCGAGTAAGCAGGGCAGAATCTCCTGTCAGACATTTGTCGAGATCAGAAACTTTCACCTGTAGTGTCCCTCGGCAATCTCGCAACTGTGTTCATGCGGAAACCCATATATCTGCTCGCTGTGATTCTCCGCAGACACGTCAGATGATGCCTGCGGATTCTTTCCTGCCATCAAGGTCGGAATCGCCTCATTCCTCTCATAGAAACGAATCTCCACGTAGACATTCTATTCAGATTGCACGTGAAAATGTTGTACGGGACAGTGCATGTGTGTCTCACAGTGTTTCAGATAGTAGAATTCGTCGTCCTACTGTTCAACATATGCATGGTAATAACAATAACTCCGCAGCACATAATTCTGATTCATGTACCAGAACTTCGGCGAGAAGTACGACGACGCACATCCCTGTGAGGAGGCATGCAAGCAGTGTAAGCACACATGAATCTCATTTTCATTCCACGCATGAACGTTGTCAGTCACCTTGTCGTAAACAAACATTGATAACAGAACGATCTGAATCCCCTTGTCGTCATGGTAACCGGTCTCTTTCCCAGTCACCATGTCGACATAAATCAAGTAGTTCTGGTTCAGCGAACGCAGAACCCATTTCAAAACCATCACATTCTTCTTTGCAGGAAAGTGCTTCTGTTTGTGTACAACAAGAAATTGTTGGAAATACAAATTCAGACTCCGTGCCATCTCAACGACAAAGGCCCAGTATTGTAAGGGCAAGATCGAGACCCGAAATCAGACAGAATTCTTCATCATCATTAAAAGCTGAGGAAGAAAAACATTTTGCAATTGTTGAGCAATTAGCAAAAAAGAAGGAGATTAGTGAAGGTCGGGATCGACCAGCTAGCGTAACTGATTTTCGACGTCCAGTTGGTACTCGCATTGCTCGTGCTGTCTCCGCCAGAAGTCGACCAGAGAGAAATGTGAGAACTCCTGTGTCGGATGAAAATCATGTGAACAAGGAACAGGAAGTGCCAAATAAAGATTCCGAAAAAATAAATTCAACAGAAAGTGTTAAAAGTGAATCAAAATGGAGGCGTGATATCCAATTGTCACGGCAACCTGCGGTAAGAACTGGACCGACTGATTTGAGGTCCTCAAGACTGCTAACAAAATCTGCAGCAGAAGACAATGGGTTAAAACAAGTTGAGTCTCGGAGCAGACGACCTGGTGTTGTATTTAAAGATGAAGTTGGTCCAGAGCAAGATTCCAAAAACACAGATGGCATCCAAAAGGATGTGATAGGAAATGGTGTTGCCAGACAAGCAATGCAAACAAGTGGTGACCCGACACAAAACCAAATGACCTCATCAGAAAAAGAGCTTACACCCAGACGACAAATGAGACCAATTCTAAGGTCAAGGTCAGAGGTTCGTCCCAGGTCAACCGCATCAAAACCAGTGAAAGTGTCTCATGACCTTGACATACCAGATTATGAAAACAATAATTTGGAAAATAAAAAGAGATTATCCTCGACTGAGATTAGGGAGAGAGACAGAATAGAAAAGGAAATGCAAAAAATAGATGAAATTGATTCAACAATGGAAGGAGACATTCCAGATGTGATAAAAACTGCCCACTCTCAACTAAAAGTTATGGACCTTCTGCATGTAAGTTGGAAATCGGAATGCCCTAGAAAGGAGTCTACTAATCAGTCTAATCACCCTTGCTCTGACTGTCGACCCCTGCCAGTGAGTACCGCTAACATATATAACCAACTCTCGCTCGAGATTTCATGTGCATGGTCTGTGTCACATATCATATAATTAAATGTGTCTATTATTAAAAGTGTCATAAAAATTACAAGTGTCATAATATGCTGAATGTTGTAAAATGTACAGATGGCTGATAGCCAAATCTGATTGGCTGTTGGTATTGCGTTCAATCAAGAGTTTGAATCCGCGCCCGGCTTTAGTCCCAGTTATTGATATGTAGCAGTGTGTCTCATTGTCTTTTGTACCTTAATACTGAATCTTATGGGGAAGTTATCAGTTACTTGTGGAGATGTGTGTACTTCATGAATACTGGTTAACCTTACAGGATCTCAGGATAGAGTACTGATCATCTTTAGTCTTTGATGGCATTAAAATTATGCTAAATAATCAAACAAAATATTTACTTCAAGCCTCGTTAGATGTATGTCGCTAAATTACCAGAGTGAACAAGATGGCTGCTTTATTCAAAGTAGATGTATAACTGTACTTGATGATAGGGTAATAAAGGGGAACTAAAAGCGATTGAGAACCAGGAATAACTAAAGTGCCACTTAATAACTCATTGTCGCGGTAGTGAATAGATTGTTGGCTGCTCATAGCAGAGGTTGCGGATGAGATCCTCAACTCGATCTAATGCATAAAATGACACTCAGCCCTGGTTATACACAGGAAATGAACTCGAGAGCGGTTAATAAGCTTTGAGTTTTCTTCGCAATCGAGCTTAAATAAATTAGTTCCCTGTTGTGCCTTTTTTTTTCTGTATTTTGCCACCCTGACTTAAAGAATTTGACAAAATTGCAATTATAATGGAAAAAGTTTTTTGAATTCTTTTTAAATTTATTTTTCCACCATAAAAATGGAGTTATGTGGGCATTATATTTTGGTTTCAAAATGAAATTTTATGACATGGAAAGACACAGTTATAATGTATGTATGATACATGACACCGTTAACATGTACCTGTAATGTCAGCACATATCTGTCTCATGACCAGGCTAGTCTATCAGCTATTTATTTAAAAAAAATTGAATACAATCATGCAATTCATTCTCTCTTCTCTGATTCAAGTGGGAAAGTTATCAGTTACTTGCGAAGATCGGTGTGCTTGAGTACTGGTTAACCTTCCAGGATCTCAGGAGAGAGTGGGTATGTTAACTGATCATCTGTTAGCCGTCGATGGCATAAAAATGACACTAAATATTTAATAAAGCAGTTTAATTTATAATTATGAAAATAAATTCTTTTATTAATAGTATGTTATAATGCTGAAAAAATTTAAACTGATAGGCAAGCCTGATTATTTCTAACTTTCAGACTAATTGCAACCATTGTCATGTACATTTTGTATTGGGTTCATTTATTATACCATTAAAAAGTTTTAATAACATAACGCACGTAAACAAATGTATACAGTAAAACCAGTCTTAAATTAATTAAGCAACCATTTTAAGAGAAAAAGAGCAAAAATGACCTCTTAGGCAGGTGGCTGTTTAAGGCCATAATAAATGAATTGCTAGATTATCATCCCCACCTGCCTAATTTTCGTGCCGCTCTGATCCTTTTATATTTTCATAAAAAAAAAAAATTCTTATATTTATTTGATGATGATCTATCAATAAATTTATAATGGTCTAATACAAGTGGATTAAAACTATAATCATAAAAATAGTAAATATAAAATGTGGTTGTTTAAGACAAGCAGTTGTTTAATAAAGGTGACCACTAACACAGGTTTGACTGTGTTTTATGTTTGATTCTCAATAAAAGAGGACGTATTAGTGTTATGGATTCTATTCTTTCAATCAAAACACAATTTAGCAGAATAAAAGCACAAGATTCATATTTATTTACTGGTTGATAAACTGACATCTGTTACTTTGTGGTGAAATTGTTTTACATTACACTTTAGAACAAGGTGCAATAAGTCATATTTCTATGTGTCACTAGAGACATTTGATAGTTCAAAGGTTAAGGCAGTTTATTATAATTTATTACACATGGCCAGAAAAAAGTAAAAACTGGTAACATAGTAAGATTTTGTAAAAAGTCCTTGTTCAATACCAAGTTTCAGCTCTTTTTAGGAAAATTGTTCTTGAACGCTTGAATAGTTTTAATATTTTATATGTACATGTACTTATTTGATTATCAAGAGCATCAAAATTCCACATCAGTAATTGTTTTTCACAATTTTTACTGAAATTGGTAAATTTACCTTTTAAATTTTACAATTTTTTTTTGAAATCTCAGAGGGGTCCACTGGAGCTCCTGTCCTTGCCCTGATCCCCTCTGTACCATACTCTGTGTATAAATGAAATTCATATATTTCTTTAACATGCTCTAAAAGAGATGTGTATACTTAGTACGAGTTTTAGATTAGCTGTTTGCCAACAACACTTATGTAGCTGCTAATGAACGTGATGTATAATTCTGTGTTTGCTGATTTTCCCACAGTCTACATTCGATGATTACTACGGACCCGTGATTCAGTTTAAAACCAAGTAAAAATCTGGTAGTAATAACTGATTACACATCAATCTGTTTCACATCCTGGATCTTGTTGGACTAACATTTACATATTTTAATTGCTATTTAATGAAAAACTAAAAAAAAGCTTAAAAGCTCGCAGGAATGAACATTCATTGAATTGAAATAGAAATGAACAGTAAGGTTGACTGATTGTCTTTTAGCCGACGATTGTATAGAAATAATGCTATATATTCAAACAAACAAAAACAAATATAAATGCTGATATAAAATTTACATTTATATTTTCTTAGTATTCACTTACTTAAGTAAATACTTATTTCAACTCTGTTGTTCTAGTATTAAGTAACCAGGACCTGATTTCACTAAACATCCTAAGTTGAGATTTTCCTCAACTAAGGAATCTCAATGTCTCTATCTGATTACATTATATATTGAATGAGTACACAGATTTTAAGTCATAACAAATCTTTACTTATTGGTAAAGAATGCCTGGCAAACTGCTCAATGTAAAGGAAGTTAAAGCATGTAAAGAATTTGAATTGAAGAAAATTTCAAGTTGAGATATTTAGTGAAACTTTAGCTAGAAATCCTTTCTTCTCATTTCAACATGTACTGCTAGATCTGGCTATGGTGTTATCTTAGTTATCTTCTGTTTCATCAATACTTTATTTAAATACTTTAAAACTTAACTAAATTTTGACTGGTTATTAATCTATTATATAATCAATATCAATGGTACCATATGTAATTTTACTAGAACCAGTCTAAAAGATCAAGTGGTTGCTTGTTTTTAAGTATTTTAGAGTTTGTTTGAGAAACAGGAGCCTAGTTTCTGTTTCACAATATGTATGTACTTAAATACTTAAAAACTTACAATCTATTAAAAGCGTGTAGGTGAATATGATTTTAGACTGGTTCCAGAAAATAAGAAATTGACATTGATTAAAGAATATTTATGTAACCAGTCAAAAATATTTAAGAAAATAAGAAATGTTGGTGAAACGGAAGCTTTTCTTATATAATGTACACTAGTTAGCTGTATATTTACTTATATATTGACCTTACAGTGATTGGTCTTTACAATATCTGTTCAATCCCATATCAGGTGAATACTACCGTTGAATCCTGCAAAAATGGCAATTGGTTATCAATAAAATTTGGCAAATCTAATAAGAAATAGGGTATATTCCCATTTTGACTTGCTTAACTCATAGCTGTTATTATTTCTGATTTCTTGAATTCATTGAGGATATTCAATATTTCTCTAAACTTGACTTGTGTTTCATATTTCATTAACCGGTCGTACATTTTCCAAACCTTTTGTTTTTACAATACATTTCATTTTAATGAATGTCGTAGTACAATATAAATGATAACCATCGGCCAGCAGAAAGAAAATCAGCAGTAGTGTAATGTTCTATGGTGTTGGTCTCTTTTTTGTATTTTAATGTGTATTAATTGTATTTATATGTGTTTTAGGTGTATTTATATGTTACCGTAAATATTGACCAATCTGTATATTTTACATTCTTCCCTGGGTAAACATTTTCCAAGGTCAAACCTCGGGAGTATTTGAACATCAAATTCCAAGGTTTTGAGAAAAAAACACATTAACACTTCAGTTGGATTAAATGTTATATAGGTGTATGTATGGAATATTTCAAAATTGTAGGTTCATCACCTATTTGTAGGCCCCTTATATTACCAATATCTAGTAGAAAGTTGTTACTGAGCAACGCTGTTGTCATCGCAAGATATCCATTCTTAATTATTACGTTCCTGAATCTACGATTAATTTTGTTGCTGTTAAATAAACGTCAGCTTCTTTTTTTAAAATGATATAAACATGATAATAATCATCTTTATCTGACTGTGGCAGCATAAATGGCAGAATCCTATCGAATGTTTGTCCTTGACCTTGGAGGAGGTGACCCACATCCGTATGGTGCTGACCAAGGCAGAGTTGGAAAGTCTGATCACGGACCACGAGTTATATACACAAGTCAGCAAGGGAAAGGTAACAGATTACTGCACTATCCATTGTTTTAATAATATTAACAATGCCACTTTTCCTTTCTAAATGTTTACAGTGATATAAACAGATGTTTAAATTAAGCTGTTATGTTAGCATAGTAACCATTACATACCTAACACAACAACGGTCTAGTGGTAGAGCGACTACTTTGCATATGGAACGTCATGGGTTCGATTCCGAGTTGGGTCGTACCAGAGACATGAAAATTGTACTAGAAACTCATCACTTGGTGATCAGCCTTTAGAGGTCTCACTACACAGTTGAATTTTGTTTTTTGTTCTATGTAAAATAAGGTCTAGGATTTCGATGGTAAAAAGAATTCTACATAGAGTTTTTATGTATTTTTTTTATATCATAGCAGGAATGTAAACCCACATAAAAATGCATTAAAAGTGGTAGGTTGACCAGGTTGTTGTTTGTTTTTAAAGAGGGTGCAATGACACCCTGAGATTTTTAAAAAAAAAAAGTCCTCAAATGCTCATAAATACATGCATATGTTGAAATCCTATAAAAGTCACTTTTTTAACACCAGTGATGTCTTATTGCAGTATATGCTATACCAACTTTTGCTCTACCCATCTGCAGCAAGAAATCACAATTACTATGAACCATTTTGAAAATATTTCAAAACCAAAGTACATAGGCCTTGTTTTTAAGCGTAAGAATCATGTTACCGTGGGGAAAAAAGTGGCGTAACTGTGTAGTGAGATGTAGAAGATAGTTGTAGTACTAAATCACCCAGGTCATTTGCTATGATTGAAGTCATTTGGGTATTTGGTAGAGCCGGCAAGTACCTTCATGTATGAGAGCATTGTTATATATGGCCAACACAGAAAGATTTAATACATGATGGTAATATGTCTTAGTGAAAATATAAAAGAAAATGAATACATGATTCTCTCCCAGGCTGTCAGTTATGTGTTAAATGATTATATAATATTTCAGACCTGTTTCACTTGCAAGAAGACGAAGTTCTCCCTGTTCGGGCAGTGGGGTACAAGATGTAAATTCTGCCAGCGAAATGTCTGCAACTACTGTTTAAGAAAGGTAACTTTAACTTTAAACATGAATTGTTAATTGAAGGATTACCATTGTGCAAAATTATTATTAATCTGCATGGTTAATGTAACAGCTGCCACCTTACAACTTGTTGTGAGGGTATTTTGTTTACAATCTGAAAATTACTTTTTGTAACGATAATATCCAAATGCATGAATAAAGGGAGTTCATGGTTCCTTGGTTCCGAAAGTGGTTTCATTGAGAGCTGATTTTGGTTGTTGTGGAAATAAAAGTTTAATTTATTTTACTTCCATTGTGGCACCACTTTTTACAACTTGGACAAATCTGGCTCGAAGTCTTCTTGGGTAGAACCAGTGCTAAGCATATGCAGAAAAAATGTCTTGCTCAAGGACATCGCACATAGCCTTTGCAGAGGATATCACCCGCGACCCTCCGATCATGTGTTCGTTGCTAAAAAAATCTATAGATAAAAATGTTTTTATGATTTTAATTGTAACACCGACAATCATCTGTTTATGTGGCAAATGCTCTATTCCAGGTGAATGTACCAACTGAACATTTTGAGAAGATCCCCGTCTACACGCTAAGTCCCGTCCCCATCAGTCCAGAAGTGCTGGAGGCCCTCAAACTGTATGAAAGGTACCAACTTCTTTGTATTCTAACATAGCAGTATTGTGTACATCAGAATTATATACCAAACCTCTGTCTGATATCTACATGATTATGCATTGGACGGGGGTTTTTTTTGTTACATTTGTAGTTAACTTACACAGATTCATTAGTAAGTTTCACTGCGATGTTTGGTAAGTCTGTTAACTGTAAGGTATTATGTTTCTTGTTTATGTTTCTTGTTGTCTGTCACGATTGCATTTTTACTGCCAGTTTGGTTTCCATAAGAATGTATCTGGAAGGAAAAAGAAGCTATCTATTAGCGTCAGTCTGTTTAGTGTAGACTGACATATATTTATTTTATTACAGCACTGGTTCTGTACCACACAGTCCGTCATCAACCAGGAAAGCATTAGAGAAGAAAGAAGAAATAACACCAAAAGAAGAACTGTCCACCCCGCTATCTGAGGATGAAAAGTTGACGACAAAACGCAGAACACTTCAAAGATCTCATACGATAGGGGTCGGCATGGGGTCAAGACCACCACCTAATAGAGCATTACTGAAAGGTCAGTTGGTTGGTTTATAATGATGCGGGATCATAAAAAGTACCAAACCCACTGTGACATTAATGAACAGTTCATATTGTCTATAGTTTAAAAAGATAGGAAATTTCAAAATGTTAGAATATCTGCCTAGTATGTAAAAAGGAGTGGACTCGATGCCCCTACAAGGTCATAGAAAATTCTGTCTTTTGAGAAAAAATTTCATGATAATTTAGCAGGTCTTCATTTCTGCCTAAACAGTTTCCGTCGGCATAAAAGTTTCTTTCCGAACCGTTAACCTATTATGTTATATAACGTTTCTTGTATTCTTCGTTTTATGAATGACATGTTGTATACTTGACAGGTCCCCAGATGAGTATATGCTGCGACTGTAAGTCAATGATCATGGAAATCATCCGGGCCAGTCGCACGTCTGTATCTCTAGTCAGCAACAAGGGGAAAACAGACGACAAAACAGGGGGCCAGTCTGCCAGTTCCAGGACAGAATCCCGTCAATCCGGTGTTGCCATGAGACCGAGACATCTGGATCTTGATGATAGACCGCGACCTAGATCAATGCTCGCTAATTTTAATTTTAAGTCTTTCAATTTTTCAAAAATGGGTAGCGATACCTAATGCAGCCTGGCTGTCAGGACTTGTGTGTTTCACCACTATTGTTCCTGGAGGATATTCCGACCGTCAAAACAGTTTGATGATTGTTTCTGGCAAAAGATGTTCTGAATTAATCTATGAACTGCCAACATAGCTTTATGAATCGGCCAAAGAAAATGTGTTTTAACTGCCGAAAAAGTTTTGATTTTTTAAAACAATTCAGAAAGAATAAAAAAAAAAAAGTCTTTGAAACTGCCAAAATAAGTTTATGAATCAGCCAATGAAAATTTATTTTTTACTGCCAAAACAGTTTTAATTTTTTAAAAAAAGAATTTAAAAAAAGTCTTTGAAACTGCCAAAATTGCTTTATGAATCGGCCAATGAAAATTTATTTTTTACTGCCAAAACAGTTTTAATTTTTAAAAAAAAGAATTTAAAAAAAGTCTTTGAAACTGCCAAAATTGCTTTATGAATGACTCAAATAGCAAAAGTATTTGTAAACTTAAAACATTATTAAAATATAATTATTATTTAATTACAAGTCATAAACCACTCTAGGGTTTAAAGATGCTATTAACCTGCAGGTTTTGTTTTATTTTCCAATAGAACCAGTCCTGCTCTCATGCTCTTGGTGGTTAAAATACAAAATAAGAATCATGTGCTAAATAACATTTTAACTTACTTTAATTTAAACAAATGTGTTCCGTCAGCCTCATTAAAGAGGGGCATCAGTTTTTATTTTTTATTGTCCGTCAGTGACGGCGTGTATTTAAGTTTTATTGTTGCAATATCAAACTTGTTTAATAGTATATTAGTATTTATACTGACTATTATATAGGTTGTGCCTTTATTGTTTTACATTGATTTTGGCCTCTCATTCTGTGCTATTTATACTTAATTGCATGTATTGATTTATTTTGAGTTTTGAACAATCAAATGTATAGATCAAAACGGTTGTGCATTGATACATAATTTTACATTTGCAGCACATTTATCAACATTTGAACATACAGTATATACGCTATGTTGTCCTAATATGATTATATTAGATAGTGGGTATGATTTTTGGGTTGGAGATTTCATTTCATACAAAGCATTTTCAAATAACAGTGAAACTGCGATAACTTGTGATCAACTCAGACTGTCAGAAATGTTGGAGTGTCATGATGCTCAGAGTTTCAGATGTTTCAAATTATTGCACGAAAAAATACAAATTTTTGAGAAAAATGAACTTGTTTTTAGCATGGTTGGAACATTGATACTGTTGCTTTAAAATGTTTGGGGTTTGATTTAAAACGTTAATTTATGTTCTGTCTTTTGTATAATCGATATGTAATATATTACTTTGTTTTCAGCCATTTTGCAGCGTTTGTATGAACCAGTAACTGTGCACTGCAAAATACAAAGTTCCGTAAAGGTCACATTGATCATAATCTGGGGCAGTACATTGTAATGATTTGAACACTCATGGATATGATTGTTGTAAATTAATATTTAATTAAAATACAAGCTGATCAAAAATGTGCAATCAAAAGAAATCTTGCAAAAGTTATAGGAATCAGGTCAAATAGCAGTCCATCAAAATTAAGACAGAGGTGTGAAAAACATGACACACCGTTCTTATAGTAGGTGAAAGGAAGTACTGTTGGAAAAAATATCTAGATATTTTTCACTGTCATTCTCGAATCTAACACTTTATTTTATATGAAAAATATATAGAAACGACAATCACCAGATTCTGAGTTTTTAAGTTTCTTGTGCTTTAAATCAAACAAGTAATGTGTAAATGAAACATGCACAGAGTTTTTCGAGACCAGTAATATTACATCTAAGTAAGAAAGGTAACTCTTGTACCAACAACTGGGCAAATAATTACGAAGGCTGAAATCAACATATGATAGTGTTGGGATGTTCTTCAACTTATTCTGTATTGTAGATATTTTATGAAAAGTTGTATTTGTACTAATGTTGTGTATTATTCATGTTTGTGTACATAGAGACAGTATACATTGTTTTGTAAATAGTAAATTTTATTGATTTTCTAACTTGTGTATATTTCTGTAAATAGTTTCAAATGCACCTTCTTTTTGCATTTTTTATGAATTTATTTATTGAGAGAGAGAAAGAAGGAAAGACATAAAGAAAAAGATTGGGTAAATCATTTGAATGGAGACTAAACATACTGTTTCAATATACTTGATTTTGTGATTCCTAAAAATAATTGTAGTTTTTATCATTTTATTTTCTTTCGTATAGATGGTCACTAGAACACTTAGTTATAGTTACAATCTTGTTCCTCTGTTATAGACAATAACTGGTACTGTGAAATTGTTTAATTGTGTGGTCATTCCTTTTCAGGAATTCTTTTATAAAAAATGATAATATGTTAAAGGTAGCATGTCAGGTTTGGGAATGGGGGGTGGGGGGATGCTATACCATAAATATCTTAAAATATAAAATTATTTTTAAAAATTATACAAAGCATTTCATTATCATAAATGAATAAAATCTGAATGGCTTAGTACATCATATCCACCAAAATGTGACAAAAATGATATTTTCTAATAATAGGCAGCACTTTAATACTACTTGACAACCTTCACATTATCATTCGGACTCTCTAAAATGAAACATTTGCTTGGCTTTAATATATATAAACCAGTGTGTTGGATCAAATGGATATTAAAATGAAATCATGTGACCTTTCAATTTTAAGCGGGAAATCTATTTTAGTCTAACCTGGGCACATAGGTCAGGTTAGTGATTTTTTTTCTATGTCATCAAATGGGATTAATTAGCGCCGTTAACACAAGAACAAATACATAAACTTATAACAGACAATCTTGTTTTAGGTATTGTATGCAAACATATACATGCTGTCATGTCTATCTATAATCAATCATTGCTATTTATAGTTAACTATGTTAGTTTAACATTAAATACATTTACTAACAATTTTTGATATAAAATATAAAAAGTGAATATACGCTACTGACATGCATTCCAGGTTTAGCATCAACATCATTAATATATCGTGTACATGCGCAATTTCATCAGCTAAATTTATTTATAGCCATAACTTAGATGGGGAATATTTATGATTTTGCATCGTTTATATCATAAAATTTTGGGAATCTGACAAAACTTTGTTGGTTTCTAAGTACATGCGTCAATTGGCTTATTTCTGGACGGATAATTTGTCACTATGCCTCTTTCCCGAACATAAATGCATGCTCACTACTAGCTTGCATCAAGCTTAAACAATGAATATATAAGCTTTGGACAAGCATGTTAAAAATATGCGTAAGCCTACCAATAAATATATACATGTATTTGGATTTTTGTTGCCATTTCTTCTGCAAGTTCGCAAATTTTTTGTTTTTCATGTTTCTCAGTGGCAATAATTAACCTCTGACTTGTAATTGCAATATAAAATAAGTTCTTTTACATCAGTTGCAATATGAATTTAGTGCATTTATTGTTGATTTTCATTTGATTCAAAACCTTAAATTCATTTCATTTCTATGCATTTTAGCATTTAGGTGAGAAAATATCGCATGATCTAACACCAGCTGCAATAGATACACGTTCGACATTGATGATGTGTTTTATAAGAAGAGCGATAGTGTAGCGGATAGAGTGTTGGCCAGTCATGCCGAAAGTTCCTGATGACTCTCAGAAATCAACACTCGGTACTGGTTCTACCCAGGTAGTGGACTCGAGAGCAATTCAAATTAGCTTTTACGTTTTATTCCTATTCAAGCTAAAATAGATTTAGTATAATAAAAAAAAAATGTATTATATTAATTCTGGCTATTGGCCCATATCAGCATTTTAATGCACAGATTATGAACATGACATTATGTAGTGTATGAAATGTATAAATTAATAATTTCATTTCCATGATATCAAAATGTTAACTTGTTATTTCGCCATGTGCTTGAAATAAAGTACCAGTTGCTATTTCAAATTCGAATATATCAATTAGTAATTACACCAATGGTCATTGCGTATTTCTCTCCAATAACATATGTGTAGTTTTGAAAGCATAATATGGATAAAATGAAAGTTTATTTATAAGCAAATGACTCTTAGATATATTAAACTTATTAATGGTTGCATTTATATAACATTTACATGGCATATACTGTTCTTTAATTGATACTTATTTTGAACAAACCAACACAAATTGAAACTCATTTTCAGTTCAGATGTGCAAAAAAGACCAACAATCTTTTATCAAAAGTCATGTACTTTATTTTTGCCTCATTAGCAATGTAAAAGAAGTTAATTCATAAAACAACTTAATATGGTGGTTGCAGAAGAACTTAATTAACCAAGGATCTATTGCTCATGGGTTTTATTCCCCACCATGGTCTTGCATTGTTTTGAACAAGACAATTTTCGGCATTTGCTTAATACTGGTTCTAACGAGGAAAAATACGAGCATGATTTGTCAAAAATGTAAAAACTTGTTTCACATTCAATGTAAAATAAATAAAATCAAACTTTTCAACATAATTTGATGTAATATGAGAATCTCTGTTTTAAGATGATGTTTCATTGTTTGATACAGATAAAGGTTTCCTGTCATAAAATTAACGAGAAACTATATGGTAATTTTGTAATATTTATTCGTCTGGATGCCAGTGTTGTTTAAGAATTGTTTGTCTAGAAGCTGAAGAATTGATTTTTGTCCTACTTGGATAATTATCTATTAAAATTAATGTGAATTTTCAGTTTTAGTCTTGGAGACATATTACTGTGTTGAGTCAATTTATAAAAAGGTAATTAAGATGCAGCTATAAATGAAATAAACCCAGAAGCTAACAGATACAAACTCTTTATTATATTTTATTTTTACCATTATACCATCAGTAGAAAACTTTAAAATCCGGATCTGTCGGTCTGTCTGATCTGTATCCGTTGGACAATCTCAACAAGGGGGGCGGGGAAGAAGCGAAGGAAATTGATCACCATGAGAAATTTTATACAGTCACCTGTGATAGAGGTCATCTCTGTTGAGGAGCCATTTATTTTTAGCTTGATTATTCGGAGAATAAAGATAGTTATTATATATCATAACTCTTCAATCTGATCGGTTGAATCCCGAACTAAACAGGTCAAATAAAATAAACTATTGACCACTTATACCTTCAAAAATGAACTATTGACCATTTATTCTGTCGAAACCTGTTTCACCGAGTCAATAGTTCAAACGAAACATTGTTCCATTCTCGTGCTGATAGTCTATTCAAACTCCATTAAAAAATGTTGCTCTACTCGATAAAACAACAGTTAAAATGAACTGTTTATTATATTCATTTAATTAAAATACCACCTTTTTAATGCTTAAATAGAATTAAACCATTTCCCACAACTGATATGTTTATATAATGACGTCAAGTTGCATACGTATTGGCGTTGATGACGTTTTGATAAAGAGTGGATCAAGAATGTAGCTAAATACTGGTGATATTGTACTTTGAATAGTTGAAATATTTTAAGCCAGAGAATATATGAAAGTTAGAAATGTAACACTAATAGTTGAATTTGTTCGAATCTCCCGCCCGGCAACAGTCTCCGTGATGATTGATATACGACATTGCGTCTCATTATCATTCGTCTCTCACCACTGATTCAAGTGGGAAAGTTATCTGTTACTTTCGGAGATGGGGTGTACTCGAGTACTGGTTAATCCCAGGAAACAGTGGTTAGGTTAACTGATCGTCTGTTAGCCCTCGATGGCATTAAAATGACGCTAAATATTCAATCAATCAATCAATCTAATACATTAATTTTGTATGTTACTTTTAAATACGCTTCTGCACTTACCTTTTTACTGTTATTCAATATAATAAAACAACTATCTACCTTTTTAGCGGTCAATGGTTAAAATTATTTATCCTCGGAAAATGACTATTGAACCAAAGCAGTGAACTGCGTCTCAGTCAATAGTTTCCTGCTTTTGGTCAATAGTCATTTTCCTTGGATAAATAATTTTAACCATTGACCGTTAAAAAGGTAGATATTTGTTTTATTTTATTGAATTACAATGATAAATGTTAGTCGAGAAATTGTATTAGATCTATATACAAATGTATTAGAAGTTTTCTACCTCACTTCATTCGTACTTTCACTGCGTTTTTTAACGGAGGTGTGAAAAGCATATTCAATTGTTTTTGTAGTCTTAGTATATCATTCTGTTCTTCGCTAACAAATTCAGCTATTAGGGTTACATTCCTAACCTTCATATATTCTCTGACTTAAAATATTTCCAACCATTCAAAGTACAATGTCACCAGTATTTAGCTACATTCTGGATCCGCTCTTGATCAAAATAACGTCATCAACGCCAATACGTATACAACCTGACATCATTATATAAACATGTCAGTTGTGGAAAATGGTTTAATTATATTTTAGCGTTAAAAAGGTGCTACTTCAGCATCAGTTTTAATTTACGGAATATTATAAACAGTTCAGTTTAACTGTTGTTTTATCGAGTAGAGCAAATGGAGTTTGAATAACTATCAGCATGAAAACGGGAGAAAGTTTCATTTGAACTACTGACTCGGTAATAACCTGACGGAACCGGTTTTGACAGAATAAGTGGTCAATAGTTCATTTTTGAAGGAAAAAGAGGTCAATAGTTCATTTTATTTGACTTATTTAGTTTGGGATTCAACCAATCAGATTGAAGCATTCATAACGATATATAATAATGCAAGTTATTGCCCTTGTTTGACTTAAAAATCTGGTTAAAGTTTTGCGTGCAAATACTATCAAGTCCATATCTCGGTAACCATTCCATGTATGGACTTGAAAAATTTACACAAGCCTTCCTATTTATAAACCCTACTACAATAACTAAGTTATATAACTCATACATGGATATAATACAAATTATTGCCCTTCTTTGACTTAGAATTTTGGTGAAAGTTTTGACGGTACGTCAAGTCCATATTACACCAGCCACTCAATGTATTTGATTAGAACTTTACATATGACTTTGTAGTCATGAAATCAACTAAATTAATCAAGTGAGATAACTCTTGTCAGATTTTTTTGCAAATTAGGTCCTTTGTTTCACTTAGAAATTTTATTACTCAGTAGTCACTGCATGCATTTAATTGAAACTTCATACAATATATTGCAGTTATAATACTTACTCAGTTTTGTCAATTTTGTAAGTTAGATGACTCATATTTGCTTTGATTTGTCATCAGTCTCAATCAAATTTGTACTTCTATGACAAATATTCCAATAGTCAAGTGCACTGTTTATTGCATCATTAACAGTGTTTTCTGTGAGAGAAAAACAATGTTTTTTTCTCTTCCAGAAAACACTTGTTACTGATGGTATACTGGTTTCACGTTGGTAACAAGTAAATTGTAGGGAGGGTTTAATGGTTTCACCTTTACAAGTAAATTGTATTGAGGATATGCTGGTTTCACTATGACAACAAGTAAATTGTAGGGAGGGTATACTGGTTTCACCATGACATCAAGTAAATTGTATGGATGGTATACCGGTTTCACATTGGTAACAAGTAAATTGTAGGGAGGGTTTAATGGTTTCACCTTGACAAGTAAATTGTATTGAGGATATGCTGGTTTCACTATGACAAGAAGTAAATTGTAGGGAAGGTATACTGGTTTCACCATGACATCAAGTAAATTGTATGGATGGTATACTGGTTTCACAATGGCAACAAGTAAATTGTAGGAAGGATTTAATGGTTTCACCTTGACAAGTAAATTGCATTGAAGATATGCTGGTTTCACTATGACAACAAGTAAATTGTAAAGAGGGTTTACTGGTTTCACAATATCAACAAGTAAATTGAAGGGAGGGTATACTGGATTCACAATGAAAACAAGTTAGTTGTAAAGATTATATACTAGTTTCACCATGACAACAAGTATATTGTATGGAGGGTATACTGGTTTCACCATGACAACAAGTAAATTGCAGAGAAGATATACTGGTTTTACCATGACAAGTAAATTGTATGGAGGGTATACTGGTTTCAGAATGACAACAAGTAAATTGTATGGAGGGTATGCTGGTTTCAGAATGACAAAAGTAAATTGTAGGGAGGGTTTACTGGTTTCACCATGTCAACAATTTAACTGTAGGGAGGGAGCATTTACTGGTTTCACAATGACAACAAGTAAATTGTAGTTAGGGTATACTGGATTCACTATTGCAACAAGTAAATTGTAGAGAGTATATAAAAGTTTCACCATGACAACAACTAAATTGTATGGAGGGTATACTGGTTTCACCATGACAATAAGTAAATTGTAGGGAGGGTATACTGGTTTCACCATGCCAACAAGTAAATTGTAGGGAGAATATACTATTTTCACCATGACAACAAGTAAATTGTATGGAGGGCATACTGGTTTCATCATGACAACAAGTAAATTGTATGGAGGGTATGCTGGTTTTGGAATAACAACAAATAAATTGTAGGGAGGGTATACTGGTTTCACCATGTCAACAAGTTAATTGTAGGAATGGTTTACTGGTTTCACATGACAACAAGTAAATTGTAGGGAGGGTATACTGGATTCACAATGGCAACACGTTAATTGTAGAGAGGATATACTAGTTTCACCATGACAACAAGTAAATTGTATGGAGGGTATACTGGTTTCACCATGACAACAAGTAAATTGTTTGGAGGGTAAACTGGTTTCACCATGTCAACAAGTAAATTGTAAGGTGGGTATACTAGTTTCAGTATGACAACAAGCAAATTGTAGAGAGGATATACTAGTTTCACCATGACAACAAGTAAATTGTAGGGAGGGTATGCTGGTTTCACCATGCCAACAAGTAAATTATAGGGGAAATATACATTTTCACCATGACAACAAGTAAATTGAATGGAGGGTATACTGGTTTTACAATGGCAACAAATTAATTGTTGAGAGGATATATTAGTTTCACCATAACAAGTAAATTGTATGGAGGGTATACTGGTTTAACCATGACAACAAGTAAATTGTATGGAGAGTATACTAGTTTCACCATGACAATAAGTAAATTGTAGGGAGGATATAATAGTTTCACCATGACAATAAGTAAATTGTATGGAGGGAATACTGGTTTCACCATGACAACAAGTAAATTGTAGGGAGGATATACTAGTTTCACCATGACAATAAGTAAATTGTATGGAGGGTATATTGGTTTCACCATGACAACAAGTACATTGTAGGGAGTGTATACTGGTTTCACCATGACAACAAGTAAATTGTAGGGAGGGTGTGCTGGTTTCACAATGACAATAAGTAAATTGTAGGTAGGGTATACTGGATTCACAATGGCAACAAGTAAATTATATGGAGGGTATACTGGTTTGATAAAGATTGATACTGGTTTCACCATGGCAACAAGTAAATTGTAGTGAAGGTGTGCTGGTTTCACCATGACAACATGTAAATTGTATGGAGGGTATACTGGTTTCAGAATGACAACAAGTAAATTGTAAAGAGGGTATACTTGTTTAACCATGGCAACAAAAAAATTGTAGGGATGGTATACTGTGGTTTCACCATGACAAGTAAATTGTATTGAAGGTATATTGGTTTGATAAAAAATGATACTGGTTTCACCATGGCAACAAGTAAATTGTATGAAGGGTATACTGGTTTCACCAGGACAACAATTATATTGTAGTGAGGGTATGCTGGTTTCACCATGACAACAAGTAAATTGTAAGGAGGGTATACTGGTTTAACCATGGCAACAAGTAAATTGTAATGAGGGTATACCAGTTTCACCATGACAACAAGTAAATTGTAAGGAGTGTATACTAGTTTCAGTATGACAACAAGTAAATTGTAGAGAGGATATACTAGTTTCACCATGACAACAAGTAAATTGTAGGGAGGGTATGCTGGTTTCACCATGCCAACAAGTAAATTAAAGGGGAAATATACTATTTTCACCATGACAACAAGTAAATTGAATGGAAGGTATACTGGTTTCACCATGACATCAAGTAAATTGTATGGATGGTATACTGGTTTCACAATGGCAACAAGTAAATTGTAGGAAGGATTTAATGGTTTCACCTTGACAAGTAAATTGCATTGAAGATATGCTGGTTTCACTATGACAACAAGTAAATTGTAAAGAGGGTTTACTGGTTTCACAATATCAACAAGTAAATTGAAGGGAGGGTATACTGGATTCACAATGAAAACAAGTTAGTTGTAAAGATTATATACTAGTTTCACCATGACAACAAGTATATTGTATGGAGGGTATACTGGTTTCACCATGACAACAAGTAAATTGCAGAGAAGATATACTGGTTTTACCATGACAAGTAAATTGTATGGAGGGTATACTGGTTTCAGAATGACAACAAGTAAATTGTATGGAGGGTATGCTGGTTTCAGAATGACAAAAGTAAATTGTAGGGAGGGTTTACTGGTTTCACCATGTCAACAATTTAACTGTAGGGAGGGAGCATTTACTGGTTTCACAATGACAACAAGTAAATTGTAGTTAGGGTATACTGGATTCACTATTGCAACAAGTAAATTGTAGAGAGTATATAAAAGTTTCACCATGACAACAACTAAATTGTATGGAGGGTATACTGGTTTCACCATGACAATAAGTAAATTGTAGGGAGGGTATACTGGTTTCACCATGCCAACAAGTAAATTGTAGGGAGAATATACTATTTTCACCATGACAACAAGTAAATTGTATGGAGGGCATACTGGTTTCATCATGACAACAAGTAAATTGTATGGAGGGTATGCTGGTTTTGGAATAACAACAAATAAATTGTAGGGAGGGTATACTGGTTTCACCATGTCAAC
Source organism: Panopea generosa (assembly GCA_029582155.1). Lineage (NCBI taxonomy): Eukaryota > Metazoa > Mollusca > Bivalvia > Adapedonta > Hiatellidae > Panopea > Panopea generosa. Next base: position 19,445,286 of record CM055900.1, on the reverse strand, counting down.
AAGTTAATTGTAGGAATGGTTTACTGGTTTCACATGACAACAAGTAAATTGTAGGGAGGGTATACTGGATTCACAATGGCAACACGTTAATTGTAGAGAGGATATACTAGTTTCACCATGACAACAAGTAAATTGTATGGAGGGTATACTGGTTTCACCATGACAACAAGTAAATTGTTTGGAGGGTAAACTGGTTTCACCATGTCAACAAGTAAATTGTAAGGTGGGTATACTAGTTTCAGTATGACAACAAGCAAATTGTAGAGAGGATATACTAGTTTCACCATGACAACAAGTAAATTGTAGGGAGGGTATGCTGGTTTCACCATGCCAACAAGTAAATTATAGGGGAAATATACTATTTTCACCATGACAACAAGTAAATTGAATGGAGGGTATACTGGTTTTACAATGGCAACAAATTAATTGTTGAGAGGATATATTAGTTTCACCATAACAAGTAAATTGTATGGAGGGTATACTGGTTTAACCATGACAACAAGTAAATTGTATGGAGAGTATACTAGTTTCACCATGACAATAAGTAAATTGTAGGGAGGATATAATAGTTTCACCATGACAATAAGTAAATTGTATGGAGGGAATACTGGTTTCACCATGACAACAAGTAAATTGTAGGGAGGATATACTAGTTTCACCATGACAATAAGTAAATTGTATGGAGGGTATATTGGTTTCACCATGACAACAAGTACATTGTAGGGAGTGTATACTGGTTTCACCATGACAACAAGTAAATTGTAGGGAGGGTGTGCTGGTTTCACAATGACAATAAGTAAATTGTAGGTAGGGTATACTGGATTCACAATGGCAACAAGTAAATTATATGGAGGGTATACTGGTTTGATAAAGATTGATACTGGTTTCACCATGGCAACAAGTAAATTGTAGTGAAGGTGTGCTGGTTTCACCATGACAACATGTAAATTGTATGGAGGGTATACTGGTTTCAGAATGACAACAAGTAAATTGTAAAGAGGGTATACTTGTTTAACCATGGCAACAAAAAAATTGTAGGGATGGTATACTGTGGTTTCACCATGACAAGTAAATTGTATTGAAGGTATATTGGTTTGATAAAAAATGATACTGGTTTCACCATGGCAACAAGTAAATTGTATGAAGGGTATACTGGTTTCACCAGGACAACAATTATATTGTAGTGAGGGTATGCTGGTTTCACCATGACAACAAGTAAATTGTAAGGAGGGTATACTGGTTTAACCATGGCAACAAGTAAATTGTAATGAGGGTATACCAGTTTCACCATGACAACAAGTAAATTGTAAGGAGTGTATACTAGTTTCAGTATGACAACAAGTAAATTGTAGAGAGGATATACTAGTTTCACCATGACAACAAGTAAATTGTAGGGAGGGTATGCTGGTTTCACCATGCCAACAAGTAAATTAAAGGGGAAATATACTATTTTCACCATGACAACAAGTAAATTGAATGGAAGGTATACTGGTTTCTCCATGACAACAAGTAAATTGTAGGGAGGGTGTACTGGTTTCACCATGCCAACAAGTAAATTATAGGGAAAATATACTATTTTCACCATGACAACAAGTAAATTGAATGGAGGGTATACTGGTTTCACCATGCCAACAAGTAAATTATAGGGAAAATATATTATTTTCACCATGACAACAAGTAAATTGAATGGAGGATATACTGGTTTAACCATGACAATAAGTAAATTGTAGGGAGGGTATGCTGGTTTTAGAATGACAAGTAAATTATAGGGAAGTTATACTGGTCTCACCATGTCAACAAGTTAATTGTAGGAATGGTTTACTGGTATCACATGACAAGTAAATTGTAGGGAGGGTATACTGGATTCACAATGGCAACAAGTTAATTGTTGAGAGGATATACTAGTTTCACCATGACAACAAGTAAATTGTATGGAGGGTATACTGGTTTAACCATGACAACAAGTAAATTGAAGGGAGGGTATACTGGATATACAATAGCAACAAGTAAATTATAGAAAGGATTTACTAGTTTCACCATGACAACAAGTAAATTGTAGGGAGGGTATACTGGTTTCACCATGTCAACAAGTAAATTGAAGGGAGATTATACTGGATTCACAATGGCAACAAGTAAATTATAGAAAGGATATACTAGTTTCACCATGACAACAAGTAAATTGTAGGGAGGGTATACTGGTTTCAGAATGACAACAAGTAAATTGTAGGAAGGGTATACTGGTTTCACAGTGACAACAAGTAAACTGTGGGGACGGTATTCTGGTTTCAGAATGACAAGTAAATTGCATGGAGGGTTTATCGGTTTCAACATGAGAAAAAGTTCATTGTAAGGAAGGTATACTGGTTTCACCATGACAACAAGTAAACTGTGGGGAGAGTATACTGTTTTCACTTTGTCGCAGTCCGTCTGTAAATGAGTTCTGGTTCATTCCTTAAGGCACAGATCTCCTTGAAGTCAAACGTTTGAAAAAGTCGTCATGTATAAAGTGGTATTTGTGTTCGTTTTGTGCTGAGGGATTTGAAAGCTTGGATTTAATTTGAACGTGAGAGAACTTTATGTTAGAATGCTTTACACCAACTGTGTTGAAAATCTGTAGAGTTGTTACAAAAAAAATGTCGTTTAACCTGCGAGGCTGGTTCGTTATTTTTTTACAGTCTAAGGGAGACAACGCGTACAAATTGCATACTTGGTAGAATCGTTATTACGGCCCCTTGGATTCATTAAAGAATGTCATTCCGATCACCTTGTGAACGTCTTTCTTCCATCCGTGTGTCCAAGTATTGTATATATTAGTATATTGCCGAGTTTGAGTGTTATGATTGTCATCGCTAGCGAAACTGTTGCGGGCGACCACCTAAGCAACCCGCAAAGATTTTTAGTCTAAGGGAGACAACTCGTATATATTTAATATGGATACACTCTTTATCCAATATTTCGACCGCTTGTGTATTTATCAATGATAAAACACAATTATACACTACATTAAATATTTGCATATTTAGTATAATCATTACTACGGCCATTTAGTTTCATTAAAATAATGTCTTTCTGATCGCTCTGTTCCTGTCCTTTTTCTATCCGTGTTTCCAAGTATTATATGGGGTATATTACCAATTTTTAGAGTTGTGATTGTTAATGCTAGTGAAACTGTGCGGGGGTTAACATTGGCTCCCGATGGACAGCACCTTGTTCTGTTCCTAAACGAGAAAAAATACAAAATGTACGCCATTCAAAAATATGGTACAAATACGACACGTTATGTGGGATGCTCCATTTTACAACATACTATTTTAAATCACGTAATAGAATTCACAAATAGGTGAAGATTTAAACACTAGACCGTAATTCGCGCTCCTGCAGCTGAAAAAAAAAAGAATAGTGCACTGAGATAGTATCAGTTTGAGAGAAAATAGTTTCATTTAGATCTAGGCTCGAAACTACGACGGTGAAAGTCGAAATAACAATGGGGGAAAGTCGCGAAACGATGATTAAAAATCGAAACTGCGATGATGGAAAGTCGAAATAACGATGGTGAGAAGTCAGTCAAAATTACGGTGATGAAAAATTGAGATAACATTGATGAAACGTCGAAATAACAATGGTGGAAAGTCGCGAAACGATGATTAAAAATCGAACTGCGATGATAACGATGGTGAGAAGTCAGTCAAAATTATGAAAATCGAGATAACGATGATGGAAAGTCGAAATAACGATGGTTGGAATGGCCGAATCTGGTATGGTTATTAGCCAAAAAGTTCCAGGAAAAATAGTTCGACTTTAAACCGTATTTTTTTGTTTTAACGTTTTTATTAAGCAAATTTACGAAATAATTTAGTCTTTTCACCAACGTTGTTTCGTTTTTTTCCCATGTTTATTTAAAATGTGTCAAAGATATAAAAATCTTGATGTAAATACCAACCACTTTCCTCACTGAAAATTACTGGTATCTATATACATATGTTTTTATTTACCCTCGTGCTTTGAACCAGTCATTTTGGCGAGCAATTACTGGTATCAGTGACCTATCTGCATTTAATTAAGTCACTGCTGGTATGCAGCATTTGTTTTGTTTTTTAAAGATATGATGATTTCTTTTCTGAAGAATTCCCCGTACCCCCACCAGGTGGGGACATCCCTCTTACATTACCCCGGCGCCTTGGCTCCCAGCGCGTGAAGCAATGGGTTTAAAACCAGATGGAAGTTCGTTTGTTAACATGAATTAGTTTAACGTTGTTGTTTTTCTATTTCTTAATAAAAACAGAATAGAATGCAACATTCGTTTTTTAAGATATCGTAATTTTCCGAGGAATTGCCCCGTACCACCACCAACACCAGCAAAGAACACCCCTATCGTACACCTCCTCCCCCACCCCCACACGCGTATAGGCTCCCTGTGCATGGGGTAACGTGTTTAAAACCGAATGAAAGTTCGTTTTTTAAACAACCAAACATTTTATTTTAAAATCTCAATAGAATGTACATAGCATTTGTTTAAAATATCAACATTTCCGCAGGTGCTGGAGAACGCTTTTCCAACACTCTCCCCCGGGTTGCACCCTCATCCAATACTTACAACACCCACACGCCTATATTTTTTAAATAAACGGATCTTATGGGTAGGGGTTTGAAGCTTGACCGAGTTACATAAGGTTGCTTTTTTTAAATAGCCATAGTCAGCCGTGTTGCTAACACTTTTTTTCTTCAGCGCTTATGTTTAGCTTGTCACAATATTGCTGTACGTATATTTAGCATAAAACGCCACCGTCAGTATCTTTAATACTTTGATATCAAATAGGCGACCTGGGAGGGTATGGCGATTGCAATTAAATCGCAAGATCATGTTGATAAAAAAACATACAATGGGCACTTCTCACGAGTGAACACTGTCAAAACGCTCCATTCTTTATCCTGTAAACGATTCAATACAAGGTGTAATTATGTAATCACCTTACTTTGTTATATTTTAGCACCTGGTTTATTTTTATACATGCCAAAAGTCAATTCACTTACTTTCCAATCGTCAGCTACCTACATCACGTGTTACTTTTCGCGCAAAACATTTTGACCAATGAAAGCCGTCGTCATTTTCCGACACGCAAATGATTGGTCGAAATGTCACATGACAGTACCCCCGGTGATTGGCGAGGACCAATAGCCCGCTTCATTTCGGAGCGTGATTTCATACTGAATGGATGTACCTTGTGTTGGATATATGGCGGTAGCGTGAGTTAAATTGTGTCTTTGCTTATTTGATATCATGTTTTATTCTAATCTGTATCCTATTCATTTAGTTTAATAATGTTTAATGTATTTTGCTTACCTGTATGTGCACGTCTACATGGCAGATTCTCGATTCGAACTTGGACTGCTGCTGTTGGCCGCTGTTTCAGCACCGATATCCATGCTCAGCCTTCAAAAGGCATTACCTATATAATTATTAAGCTGCTTCTAGGAATTGTATTGCTTTTCTTGTAATTTAAAACCGTGGAAAATATTTAGATAAATACCAACTGTTTTACTGATTGAAAACGTTCTAGATTGGCAATGCCGATGCTATTGTGCGCACATAAACAACCATGATTTATTGAAGAAGAAAAAACGTTTAATGAATTAATAAGATGAATAAAAACAGCAACACAGTCAAGTAATATAGATACTATGTGAGTTGTACTTTTTAATCACATGTAGATAAATTCATTAACAGGTCGCCAACCACGTGTGCCCTTGGTTATGTCGTCTGTGAGACTGGTTTTGTGTGATGACCCGAGCAGATACTCGGAAGTTACAACTTAACATACGTAAGATCTACTTTTATTTGTTGTTTTTTTGTTGTATTCAGAACATGTATTGGTACAAAAGTATAATGCCGCTCGTCTATTGCTTGAAGTCTGAATAATTGATCCATGTTGGTGAAATTGCATGGCTGCTTCCATATTTTTTTTTATTGTGATAACGTGTACACAGGTATATTATATGTTCGCGTAACTGTGCAGAGCTGATTTCTACCAGTGACGATGTAATATTTATTCAATCGGAGTCTGAAACGGGCGAAAAGTAGCATATTTGTAAAGATTAGAAAATGAATTGCTTAACATCTTTTTCAGGAGAAGCTTACAAACAGGTTTGGTTGTGTTGTTTGGTTGGCAGTTAAACATATTGTGGATACAGTACAGAACTTTCTCCAAACGGTGAGTATTACAATATTCTGTTCTCTACTCAGTCTTGTCATATGCATTGCACAGCTGCCCGTTGTCATCGTTTAAGATAAAAAATATCAAGATAGCTGAATGGTCCTTCTCTATGTAAATTACGACAACTGATATTTTAGTATAATATGCAACTTTTATCTCCATCAAGTATGTTTCGTAAACATACTTTTCAAATTTCCCATTCCATAATGATACGGTTATGTCAAGAGTGCAGTTTGCGTAACTCTTGATTTTCTAAGATGGCCACTCCTTTTTCTCATTGTCTTTACATGCATTTATTATTAGCACTGTCCACACATGTTTATAAAGATGTTTTAATGTCTATTCAATTTTGCAACAGAGTTGATATCCGACAGCTTGGTGAAGTGAGATTGGTTCCCAGCAGTAATGTGCTATTGGTGGATTGGTATCGTGCAGATGGATGTCTTGGAAGATGTACAGACTAGAAGACGGAAGTTAAGTACACTTTGCCCATGTGATATTCTTGAATAATGCTACCCATTTATCTATTGTGTGGTTATCCTAACTTAATAGATGTCAATATTATGTACTCTTGTTGCTTCTGTTCTACTGGAGCATTTTGACTTTGATGAAACTGTATAAATATGTCCGCACTTATTTAAAACATATCTGAACTGTTGTTTATAGTATGTGTATATTACATTTGCCCCTTCCAGTACCTGCTCTGTTCTACTGTAGCATGTGCTGGGAATAAGTTCTCAAATTATTGGTTCCTACCCATGTCAGGGTGTGGCACCAGTGTCGGACAGAGTACTAATTAAATGTATACTTGATCAATCTTATTGATCAGCATATCTTAACCAAACTTGGACATGATTTATAAGTTATATTAGGAAATTGGCTCCATTCATATCGCCTTGTTAAAATAATTCAACTCCCAGTACATGTTTCTATTCTACTGTAGCATGTGCTTGTTAAGACTGGTACTGACCCATTTCAGGGGGTTGTGCTAGTTGGTTTTAAAGTCTTCATATAGTAACAAGTCAGTAAAATTGTCAGGATAAATGTTATTTCTTGTAAGGTTATGTCCCTTGGATTACATAAAATATACATATATTTATAAATATTCAATGCATTTTAAGCTGGAAATCAATTGTACACATTTTTGAGCAATGTCTTTAGCTTGCAAAATACTTTTTCTTCTAATAAAATATTTAAAAAAAAACATGTAAGAATATTCATTAAGTGGATTATGACCCAAATAATTAGGTACAATAATAAAATAAAACAAACAAGTTAGTAAATTAATTATGGCAATTAAATTAAATTCAGTAATAAGGTTAAAACAACAGTTATAATTAGGGCAATAACACATAAAATAGTTATGGTAATTAATATATATTCAGGAATAAGGTTAAAACAAGATAAAATTAGGGCAATTAACACAAAATAATAAGGGCAATTAAAACAACAGATAATTAGGGCAATTAAAACATCAATTAATTATGGCAATTAAAATATATGCAGTAATAAGGTTAAAACAACATATATACTATTTGGGCAATTAATACACAAAATAAGTATGGCAATTAAAATATATTCTGGAATAAGGTTAAAACAAAAGATATAATTAGGGTAAATAAAATATATTCAGTAATAAAGTTAAAGCAATATATATAATTAGGGCAATTAACACATCAATTAAATATGGCAATTAAAATATATCAAGTAATAAGGTTAAAGCATCAGATATAATTAGGGCAATTAACATATAAAATAATGACATTTAAAATATATTCAGGAATAAGGTTAAAACAACAGCTATAATTAGGGCAATTAACACATCAGTTAATTATAACAATTAAAATATATTCAGTTATAAGGTTAAAACAACAGATATAATTAGGGCAATTAACACATAAATATAATTAGGGCATTTAAAATATATATCAGTAGTAAGGTTAAAACAAAGATATTATTAGGGCATTTAACATTATTATGGAAATTAAAATATATTCAGGAATAAGGTTAAGACAACAACTATAATTAGGGCAATAAACACATAAAAATAATTATGGCAATTAAAATATATTCAGGAATAAGGTTAAAACAACAGCTATAATTAGGACAATAAACACATAAAATTAATTATGGCAATTAAAATATATTAAGGAATAAGGTCAAAATAAAATTAAATAGAAATTATTAATATTAAACAATCAATGAAATTAACACATAAACATAACTAAAACAATTAATTAATATTCAGGGATTAAAATAAATGATACAAATAGAATCAGTTTTGACAAAAACACACAGAAAATTAGTGCAGCTAATTATTTCACTGATAAAGATAGGGTTAATAAAAAAATAAGGTTAATGAAACAGATAAAATCTGATTAAAATTAAAACAATATACAGTCAGTAAAGTCAAATAATTAAACATAAAGAATTAGTTAGGTACAAACATATAAGTCAATAGCAACACCCACAAAAATGATATTATTATTATTATAAATATTAGTATTTTATTATTGATAATGTAGGCACTTATTTAAGTATTTCAAGTAGTGTTAGTATTATGATATAGTAGTTGTAGTGAAATTATATTTGCATTGAATAGACTTGTATATATTTAGTGTTTTATTAAATTGGCATATATTATTTGATGAATTTCGGCCGGTTGTAAATCACAGAAAGGCTTCTTGAAATGACATGCTACTTACGCAAACTAACGCGCATTTAACAATTCAACAATTAACCACTTGGTGGTACGCCAACATTTCAGATTTTAACGTTAAAACTCAAAAATATAATCTTTGGTTATGAAATTACATTTTCCCATTATCATTGTTTTTCTTTTCATTATATATAAGTAAGGATATTGTTTTTTACAAATTTATATTCAAATATTCTCATTCATATTCAATAAATATAGATTGTTTTATTTAATTTGTATGCATAAAAATACATTTAGTATAGTTAACACTGCATGATGGGAAAAGTTTTGAGCCATCTGTAACAATATTGGTTGTTACATTCTGCTCATATAAAACGGCCCCATGCATTTGTTGACATGATTATCTTTGATGGTGGGATTACAGTAGAAGAATAAAACGTGATTCTGCACGGCCGTAATTAATAATTGCGGTCGTACATATGTTATACTTCTGCTTTAATCATGCCGTTTACCGTAGATGCATACTGAAATTAAATAAAACAACTATTTTATTGAATGGAATAATATTGAATTAAAATAGTATTAAAAAAAACATTATCCTTCATACAATAAACATTATTTTTAACTCTTATAAACTAATAGGGCAGAAAAACATAAGTTTTTCAATTAAAAAATGATATTCGAAATGTTTGGAGTACCATTTTCATATAATATAACACTGTGTTTACTAACATGCGATTCAATTTTAAGAAGCCTTTGTGAAAATATGGTAAAATATTGTAAATTGGGATTTGTCTATTCATGCAAGTAGTACCTGTGTAGCTAAGTTACTGTAAAATAGTTTATTTACTTAAAACTATATTATATATTCATTTAATTACATATGCATATATATAATAGATTATACAATACGCAAATAGTTCATATTTAAATACAAAACAACTCATTACTTATATAAAATGATCATATAATTCTATAGAACACATACAATCAGATAAAACAAAATCCCATATAATCATATAATATAGAAACTGTTATACAAGAACTTTGTATAAATATAATATATAAGAATTATATAAAAACTGATATATATACATATATATAAAATAATAAACTTGTGCAAATTGCATGTATAATAAAATAATATAAAACAAAAACTCATAAAAAAATTTTATACACACTTCAGATCAAGCCTTATATAATATAATTAAATCGTAATTTAAAAAATAAACCTAAAAAAACCATGTAAATGCTTTCAGAACACACTTGTATGGAGCTGGTATAAAATTAATTTAAATTAATCTTCAAAAAGCATAATTATACATCAAATGATCTAAACTAAAAATTTACATTATAAAACTTGCATTCCTATAAATAACACATGTAATACAACTGATAAATATATAAAAAAAACATAGATTACTTGGTACATCATCAATTTATTATAAAACATATACTCGTATAAATTACATAAATAAGAAAATCATAAAACATAAAATACATAGAATACCTGTACATCATAAAATTATTATAAAAATGGCATTCCTATAAATAACACATATAATAAATATATAAATAAACAAAGATTACTTGGTACATCATAAAATTTTCATAAAACCAAAACTCATATAAATTACACTTAACAAAATCATAAAATATATGAATAACATAAAATTACTCTGTACATCATGAAATTAATATAAAACAAATACTCATATAAAATACACATATAATAAAATCATAAAATATATAAATTACATAAAATTACTCTGTACATCATGAAATAAACATAAAACCAATACTCATATAAAATACACATATAATAAAATCATCAAATATATAAAATACCTGTACATCATAAAATTATTATAAAACTGGCATTCCTATAAATAACATGTATAATAAAATCATAAAATATATAAATAACATAAAATTACTCTGTACATCATGTAATTAATATAAAACCAACACTCATACCAAACACATATAATAAAATCATAAAATACATAGAATACCTGGTACATCATAAAATTATTATAAAATGATTCTCATATAAATTATAAATTATACATGTAATGAAATAATAAAATATATAAAAAACAGATTACTTGGTACATCATAAAATTATTATAAAACTATACTCATATAAATTATACATGTAATAAAATATATAAAAAGCAGATTACTTTGTACATCATAAAATTATTATAAAACTATACTCATATAAATTATACATGTAATAAAATATATAAAAAGCAGATTACTTTGTACATCATAAAATTATTTTTAAACCCATACTCTATAAATTACACATATAACATTATGTATAAAATATACACATAAATAACTATGTATAAATATTGAACTACTACGAATACAAGCATCAAAAATAAAATCTAATTATTCCATAAAACTTAACAAAAAATAAACTAATGCATCACAACATTATATAAATTTAAATCGAATAAAAAATTAAAAACAAGAATAAAGTTATCATAAAAATATGGTCATAATCGTCCACTTTAGAGAGTATTTCATTTTTTTTTTCAAAACACTTGTGAAATGCTTAAAGTATTTTTTTAAACAAAATGAAACATCATTGTTTCAAAAATTGACATTGCTCAACACAACAAATTATTAGGCTTTTTATGAACCTATCTTTCGGTCTGCTTAATTATAAATACGTTACACAAGAGGCACTTCTTCTCAAAAAGAGCTGCGTCTTGTAAATGTACGTGGTCTTTACACATATACATTGTATATGTATTATAAACGTATAAGCGTATCCCCTCGTATGTACATAGCTCCGATTATAACAGGTCTAGTTTTGGCATGTGAAATAATCCAATCTGTTGATTTATTAAAATAAATATTTTTACGGAAAGAAAAAAGAGTTAAATTTAAAAAGTCGAAGCTATGTATAAAGTCCCACTATGCATTAAAAACCATTACGCACACATGCACATACATTCCAGCACAAATGTATATAAGTATGTTTGATTTCCAGTAAAAAATAAATGCATTGAACTTCTTTGGCTACCTTTTTATGTTTAGTATGAAATTTCAAATAATTTCAATTAAAATAAAAAGCATTTGCACTAAAAAGATGCAAAACTGCAAGCAAATTCCAAAGGGCATCACTATTTAATGTTTAATAAATTTTATACCCACTTTCACACAATTTCTTATGATTTTGATATTTTTCAGGGACACTTTGTAGCCATGGGACAAGCACGTGTGCAAGACCTGTGGATTTGATGAGATGGAACTACATACAGATGACAGTGACGTTTTCCAACAGCTTCCACTTAAATTAAGACATTAATAAATTGTAAATACAGTCAAACCTGTGTAAGAGGCCACCTATTAAGCAGCCCGGCAAAGTCTCCCTGATGATTGATATATGATGACATTGCGTCTCATTATCATTTGTCTCTCAACGCTGATTCAAGTGAGAAAGTTATCAGCTACCTGCGAAGGTGGGGTGTGCTTGAGTACTGGTTAACATGTCAAGATCCAGGGGACAGTGGTTAGGTTGATTGATCGTCTGTTATCCCTAAACGACTTTTAAATGATGCTAAATATTCAATCAATCCAGTCTTAAGCTACCATATTTTAGATTTTCCATTTCTATGTTTTTAGGGTTAATTAACCTGTATTAAGCAACAACCTGTCTTAAAAGGCCACCTTTGCTCCTTCCCTTTACTGGATGCTTATAACAGGTTTGACTGTATATTATTTCAACTCTTCACATTTATTTCATATTTGACATTTTGTTATATTGACTGAGGTAAAACTTCAAATACTGCAAAACACTTTCTTATAGTGATAACTTTTTAATTTGTTTCAATTTTATATATTTTTAAAAGTTTCAATCGATGCGAATTCAAAGAATTCGCTAAAATTAATCAGGTTCACTGTCAGAATGTTAACAATATCCAAATAAGAAATGCGATTCTTGTAGTTTTGATTTTCAAACATGGTTTCGATTTTCAAACGTTGCAAATTAAACATTTTGCTAATAAATAAAAAAGGGCAAATCAGAGTAATATTGTGAAATAAAGTTCACATTAATTTTAAAGTGTTTTACAGTATTGATATGTTTATGTGATACTTGTATTTCATTATTAGCTCCTTTGAGCAAAGCTCAGCTGGACTATATCTCTCGCGCTCATCTGAGCAAAGCTCGGTTGAGCTATTCTTGTAGCAAGCTATTTTTGGTTGTCGTTCACTACATGTACTTTTTTAGTTACATTATCTGAAACTAGTCATTAAGTTTGTCACACATGGGACAGTCGCATCTTCAAATAAGTGTAAGAATATATTGTACTGCTGGTATATGTATTGGCTGGTTCCCTTACTAGAACCCTGTAAAAATTCATCTTTAGTGTATAAGTTGTACATGAATAAGCACCAGTAAGAAAAAGATTAAATATATATACTTGTTTCACATCTTAATCAAATTATCCATAACATCCATATGATCAATATTTAACTCTTTTTTATTTAAAATGAATGTGAATGGGCCGTGGCCTGATTAGCTCAGTCGTTAGTGCATCTGACTATCAATCCAGGGGTCGTGAGTTCAAATCCCTGCTTAGCAACAATCTCAGTGATGTTTGATATATGACATTGCGTCTCATTATCTTTCATCTCTTGGCTGATTCAAGTGGGAAAGTTTTCAGTTACTTGCGAAGATGGTGTGTACTCGAGTTCTGGTTAACCTTTCAGGATCCCAGGAAACAGTAGCTAGGTTAACTGATCATCTATTAGCCCTCGTTGGCATAAAAATGACACTTAACATTCAATCAATCATTAAAATGAATGTTCATTAAGAATTCAATAACTAAAGCCCAAACCATGTAGACAGGGTATTTTTTTTTTGCAACTGAAATTCATTTACATGTAATAATTAATATTTAAAGCATATGAAAGCAAACACTTATTTAATAAGCACACAATTATCTAAGAGTGCCCCTTTTCAAAATAGAAACAAAATATTAGCAAACAATTTCTTAATTTTATTTTTCATACTGTAGATATAACATTGTTAAACGGTAATGTAATACAATGGCTTTGTGTTTATTTGAGGGTGCAGCTTGTGGTTCAATTCACTCTTGATGGCACTGATGTTATGATACTAACAATGAGATAACTAAGTAAATCTTATTTGATCATTCGCCTGGTTAAATGTATTTCTTTCTGAGGTAGCTTTTTTTTTAATGTTAAACATTTTAAAATTATATTTTGAGCGAAAACAGAATATAAGGATCATTGTTTTAATCCTCCAATTCATTCAAAGCTGTTTCTCCACCAATAAAACTTGCCATATATAGTCTGAAATGTGTTGAAAATGGCGTATTACCCCATTCAAAAAATAAATTATTAATTTTTTTCTATATGGCATTGCTGAGGTTAACTATTTTTATTAATAAAGATCTTGGTATCTTCATTAAAATTTACAAAAATATTAATTAACAGTTGCAACATTTTTATTTTATATGAATAAATAAATATGCATTTTTTTCTTCTGAAAAACAAATACCAAATTTTTTAAATAAAATGATTAGCCACTGAAATATACCAGCAGTACAAATATATGTGGAAGCACTATGCCATTTAATTGTTTGCTGTATCTTAATATGTATATATATATATATATAATTATTATATATATAATTATATCATACTTATGTTTTTATTATGTACAGATGCTCATTACAGGCACAAAATTACATTTTATGTGACAACTTATCGTTAAACATTGTTTATTTAGACAATTGAAGTATAAAAAGAAAAATTATGCAAAACTTCTGAAATATACAGATCTTTCAATTTAGGATACCGTAATGGCTTTAAATGGTAGACATATTAAAAAAGTTTATTTTATATAATATATTTGATAATTTACCAAAGCAAGTTGATATAATAACTAAATGAAAAAATTAAATATCAATGAAAATCATTTAAAACACTGAAAAATGCTTAAATTTGAGCTCTGATTTAATAAAAATATTTGTAGTTCAATATTTCTCAAATTGTAACTTTAATTTTGTATTAATTGTTTGATATATTATAAATATTTTCACTTGGAAGACTGTTACGAGTGTATATTCAATATCACGATTATATTCAAGTTACTAACAGAAATACACTGTTGTACCACTATTGATGTTATGGTGCCTAAACGTCTTTCGTTGTACAATAGTGTCATTTCTGTTGGTGATTTAAATATAATCATGATGCAGACAATATTCATAAAATAGGGATGAAAGAATTAAGAGGAAATTTCTGTTCTTTATATTTAAAAAACGAGGGCCTCATAAATTCTTAAATTGCAAAGTTGCAAAGATTTCAACATTCAAATGGTTTTATATAATGTTTTAATATACACATAGACTTTGGAATACACTGTTTATATCGTACTTGAATAACCACATTCAAACTTATATTAATTTAAAAAATATTTTACCTTATCCTGCTTTATTACGTAGGGATTTCATTGTCAAATAGTTCACCAGCTAGTTTCATAAATTTAAAATTATTCAAATTAAGTAGGAAAATTTGGCATACTTTTTGGCAGAAATTAAAAATATTTTTATAGTTATGCATGAAAGATCCCTGTCAACTTTCCTTATAGGAAAATAGCTAACCTTAACATGTAACACACACCTAACAAGCGTAACATCTAACATGCAAGCTTGCGTTACTAGGTGCGGATTCAGAATAATAATTAATATATGAACAATATACTGATTAAATGACCTGTACGACCTATATATACAGATATTTTATGACACTTACGTAACCTATATCAAATTTGACCTATAAAAAGACAACTTATTTGACCTGTGACCTATATACTTCAAAGACTGGATCTATATCCTGCATGCTCTGAATCCAAACCTCTACTCATTTAACCAAATAAAGGGAAGTTGACGGATGATTTTTCATGCAAAATGCAAAACAATGGCTGATTTATATCTTAAAAAGGAAATCTGAAAATATTTAAATAAATTAAAAAAATAATATTTCTGAAAAGAATGAGATTTTCCCTCTTTTAATGTTACCCCTGCTTCTAAATATATATAAAAAAGGAAACGCTAAAAATTAAAAAAAAAAAAAATTAACTGTGTTTATTCCAAATGTTTGTCTGTGTTGTTTTTGAAAAACAGATTATGTTACTTATACATCGAAAACGAAAAAAAATATAAAAATTTGTGCACCAAATAATTTTAGCAAACATAAAAACTACATTAAAATGTTAAAAATAATAGACAATATGCCATTACTCACTTTCTTTTTATTATGTATAATTATCATTCATCTCTCACCGCTGATTCAAGTGGGAAAATTAGCAAATAATGGCAGAGATGGGGTGTGCTCGAGTACTGGTTAACCTTTCAGGATCCCAGAAAACAGTGGTTAGGTTAACTGATCGACTGTTAGCTCTCGATGGCATAAAAATTCGCACTAAATATTCAATAAACCAATCAATCAATCTTTTCATAATAATCAAGAGTGATTTGTATTAGTCGCAAACTAGCAATATTTGTTGATATTGATTTTTTTTCATTTCTTTTACTTTAAAAAAACAAATGAAAAATAGAATATATATATTACAAGTATATTAAGTAAGCTATTTAATAATAATAACAAGTTAGCTATTACAAGTGGCATTCTTTTTCATGTTAAATCTTTGTTTACTCAAAAACTGAATTGTTTGACTTGGAAATGCACAGTTTTTTTAAAATTAAATACTAGATCCAGGGGTTGTGAGTTCAAATCCCTGCCACTCCAGTCTCTGTGATGACTGATATAAGACATTGCATCTTATTATCATTTGTCTCTCACTGCTGATTCAAGTGGGAAAGTTATCAGTTACTTGCAGAGGTTGGGTGTGCTTAAGTACTGGTAACCAGGAAACAGTGGATCAATGGCATAAAATATTGCTAATTATTCAATCAATTGAATATTGGAATTCAATTGCAAATTTCATTGTCACATCTGTAGACATTATTTTTCATTTTGAAAATAGTAAAAAATTAAAATGTGATATTTGACCTTGACCTTTGTTCAACTCTCCTTTATAGAGTTATATAAGTAGTAGCCATTGGTTTTTGATATTTGAAATTAAGTTCATAAAATAGTTATGTAGACTGTTTAAAATTTACATAGTTGCAATGTATTCAATACGGATTTAATATTTTAAAATATTATTTTTATTCTGTTAAGATTTATCATATTGTGCTTTATTTAATTCAAATTATTTTGTCTTTTGTTTTATTGTTGTATGAAATAAAATTGATTAAATGTTGTTTATTAATTTATTTTTCCTTCTGTCCTGTATTTTTTATTATTATTATTTTAAATTTATTATTTACATTTTTATATATTGTGTTTTTTTATACAATTATTTAAACTTGATGTATCTGTTCAATTTGTAAAAGGAAAACAATTGGTAAAATTAAATATTGAATTTACATTGTTATACTAAATTATTAGAACATATTTTTTAATTGATATTTAATTGACTAAAATTATTTTGAAATTTCATTATTCAATTAATATTTTAATAATCAATATTTTTTTAATTTATTAAAGATTATTTAATTATTTTATTCATTTTGCTTTTATTTTAAGTATATTGTTATTTATTTGTTAATGATTCAAATTGATGAAATATTTTATTAATATTTAATTTATATTGTATGTAATGAAAATAAAAGTTTATTATACCATTATTATACCATAGTAAAACATATTCTGTTCAGATTTATTATATTGCGCTTTATTTAATTCAAATTATTTTGTCTTTTGTTTTATTGTTGTATGAAATAAAATTGATTAAATGTTGTTTATTAATTTATTTTTCCTTCTGTCCTGTATTTTTTATTATTATTATTTTAAATTTATTATTTACATTTTTATATATTGTGTTTTTTATACAATTATTTAAACTTGATGTATCTGTTCAATTTGTAAAAGGAAAAAAATTGGTAAAATTAAATTATTGAATTTATATTGTTATACTAAATTATTAGAACATATTTTTTTTAATTGATATTTAATTGACTAAAATTATTTTGAAATTTCATTATTTAATTAATATTTTAATAATCAATATTTTTTTAATTTATTAAAGATAATTTAATTATTTTATTCATTTTGCTTTTATTTTAAGTTTATTGTTATTTATTTGTTAATGATTCAAATTTATGAAATATTTTATTTATATTTAATTTATATTGTATGTAATGAAAGTAAAAGTTTTATATACCATTATTATACCATAGTAAAACATATTCTGTTCAGATTTATTATATTGTGCTTTATTTAATTCAAATTATTTTGTCTTTGTTTTATTATTGTATGAAATATAATTGATAAAATGTTTTTTTATAAATTTATTTTGCCTTCTTTTTTTATCATCATTATTTTAAATTTATTATTTACATTTTTATATAATGTGTTTTTTATACAATTATTTAAACTTGAAGTTTCTGTTCAATTTGTAAAAGGAAAACAATTGGTAAAATTAAATTATTGAATTTACATTATTATACTAAACTATTAGAACATATTTTTGAATTGATATTTAATTAACTTAAATTATTTTAAAATTTCATTATTCAATTATTATTTTAATAATCAATATTTTTTTTAATTTATTAAAGATTATTTAATTATTTTATTCATTTTGTGTTTATTTTAAGTATATTGTTATTTATTTGTTAATGATTCAAATTTATAAATATTTTATTTATATTTAATTTATATTGTATGTAATATTCAAAATAAAAGTTTATTATACCATTATAAATTAAATAAAATAAAATTTAATAAAAATAATACCATAGTAAAACATATTCTGTTAAGATTTATTATATTGTGCTTTATTTCATTCAAATTATTTTGTCTTTGTTTTATTGTTGTATGAAATAAAATTGATTAAAAGTTGTTTATTAATTTAATTTTCCTTCTGTCCTGTCTTTTTTTGATATTATTATTATTTTAATTTTATTATTCATATTTTTATATAATATGTTTTTTATACAATTATTTAAACTTGATGTTTCTGTTCAATTTGTAAAAGGAAAAAAAATGGTAAAATTAAATTATTGAATTTACATTATTATACTAAATTATTAGAACATATTTTTTAATTGATATTTAATTAACTAAAATTATTTTGAAATTTCATTATTCAATTATTATCTTAATCTTTAATAAATTAAAAAAATATTGATTATTAATTAATTATTTTATTCATTTTGCTTTTATTTTAAGTATATTGTTATTTATTTGTTAATGATTCAAATTTATGAAATATTTTATTAATATTTAATTAATATTGTATGTAATATTTAAAATAAAAGTTTATTATACGATAATAAATTTTAAATTAATTAAAATAAATTATTATTCCATAGTAAAACATTTATTGATTGATATTTTATTAATTTATTTATACATATATATAAAATCATTAATTATTAGTTGTGTTCACACATTCATTAAAATTTATCATATTTAATTATTTATTCATTTAATTTATTTTCAAAATTTAATAAAAAATTATATAAATTGATGAAATCTATCTATTCATATTTTTGTATAGTATCTTATATTAAAGAAGAAAGTTTATAAAAAATAATAAATTTCATAAAACAAACAAAAAGTTAATTAAATTATAATTAAAAACTTATTTATATTATATATAATATTATTTTATATTAAAAAATAAAGTTATTAAATTAAATATATAAAAATAATATAAATAACAATATAATAACAATATAATGAAAATAATTAACTTTATAAAAGTTTATTATACCATAATAAATTATAAATTTATTAAAATAAATTATTATACCATAGTAAAAATATTAATTGATTGATATTTTATTAATTTATTTATATATATAATAAAAATAATATAATTTTATGAAATATAATTACTTATTTATATTTTTGTATAGTATCTAATTTTAAAGAAGAAAGATTATAAAAAATAATAAATGTCGTAGAACAAAAAAAAGTTAATTAAATTATTATTCTATGTTTGCAAAATTATTTAATTTTATTGATAATTTAAGTTTATGAAGCTTAAAATAATATAAATATCAATATATTAACAATATTATGAAAATAACTAAATGTAATATAAAAAGGTGTCAACATCTCATCCCCCAAATAAAAGGTGTGAACACATCTCAGTGAACATCACTCACCAAAAAAAGGTGTGAACACATGTCAATGAACATCACTCACCAAAAAAGGTGTGAACACATGTCAGTGAACATCATTCACCCAAAAAAAGGTGTGAACACATCTCAGTGAACATCACTCACCCAAAAAAAGGTGTGAACACATCTCAGTAAACATCACTCACCCAAAAAAGGTGTGAACACATGTCAGTGAACATCACTCACCAAAAAAAGGTGTGAACACATCTCAGTGAACATCACTCACCCAAAAAAAGGTGTGAACACATCTCAGTGAACATCACTCACCCAAAAAAGGTGTGAACACATGTCAGTGAACATCATTCACTCAAAAAAAGGTGTGAACACATGTCAGTGAACATCACTCACCCAAAAAAAGGTGTGAACACATCTCAAAAGGTGTGAACACATCTCAGTGAACATCACTCACCCAAAAAAAGGTGTGAACACATGTCAGTGAACATCACTCACCCAAAAAAAGGTGTGAACACATCTCAAAAGGTGTGAACACATCTCAAAAAGTGTGAACACATTACTCACCACAAAAAGGTGTGAAAACATCTCAGTGAACATCACTCACCAAAAAAAAGGCGTGAACACATCTCAGTGAACATCAATCACCAAAAAAAGTTGTGAACACATCTCAAAAGGTTTGAACACATCTCAAAAGGTGTGAACACATCTCAGTGAACATCAATCACCAAAAAAAGTTGTGAACACATCTCAAAAGGTGTGAACACATCTCAGTGAACATCAATCACCAAAACATGTTGTGAACACATCTCAAAAGGTGTGAACACATCTCAAAAGGTGTGAACACAGTCATATCAAAAGGTGTGAACACATCTCAGTCAACATCAGTCACCAAAATAAAAAAGGTGTGAACACATTTCAGTTTATATTACTAAGTAAAGAAAGGTATGAACACATCTCGAAAGGTGTTAACACATCTCAGTGAACATTACTAACTAAAAAAGGTGTGAACATATCACTGGTGTTAAAAAAGTGACTTTAATAGGATTTCAACATATGCATGTATTTGAGGACTTCTTTTTTCAAAAAATCTTACGGTGTCACTGCATCCTCTTTTGAAAAAAAAAAAGTGGTCAACCTATCAGTTTTTGTGCATTTTTATGTGGGTATACATTCCTGCTATGAAAAAACTTACAATAAGAAATGTCACTGTTAAGTGTCACATGCCCCCCCCCCCCCCCCCCCCCCCAACATGTCATGATGTTATGTTGATCATTTGTAGCAAGTATCATTAAAATTCATCTATGCATGACAAAGTTACAGGCCAGAAACAAAATCTCACATAAACTCGGAAGTGTTGTCAAACAAACTCAAATTGTGACCTTGACCTTTGAGGTACAGGTGTGGGTCTTACTCGCGACATGTCGTCATGTTCTGTTGATCATTTGTTGCAAGTATCAACAAAATCCATCTATGCATGACAAAGTTACAGGCCGGAAACGAAATACTGAACGGAAGGACGGACGGACACTGCAAATACTATATGCCACCCAAAAATTTTTTTGGGGGGGGGGCATAAAAAGATTCTATGTGGAATTCTTTTTTTACCATGGAAATCTTAGACCTTATTTTATATAGAACAAAGAACAAAATTCAACTGTACAGTGAGACCTACCGAGCCACTTAGCATCCAAATGTTTCTTATTTCAACATGATAACGTCAAGCAGCACCGACTTTTTATGCCTCAACAAAACCAACTACCGCTGCCTGCAAAGGTAGCATATAGTATAAAGTTGAAATAAAGTTGTAAAGTACGCAACATATGAATAATTTGTATAATATTGAATTAAAATAAATATTGCTGATAGGGAGGGCTTCCCTCATAAAAACACAGGTCACAATATAGAATGAATGTATAGCTGCTCAATAACAGATTCAGGGTGAACAGAACACCCAGCGCACGCCCCCTAAAATGTAGCAAATATAGTTTGACGAAAATTCGGCGTTAGTACTGGTCCAAACATAGCATGCTCCTTTAAATTGTTCATAATCTCCCCCACAATCATGACTTATCTGCCCGCCCAGATACATGTTACGTGTTACATGATATCATGAATGCGTAAAATAATAGTAATAATGATATTAATAATAAAGACTTTGATCAATGAGAAAATTCATTTGATTAAATCTTCCATGAGGCCCTCAACATATTTACAAAGTACAACATTAATTTAACATATAAACAAAAGAATATATATACTTGTTATACAGTCCGTTCTCCAGGAAAACCCCGTT
Organism: Panopea generosa; assembly: GCA_029582155.1. Taxonomy (NCBI): domain Eukaryota; kingdom Metazoa; phylum Mollusca; class Bivalvia; order Adapedonta; family Hiatellidae; genus Panopea; species Panopea generosa. The sequence continues at coordinate 19,422,918 of CM055900.1, read as the reverse complement.
TAACTTTTTATTTTTTTACCTTTTTTTTATTTTATTTTTGTATTTAATTAAGTTTCCCAAGCATAAAACTGCTTTCATTTCTATTGCATGATAATTACTTTTTCCATTATCAATGTTTTCCTGCAAGAGGTTTGATAATGCACGTCGGCAATGTGCAACATTAATGTACGATGTTTGACGTTACCTTTCAGAAAAAAACGTTATTTTGCGTGAGAACAATACCGCGATGTCAATCATAGCTCTTAGTTATTCTGATTACCTTAATGATTGAAAAGAAATCAACACAACATATCCAATCAAGCACAAATTCAAAGATGTGAGTAAAAAATAATCAAAACTGTACCTGTATTTCTTTAACAATCATAACTGTGGTTATATATAAACATGCAAGATGACAATAAATATAGGTTTTGTTGTTTATAATTACCAAAACACCATCAACGTTCAACATAATTTCACGTCACATTTAACCACTTATCTCACAAAAGGTAGATAACATTTACGTCTGAAATCGAAAGTACATTCCCGAAAGTACAATTCACAATATTTTCAAACTTCAGAGTGAAAGTTTTAATGAAAACGAGATTTGCATAAATTTCACATTCAAATCATAACTACCAAATATCGTAGACTCGAATCATCAATGATGCTCATACTCGATGCAGTTATGTGTATGTTACTGACTTTATTAACATGCTTATTTATAAAGTAAAACACTGAAATGCATCATATTTAATTTAGTTTTAATTGATATTGTTTTATTTTGAACGAAACCAAGTGTTTATGGTGACATTGACTGTATAAATTAAATAAACTTTAAAGTCTGTAAATAGTCGCTGGGCACGTTATGTCCTGGTATGCCGGTTAAACAAACAGTCTGACAACTCTATGGAAGTAGTGTTGACACTCACTGGACAAGCCCTCGGGCATAGCATCTTTTTCGAAGTTGAAGTCCCAAAACTTTAATATATTCAATTAAGTCTCGTCTGCATCAAGGCTTTCTTTACTTTCACAACACCGGGCTCTGCAGACGACATCATGAAGTACCAGTATTGCCTGTAGGAATAGATTATTTCAAACAATAAAAAAAAATAAATTTTTCATTTAAGATCCGTTGTTACAGCATTTATTTTGATAAAATAATATCACTATTTCAGAGGAATTAAATAGCGAAGGAAAGGCAACTGATTGAGATTTTGTGAACGCTTGTGTATTCATGTAAAATCTCACATTATCTCATTTTCAATTATCTTAACTTCCATTCATTTCAGAACACAAATCAAAATTCTTACATTGCAGAATAAATTCTCATCAAAACAATACTATTCCTGGTAATTTGTGTTTAAAATTAGTGAAGTACTTATGATTACAAAATATGTATACTGCAGCTAAAATAACGACAAAATGTGACAAATTTCCTTCAAACCTCAATATCCTTAATTCAAGATGATTTTGCGTGATCGAAACATGTTTAAACATCGAAGATTACATACATCTTACAATTTATGTACAAGAAATCAGTTGCCTGTTAATTATGAATGATTAATGCAAATTATTAATCCTTTGTGTGCTATTTTATTAACATTTAGTCAGGAGATGCAAGTTTCCTATCCTTCTATATAAGTCCTTGCTATTTCTAAGTGATAAATCATGTCTTTATTTTCATCAGGAATTATTTAAAAATAATACTTATATATTTATATAATACCCGAATTTAGTCGAACTTCACGTTTTAAATGACAAAGGTTAGTAGTCAAATGACATTAATTTTTCAATCAAATCTATCTTCCAGAAATGGTATTTCACTAAAACCAAGTTGGCTGCTTTTAAAGTTAGGTCTTGAAAAAGAGGTGGCAATTAGAGTAAATGTGTAAGTTTGAGTTTGTACGAAACATGCTTGTTTACTGATGTAAGGATGCAAACTTTTAGTGAAACAGCATATTTAATTAAAGAAAGATAAAAATAACCGTGCACAGGGTACTAAATACACGGGTGATACCAAATCCCGACCAGGTTCTAGCTGACACGGTCAAATTTTGGCTGCAGTGAAAAGGGAAATGTGGTGTGCTTAATAGAAACTTTGGTCTTTAAAATAATCTCAATCATTATAAATGCATTTCGATTTTCAAATTAAAAAAAAATGTCTTGAAACTTACCTTATATATTTTTTAACATACTTATGCTATGTTCTATAAAATTTACTACTGTGATCATATATATTTAAAAATAATTTGTACACATACTTTAAATTAATTTGCAGATATATTATTTTAAAAATACAATAAAACAAGATTCTACTGACTCATAGCGACCATAGCACTTTTTGAAATTTTGCATTATTAACCCTCTTTGGGGGACATCTTAATAACTTATGAGCCCCCACCACAACCATACTGAACAAAAAGTTAATTGCTATGAAAATTCCCATACCATTCATCTGTAAAAATATAGTTTATATATATAAAATATAGTCCCCGTACAAAACCCTTATACATCCCAGCCCCTTGATTTGTCAAAACTCCAATAACTCACTCTTAGGGATTTGTTATGAGCACAAATACTTTATCTTAAATAGAACTTTTTTTGTACACATGGATGCAAATATTCCTTATATATCCCAGCCCCTTGATTTGCAGAATCTTCAATCCCATGCTGATGTAAGGATAATTTATATCATATATGAACAAGTTTGACTAAAAGTTTATTGAGAGGAAGATTTATAAAAATTCACAATTTTAACCATATTGCCCACCACCCCCTTACCCCTTATGCAAATTCAATTCTCTTTATTAATGAACAAAATCAAATTATCTGTTATATGTACTACACAATGCTTTAGATCTCAAATTGAACAACATATTTACACAAATGGACAAAATAATGAGAATTTTACCATAGTATTCCTATGTAAAACTCAAAGTCCCCTTACAGGGCCTCTATACATCCCAGTGCCCTTTGATATTTTACAAACTAAGAACTCTTATATCAAATATGACCAAATTTGACTGACCGGTTGTTGAGAATAAGATTTATGAAAATGTTCAATTTTAACCATTTTGTGACCCCACCTGGCCTCTTTTGGAAAGTTTATCCTTTTTATTGAACAAAAGCATATTTGTTTTAACTAGAAGATGCATCAGAACTCAAATTGAATAAAAATAAAATCATAAATGGATGAAAAGATTTCCGTTTGTATTTCTATATAAAACTCAAAGTCCACTTACATTAGGGGCCCTCTAAATACAAGACCCTTGATTTGTACAAACTTTAAACCTATACTCAATGGGATAATCTTAATCAATTATGAACAAATTTGACTGATTGGTTGTTGAGAAGATTTTTGAAATTTTTCTATTTTAATTATTTTTCATCAACCCTGGCCCTTTATGGAAAGTCAATTCTTCTTATTGAATCATATCTTATTTTCTATGACTAGATGATGCTTCAGAACACAAATTGAATAATAATTTTGTCCAAATGGATAAAATAAAGAGGATTTTCTATTTTCTCATAGTATCTCTATGCAAAATTTAAGTCCCCTTACAGGGCCTCTATAAATATTAGCCCCTTAATTCTTATCTTCATTCAACCCTTACACTTAGGGATAACTTATGCCAAATACATGTATGAACAAATCTGACTGGCCATTTCTGAAGAAAATGATTTTTGAAATTCCCAAATTTTACCCTTTTGGGGCCCCTTCTGGTCCCTTAAGACAGTGGAACCCAGTCATTATTACAAATCTGAACCTCCTTGACCAAACAAAGCTTCTGTGAAAATATAGGCAAAATCAGTTCATTTTTAAAAAAAAATAAATTAATGTTTATTATAATGACATGTGTCCCCTAATTGAACCCTGAAGACAGGGTCATTTTTAACCCCAGGGACACCATTTGAACAAATCTAATAGAACTATAGTTGGTTAGCATTACTACATAAATATTTACAAAATTTGTTGGGCGCTTCATGAAGAGAAGATTTTTAAGTTTTGGACTATTTTTAGTAACGGTGGCCAACTTGAATTTCAGATTGAAAAATAATATTCTTCTGTATAGTCTCCTATGCAGTAGAAACATCGATGTGAAGTTTGAGTTTATTTGGCCTAGCAGTTTCAGAGAAAGTTCTGCTAAAGGACGACAGACAACATACGACGCACAACGCCGGTAAACTTACCTTGTTTTTAAAGGTGTACCGGTAAGCCCACAATTGAATTTTGTTCTTTATTTTAAAGTAAATAATAAGTTTGAAGGCTTGTCATTCATAGAGAGACCCAAATGAAACAAGTGAAACTTATATTTTACTGTTTGTCAACCTCTGCACTACCAAAATATGATGAGAAAGGTAGGGACCATGTGCTATATAAGAGATCAGTGCGTACACTGTTAACAAAGTGAAAGTAGAATTCCGAAATCACATATTCGTACCACAATTTCCAAGCATCAATTTTCTTTCTAAATTCACAATACAAACATGGCAATCCTTCAAAATGTTAAAAATACATCAAAAATGCCATTGAAAATAAAAAATGAGCATTAAATAAGGAAAATGCATTTTTAAAGAAGAAGAAACATGGAATATTTATAACCGCCATTATGCTACTACTCCATGGAAGCCCATCCCGTTTCCAATGATGGTACTATGACTATAAGAAATGTATTTGTTTTTACATTTCTAATTACCTCTTTTCTACTAAGAACTATCAATTTGCAGTAATACTGCCAAGCTTCAGGCATAAAATACTGAAACTTTTGTCAGAATACCACTTTTTACATGGTTATTATTATTCAGGTACGAGATGTCGACTGACATGTAATTTTGATGTGTTTGACTTATTTTACCCCAACATTTTTTTTTTACCTAATTAAATTAAAACTTTTTACCCCAAAATAGTCCCATGACACATTGAAGACACTATCTTACCAAAATACAATATCAATAATATGCAAATGCTAAAAAAATGCACATTTCAATCATTCAAAATAAACAAGAGCACCACAAGCTGGTGCAGACGCTCGTCTTTTTTCCAAATCTATTATGTAAGTCAAAGTCAGTGAAGTAAACTTTTTAAACTTGATGGTGATTAGTTTAAAAAATCAATACTATTACTAAAAAAATAAAACAAATTTAAAAAAATCACCCAAAAAAATAGGAAGATGTCAAAGAACAACGTTAACTCAACTATTCTAGCCTTGTCGATCACAGAACAGTACATTATAATGTACCATCAGAAAAACAGATATATCTGTATGAATGAAACCATCTTTCATATTCGCAAAATAGTAGATACATGTATATGCAAGAAGAACTATTAAGGCAGAATATACACTATGTCTATGTCTGGCTATGGCTAGCTAGTCAGTACTTAAGCTGAAATGTATTTAATTTAATTTTATAATCTGGGTGTTGATGTGGGGGTGTATGTGCCAAATTAAATAAACAGGACTGTTCAGTTTAATAAAATAAAAAAAAAAGTTGGAAGGAGAGGGTGTCTTGGGTTAGTAACAAAGTTAAAAAGGGACAGTGTATCTACTTCAATACTTCTCTGTCTGTCTGTGTGTGTGTGTGGGTGGGTGGGTGGGTTAGGGATGAGGGTCTTTGGATTGGTAATAAAGTTGAAATGTTGAAAACAAATTTAAACAAATAGGAAAAAAAAATATGGGCAGCAGGGGTGGGGGTGTTGGTTGGGCTCGGGCAGGAAAGTCCATTAAATAGGTCAAGGTCGGTGATGTAAACTTTTTTTAGTTGATGGTGATCAGCTTACAGTATTAATAGTATTATTGAAAAATAAAATTGTTTAAAAAAAAAAAAAAAAATTAAAACCCGAACTTAACAAAAAACTTTAACCTAAGGTTTTAAAGCCCAAAGTATTGAAATTTATGTATTTTAGCTATATACATTGTTTCTACAACATAATATAATTGTGTTTATGAAGTTAAGTCACCAAAACACGAGTAGTTTGCTCAGAAACAGAGAAAATGCTGAGCTAAACATAAAACTTTAACCAAACCAAAGCTAAACAAAAATTTTTAACAAATATTTTAAGAGCCCAAAGTATGTAGATTTAGGTAAATTAGCTATATACATTGTTTGTATAACGTAATATGAATGTGTTTATGAAGGTTAGTATCCATAACTCGAGTTGTTTGTTCTGAAACAGAGAAAAAGCTGAGCTAAACATAAAACTTTAACCAGTCGACGACGACGACGATGACGCCAGGATCATGACAATAGCTCTTCATTTTTTTTTCAAAAGACGAGCTAAAAATCTTCAAAATTTTGTGATTTTTCATGAAATTTTGATGTAAATACGCACATGTATGCTTTATTTGAGGCATACACATGACAAAATATGTTTTTTATGAAAGAAATGTCTCCAATTTGTCATTTAAGACCATGAGAATGTAAAAGGAGGTTATTTTACCTACAATTATCACCCCCATAACACTGAAGTCAAGCCCATCAATGATTTTTGTTCTTTATTCTGATAGTAAACAATACCCCACAGAAGTGCATCCTGTTTCCAATATGTCTAAAGAAAATATATTTCTGTTATATTGAGTAAAATAAACAACTGTAGCTGCTTGATTTTGTTATAATTTCCATTGTTATGGGTTCAGCATATCATAATAATTGATTAAATAGGTGGTTATTTGAAAATGATTTACATCAACTCAGCAGGAATCTGTCAGAAACTGCGATAAATCTTCGAAAAAGATAAGTTTCAAGACCTCAATTAAGGCATTTTTATTTTATTTTTCAATATTTTCTTATTTAATATGAAAAGGGCAATGCATAATGATTCCAATCAGTGTATTAAAACTCCACAATCAATTGTTATACACACCACATTTGCATTTTCCTTGTAGTGGTTGGTTCAGCTGGTAAATATGGCCGGGTTTTAGTATCAATTACTGTTTATACACTCCCATAATGCAATGTTTTGAAAAGCAATGGTGACCTGCTTGTATCAAATGCTGTGTTTTTAACATGTGATCGTGACGTTTCAATATGGCAGCGCCAAGAGTCAATTTCTTAAGTGACCCTTATATAGGGTTTGTTTGCTCATGCAATGAGAACATCTACTCTAAGTAACTAAAATTTATCAAATGTGATGTTTATATGTTTACAAGCGTTTAAGTATTTTTCTTTCTTGATTTTATGTTATTTAAACACTTTTTCTCATTACTCAGTATATAACTAGGAACACAATTTGTGTGTATGAAGCAAATGTTTAAGTACCGGTAAACTATACCTTATTCCTTGTATTAATGAGCAAAATACTGGTCAAAGAAATGATTTCCAGCCATGCCATTGCCAGGATGGATACCGGACTGCAACATTTGTTGACTTGCTGACAACATCTTCAAGCTGACCTTTAGTATCACAGTCAGTATGTCGATACAGTTTCTTCAAAGAGGCGAAGCCAATGTCCACCAAACAATGTGCATGGACAGGCACTTGCATCATGTACTTTATGCGTTGGTGTTTTCCGGTCATTACTTGCCACATAAAATAGCCAAATACATACTGGTTTATGTTCCGACATGAAGTTAAAGTACATGTATGTGAAATAATAATTTATTTAAAAACTACATATTTTGTTAGTTCATTAATCATTAAATAAAAGTGTTTTGCCTTGAAAACTTACTATGTAAATTTACATATGTGTTTCTAATTACATGCAGTTATAGTAAGTGTAATACATTAGTCAATATGTTGGTTGTACCTCAAGTTCTTTATCATGTAGTATGCATTTATAGTTAAGCACAAGACAAAATGAATTTTTACATGATACATTCTAATGATAAAAATAAATCAGACATCAAAAAAAAAAAAATCTGAAATTTACCTGGCATGTATAGTAAAAGTTGTACTATTCCCAGTTGATCATCGATATTACAGAGTTCGGACTGTGAGCTGATATTCCATCTTTTCCAATCGTCTCGTTTTCATCGATTAAGAAATTCATTTGCCGGGGAACTCAGTCCAGACGAAATCCAAATATCTTTATTTTTCTAAGCGTTGTAAAATGCAATAGGCCCAATTCTGCCTGCCATGATGTGGTAAACATACATTCTGGCTGAAATCAAACATATAGTGTACATATTGTTCTGCCTCAAAGTTGCCATGGGATTGTTTGGTCAATTTAATACATGTATTATATACTTCTCTTTCTTTTTGCACCTGCAATATATATTCTTTCATTTGGTTTGTAGATTCCAGTTTTCTTGTCCATTAATATTGCTTTTCTCATAAGAAGCACATACATCGTCTTTAGGTGACACAATTTTTACACGAGAAAGACACATTGCAAAATGTGGTATATTTTACAGAACGGCATTCTGGTTTCTTTTCAGTACAACCAGCAACATATTTTTCAAGAACACATTTTTTTGTTGTATCACTTGGCAAATAAATGGGAGATATATTGTCCCGTCCCCTTGAAGCTGCTAACTGTGGCATCCCAAGTTCATCCGCGTTTTTCGAAATGAATTGAACAACCAAATTAATATCATCAAATTTCAGAGACTTTCCGTTCTGTATTGGGGTTCTTGGAGTTGCGCTGCGTTTACTGATGTACGAGTACATGTGTCATTATGTTTTGAAGGCTGTGTTTACCTATGTCAAAAACAAGTTTCAATGTACACTTACATACATGTTTTCCAAGAAAAAAATACTCATGTCTAACTCTGTCTTTTCTTTCCGCATTTCCTTGATTCATTGTCTGAACAATCAACCAGTGTTGCCACATAAATGTACATATCACTTTTTTCCATTTCACACACATCCAATACATGTTTGTAAATATCTTGCTCTTTGAAATGTGTATGACAGTTGTCATGGCAACCTAACCCAGTAAACATAGATTTCCTAATTCTCTACACATCTTGGTCACCCTCTAACATTACATTATCATGTTGAGGGTCATGCTCTCTTTCATCGTCACTATCTAAATCAGCCCTTTCTTTACAAACAGTTGTCTTGTTCGTATATCAACATGCAGTTGCAGGTCATTTTCATCAATGACACCATCATCAGGAACGTCTCCATTGTCCATACCGTCAATGGCTTGTGAAGCAAATCGGGTAGAAATTGGTGTTTTTCCCAAAATGTTCAGAGAACTAACTCTATAGTTCCTAGAAATAGAAAAAAAAAAGACTGAGACAATATGATGTACTAACGAAACTCATAATCTATATTTTGCATATCAAATGCCACATATCAACATTTAAAATGAGTCATAAAATTACCTGGGGTTTGAAATATGAAAACAAAAGAATTTTTATCTCACAGGATCGAAACTCAGTTTTTGTGTGCAACAATCCATGGCTATAACCACTATGCAACTGCGCCAATTCCATTAAATTGAAATTGTAAATGATTAATATTATGTACAACTGTAAACTTATACATGTAGTTGCTTACCTTTATATCACTGTCCATTAGAAAATCCAAGTTATCCTTGATAAATTTATACAATTGTAATATAAAATTTAACAAGAAATGTCGCTGGTAAGTGTCGCATGCCCCGCAAATGGTCGTTGAAAAATAACAATATAATTATGTTATAATAAGTAGCGATGTATCCATGAATATAAGGAGTAATGGACTAAGACATGCAATTTCATGGGGTTTTTTTTTACATTAAAGCATGACCTTGACCTTTGTGTAACCTTGACCTTGACATCTGATGTAATGGTCTGGGTATTTCAACAGTTAAATGCTGCTGAAACATCATCATGACATGCTGATCACTTGTGTAAAGCTATTTTAAAATTCCTAAATGTAAGACAAAGTTACAGATCAATTGTTGAAAAATTGAGCCATGTGTTTTTGAAATCCATCCATGTATGATAAAGTTAAGGACGGACTTGAAATCTCAAACAGATTCAAAGTGTTGTCATACATACATACTAAAAGTGTGACCTTGACCTTTGAAGTATGGGTCTAGGTCTTATATATGACACGTCTTCAGGTCATCTTAAAAAATTGAGACAAGTTAAAGGCAAAGTCAAAGACCAGATACACAATATCAAACAAATTGAAAGTGTGACCTTGATCTCTCAGGAAAAGTTTTTGGTCTTACATGCGACACTTAATTATGTCATATTGATCAAATGAGCCAAGTGTTTTTAAAATTTATCCATAGATGACAGACCGGACAAGAAATGTCAAAATGACTGAAAGTGTTGTCAAAAAAGTTAAATTGTGACCTTGACCTTTGAAGTGGGAGTTTGGGTATTAAGTGCAACACGTCGTCATGTTATTGTGATAATTTATAACAACAATTTATAAAAATCCATCTATGCATGACAAAGTTGCAGGCCGGACAAGAAATCTCACAGACTCAAAGTGTTGTCAAACTCAAATTGTGACCTTGACCTTTGAGGAACAGGTGTGGGTCTTACTCGCGACACGTCTTCATGTTACGTTGATCAATTGCAGCAAGTATCATTTAAATCCATCTATGCATGACAAAGTTACAGGCCGGACACAAAATCTCAGACTCAAAGTGTTGTTAAAAAAACTCAAATTGTGACCTTGACCTTTGAGGTACAGGTGTGGGTCTTACTCACGACACGCTGTCATGTTATGTTGATCATTTGTAGCAAGTATCATTAAAATCCAGCAATGCATGACAAAGTTACAGGCCGGACACGAAATCTCACACAGACTCAAAGTGTATTCAAACAAACCCAAATTGTGACCTTGACCTTTGAGGTACGGGTGTGGGTCTTACTCATGACACGTCTTCATGTTATGTTGATCATTTGTATAAAGTTACTTTTAGTATCAACAAAATCCATCTATGCATGACAAAGATACAGGCCAGAAAACAAATACTGGACTGAAGGAAGGACGGACGCTGCAATTACTATATGCCACCCTAAAAAAATGGGGTGGGGGGGGGGGGACATAAAAATACACTGACATTCACTGATTTTCTCAACGTCATATTTATGTCAATAAGCCCAATTTTCCTGGGGCGCGCTTGTTTCCGACCGAATTATATAGCCGGCGTACCCGTTCACTTGGACTACTAAGGAACCACTAAGGAGTTCAAAGGGGGCACTAAGGGAGCACTAAGGGCTACTAAGGAGTTACATATTAAGATTGTCCGTTAGCTACAATGGACACATTTTAAGTGATTTAATCGGCCGACATTTACAAACAAGCACAGCGGCTCTCCACTTTGGCCGAACAAGACAAAACTCTTCTAAATTACCAACATACATTTAATTGTCATTAAGCATGACACACTATTCGTGACTGTGTTCAAAAGAGTTTAACACACAACTTTATTTTAATCATCAAAACCAATTTCAAACTGATTCCATTCTCTCCCGCCATCTTGATCGCAACTGAAGAACGCTTATCAAACGCCTAGCCGGCCAACTCAAATCGGCTCAAAATCGGGTGCACAGAGGATTTTCGTATACATACCCGGCTGCAAACAAGTAACTCAGCAGGTTAGCCGCTGTCGTCCGGGTTACAAAACGACCAGAAACAAGTGCACCCCTGGAGAGCGGCTCATATATATGTGCGTGTGCGTGTGTGTATATCAATATCAATTTTGATGAGAGCTACCTGACTTATTAGCGTTGCTAAGAAGTTGTACTCCATTGTAAATATTTAATAAAGCTTTGAAAGTAATGGCCATTGTTCCCAAGATCTCCAAAAGTATTTGCCATAGTTTCCCAAAAGTATTTCCCTCAGATCTCTAAAATTAGGACGTTGGTCCCTGGATCCCTGAAAGTAATGGCCAATGTCCCCCAGATCTCCAAAACCCACGGGATGGTCCCATTAATAGAATTTGCATTTTTATTTATAAAAGACGGAATAGAGTTCCACAAAGAAGAGCCTGATTAAGCAAACGAATTTCGGAACATTTCAGAATTAGACTTAAGAAAATACAACTGTAGATTAGAGGATGAGCGTAATGTGCGTGTATGAACATTAGCTGTTATAGGTGTAACCCCACCATTGATTTTTGTTCTTTATTCTATAGTAAATAATAAAAGTTTGAAGGCTTGTCATTCATAGAGAGTCCCAAATGAAAGAAGTGAAACCTACATTTTACTGTTTGTCAACCTCTGCACTATCAAAATATGATGAGAAAAATAGGGGTCATATAAGAGATTTTTTTCTGCTCAGTGTGTACACTGGTGACAAAGTGAAAGTAGACTTCCGACATCATGAATTCATACCCCAATTTCCAAGCATCATTTTTTTTTCTAAATTCACAATTCAAACATGACAATGCTATCAAAATGTTCAAAATACATCAATAATGCCATTCAAATAAAAAAATGAGCATTAAAATAAGGAAAATGCATTTTTAAAGAAGAAGAATTGAGGAAGCACTTCCTTTTTGCAATGGTGGTACTATGCCTGTTAGAGTAAATACATCTTTGAGATATGCAGGAGCCTGGTCATTTAATGCCCAATTCATACATGAGAAGGCCTAATGCTTTTTGATATTTAACTATTTCAGGAAACGTAATCCATTAAAGCTCTGTGAATAATTCTGTAGAAGGAGTATCGTAATTTTTATCGAGAATAAGTCTAGCAGCTCTCTTTTGAAACCGCAGTAACAATTTTATCAACAAGTGAAATATTACAATTTCCCCCAAATAATACAACATTTATCTAAATGTCATAAAATTTAAGCATTGAAAAACAGCTTACGCATTGGTACAGAAGGAAATACTTTGATGCGAGATAGAAGATGAAGTAATGAATTACATTTCTTTATAACATTGTCGACTTGAGTATGCCAAGACAGCGTATTATCAATCATAACTCCAAGTAATTTTTCATGTATACTTATATAATTGCGTCATCTTTGCAGAGACATAGACTGTGGTATATGTATTAATATCGTTTGTGTAGTGCAATTCTCCTTAAACAGGTCTGCACACGTTTAAAAGTCAGAATATACAAACATGTAAATAACTACAATATATTACCCTAAAGGTTCATTGGATGTCAGCATTTGGCGTCTCAGATATCAAAATGCTCCAACCCCGCTCTTAGTAACGATATCGACAGCTCTTAGAATTAGATCAGCTTTACGTTTCGATACTCTAAGCACAGTAGGCCCACTGCGTGACGGATGTAGGAAATATAAAGCAATTAAATTTATTTCTATACCACCCACCCACAAAACAAAATAATTTTGAAATGCTCCTTTGTTTAATTATGTGATTTCACTGTCCGTTTAAACTGATATTGAAATACAGAACACAAAATTAAATGTTTGAAACAATAAAATGTCAATTGGGAACAAAATTTGCACAGCCAGCAATTTAGAATTATTTTTTAACGATGCTGATCATCAATCCCCTGTCTCAGGTACATGTCGCAGACAGCGGGTCGGAAATATTCGGAAATTAGTACTTTGCAAATGTATAATTTTTATGTTTATGTCATTTTTTTTTTAAAATAATAATAATATCCCCTGTCCCCCTTTTCGCAGCGTGGTCTAGTGGTAGAGCATCCGCCTCGCATGCGGAAGGTCGTGGGTTCAATCCCCGGCCGGGTCATACCAAAGACTTTAAAAATGGTACTAGAAACTTCCTCGCTTGACGTTCAGCATTTAGAGGAGAGTTCTAGGTCTGGTCGGCCCGGTGTCAGTATAATGTGACTGGGTGGAGTATCATACCACGTGTCTGCGGCATGATACTCCAGTGTGACAACGCTCAGAATACTGTCTCAAGTAGACACCGTCGCGATATGACTGAAAAATTGTTGAAAGCGACGCTAAACACCAAACAACATTAAGAAAAAATTGGTCCCTCTATAGATCTACCCTGGAAACAACTGAAATAAATTCTAAGCTTTCTGCGTAATCGATCCACAATAAATTAGCATAGCCGGGACGTTGAAGTATTTAAGCAGCAAAGGTGATAAACATTACGAACAGTCAGGGGCATGTTCGCTGCGACATTGTTTAAGGCTGTAAAGGAAAAGATACATAGATGCATGTTTCAAGGAGTCACCAGTTAAAGTGACTTTTTATTTACAAAGACTTTATTTTACAACATTCCAAACTTGGTGGTTTGAATAAAAACACAACACAACACATTATACAAAATATATATATTCATTAAAATATTCAACCAATTGGATCTATAACAAAAAAAAATGAGATTCTGTATGGAAATAATTGAAATCACAGACTAATGTATGTTTGCCCAAATAAATATTAATTAATCAATGCATGTCATGTCCATGCTGCAAGATTTGAAGATTTTTAATATGATACATGGTTTAGGACAGTTTACACGTGTAGTGTGTGTGCGTGTGTGTATAAAAGTGTCACTTTTTTGTGTTGTTGAAGTCAATGATAACTATGCTAATGATGATGATAATGCTGCTGCTGTTAATGATAGCTACACCAACACTGATGAAAATGATGACGATGTTGATGTTGAGAGTGACAACGATGATGAATATAATGCTGCTTTTGATGACAATTACAATGATGATGATTATGATGACAACGATGATTATGATGATAGCGATGACAATTATGATTATGATGCTGCTGTTGATGATAACTACACCAATACTGATGATAATGATGGCAACGATGATGATAATAGCGATGACAATGATGATTATGATACTGCTGTTGATGATAAATACACCAATACTGATGATAATGGTGACAACGATGATGATGATAGCGATGACAATGATGGTTATGATGCTGCTGTTAATGAAAACTACACCAATACTGATGATAATGATGACAATGATGATTATGTTGTTGATGATTATTTCACCGATGATGATAATAATGATGCCGATGACGTTTTGTTAATGAAAATGATTATAATATAGATGGATATAAGAATTCCATATCATACAAACAGAACCAGTTAACATTAACGGTTACCTCTATTCAAAAGAAAAAAGTGTATGTTACATAACGCTACCTAATTTTAACTAACAAAGCAAATATTGAAAAATACAGAACCACAAAACGCTCTGGCCGGCAGAAAAATGCACAGAAACTAAAAAAAATAAATGTTCATAATGAATTTAGAACATAACCACTTGTGTCAATGTCTCCACAACAACAATCTCGTTTTGACAAAAATTGCTGCTAATGATCGATGTGAGGATCTGGTGACAGCATGTACATATCCACTTTGCTTTTTATTTTTTTACAAATATTTTTTGCAAATATTTTTGCAAATTGCAGCTTTTCTTGCAGCCCGCATCACCAGTCCTTAAACTCGCCAGTTTTTAGCATAAACAGTAACATTCCAGACAATGCTCACAACTGTATGAGGGGGACACAGACACCCCCACCACACAAAAAAATCTAAATGATTTAAAAAATTATTATATTTTAATAGATCAAAATAGATTTATATAAAAAAATGTTTGCATGCCTTATAAAAATCGTATAACATGTTCTTTAATAGTGGAAAGATATGGAGTTAACAATTTAGAATGTATGAAAGAATGAATTATGTATTAAGCGTGCTATTTATATTATATGGAGGTTAGTAATCTTGTTTATTCTTTACCACTATAGTAACACCAATGCCTGATAAACTCTAGCTACTTATAAAACAAAGTTTACCTGGATATTTATAGAATTGTTAATATTGATGGCGGAATAAGTGTTTGTTTTAAATGAATGGATGGATTGGTGTTTTACGGCCTAAATATTATATGACGCCAACAGGAATGCAAACTCTAGGCTCACTTTTCATGTACAAAATCCCAACAAATTAACACACATGTTGAAAACAATAACAACAAACACATTAACAAATGAATAAGCAGAATGAGTCTAGAACCTTGGTTTCAAGTGAATGAATGAATGAATAAATGGGGTTTTACGGCGTTCCAACACATTATAGGTTATTCGACGCTAACAGGAAGGAAGATTCTAGGTTCACTCTACATGTACAAAAACATCAAATGAACATACAGATTAAAAAAATACACCAACAAATGAATATGCAGAATGAACCTAGAACATTGATACCTGCAGAACGGTCGAATTTCAGCAAATACTACCCTATTACTCAAATTGTCGCTTTCTACGGCATGCATGGGCCACAGTTATCCTATTCTTGCCATCACTGATATGGCTCCCTGGAACCACACAGGGGTTGATAATTTAATCACAATAATGAACGTGACAAAATGGCACCCATTCGGATGATTCCTACCCATCTGCAGTGATCGACAGTGATTCTATTCTTAGCCAAAATTATATGGGCTGATTTCAAATGAACATATGACCATATAAAACACAAAATACAGGGTTTTTTTGTTGATTGTAGGGTGGGTGTGGTCCTATGTACCATTCTTTTATCACTTTGTTACAGTTATATTAAACCAAAGAACTTTATTAATTCCCATCTTAAAGATTTTAAAATCATTATACATATATTTACATAATTATATTTGTTCATTGGTCTTCCCCATAGCATGTTGATTGTTCGGTTGCTTCAACGGAAGTTTTTTGTAGTTTTTTTTATTTTCATTCTCCAATACATGAGATATTTCAATAGACTAATACAATTTCAATTAACAAAATGTATAGTAAAGTATTTACCGAATATAAATAACATTATATTCTACAGATACTATCTTATTTTAATTATATTATTTGAATAGTGAATAACATTGGATTTTACAATATAGTGCTATATATATATATTGCGAACTGTTTTAAATGATTCATGTAAACATTCTACACAATTTGGCTTTATATCCTTTGTTATTCATAAAGGATTTATATCATTCCTTGTTAAAACTGTGGAAAAATCTATAGTAGTTATAGTAAATTTATTTTCAACGGAAGTTGATTGATGTCAGAATTTTGTTAACACATTAAAGTAAGAAGTGTGGGATAGCCCTTGGGAATTCCATCCTTTAACATTAGGGGTATAACAGACCCGAACCGGGAGATATTGGGTACAGTTTTATGTTTGACATTGTGACGTTTTTTATCTATTCAATAATGTTTCTTATTAGTAAATAATGATCGACTAAAACTTGAACTCTGATGAAGTGCTTGACCATTCGCCTTATGAAGACCACGTACATACTTTTTTTATATGATTTGATATAGTCGATATAGTTTAGAATAGACAGCATACGTCTCGATATTACCGGAAGAGGTGGAAACCATGGTAGCCGTACGCTACAGTTATATATGCATTGTTGTATTATTACCGGACATGCAGGAGCGTAGCTTGGCTGAAAACGATTTGTAGGCACAGTTGTAGTGTCCGGCGACATGCAATCCCGAAAAAAAATAATGTAAGCTAGGCTGTCGTAGATGCGTTTTGGTGTATATTTCTTATGTTTTTAGGGGCTTGGTTATCCTAAAAATACCAAGTTTGAATTCACTTAAATAGATAATAAATGTAATGTTTAAGGTTTGTCCACTTTAATAAAGGGAAAAATGAAGTAGCCTTCTGTCTCGTGGTTTCAAGTTGTTATTACATGTATTTTTATAAAACAATGTATATAGGGGTCCGATCTTTTGCATTTTTGGCATTATTATTATTTCGATTTAGAACAAAAGGGTAGGCATCAGCCGACAGTACCTATAAGAGGCTACGCCACTGACTTGTGCAACTTAAAAATAATGACATAGTACATTTATATTTTCACAATTTGTTAACGATATGAAACTATTTTTCAACAATCAAACTTCACTTGGGTTTGCAAGCGGGGCAGACGTTCGTTTAGGGCTTTCCGGTGCCATCTCTTTTTCGATTGGTTTGTATATTTTACTTATTCTAAACGACGTAAAGCTAACGTCATTGACATTGTCATCGTCTAATAACGACCCTGTGTCGTGGGAACTTGGTCTTGGTGATGTGCGCTGGCGCAGTGAATAAATAGGTTTCATCTCTTCCGGTTCCGGTTCCTCTTCTTTACCTTCCGATTCCGGTTTTGTCCGCACAATAAGAGGCTCTAACAAGATAACTGCTCCAGATAAAAGGAGCAGGACGCCCGACAAATAGAATGATGCATGCCAGCTGCCCGTGCTGTCAGATAACCATCCTATAATATAATACGGATATATATATATATATATGAAAATTTGATAACCATTCATTCATTATAACAACCAAGAGCTCATAACGTATAAATACAAGTGAAGCACGTGGTCCAGTGGAAATACATCGAACTCATGATCGGAGAGTCTAGGGTTCGATCCCCCGCCGCGTCTATGTGTGGTATTTTGGAGTAATGCACTTTTTTACGAGTATGCTTAGTACTGGAAGACTTCGAGTGTGATTTTTCTGAGTTGTAATAACTTGTTTCGCAATCGAAGTAAAATAACATTTTGTTAAAAATAATAACACATCAAGTAATATACCACCATAATGTGCACAACGACTGGTGAAACTGAGTTCTTTCTAACTGATCATGAAAAAGCTGACTGTTTGAATTCTTACTTTGCATCTATCTCGTGTATTAATGAAAATAATATTCATCTACCCCCAATTTCATTGAAAACTCATAATGTTCTTGACAACGTCATGGTAACAGAAACAGAAGAAGAAGATGTAATTCTCTCATTGAATCCAAATAAGGCAAGTGGGCCGGATATTAGAAGTCATAAAATGTTAAAAGAAGTTGCCAAATCAGTATCTAAACCATTAACATTATTATTTAATCGTTCTCTTCTCTGTCAGAAAGTATTTTCCAGATAGATGGAAAACAGCAAATGTAATTCTTATATTTTAAAAAGGAGATAAATTCATAGTTAGTAATTATAAACCAGTGTCATTATTAAGCTGCACTGGAAAATTATTAGAAAGATTAGTGTTCAAATATCTGTATATTTTTTTTTAAATAGCAATAATTTGTTATATAAATATCAATCGGGTTTTTTACCAAACCACTCGACAAATTTTCAACTCATTGATATATATCATCATATTTGCCAATCATTTGATAGTAAACAGCATTCCTGTATGATATTTTGTGATATTTCTAAAGCATTTCATAGAGTCTGGCACAAAGGTTTATCATTTAAACTAAAAGAAAATTGGGTAAATGGCAATATGCTCAGTTGGATGACAGAAAACAAAGACAGGTGATTCAAACATGTAACTCTGATCTCAAATCTATATCGGCAGGTGTTCCTCAAGGCTCTGTATTTGATCCATTACTGTTTCTGTTTTTCGTCAATGACATAACAGAATCATTGTTAAGTTTAACAAGATTGTATGCGAATGACAGTTCACTGTTCTATTCAGCTGCAACTCTTCAAGATATAAAAGGAATTATAAATCATGATTTGAAAATGATCTCTAATTGGGCCCAGTCAGCGGCTTGTTAAGTTTAATCCAGATAAGACTGAAGCTATGCTATTTATTTATAATCTATGTGAAGCTTTGACTCAACTTATGTCTAATAACACCCCAGTCGCTTTTGTTGATAATCACAAACATCTTGGATTAACCTTAAGTAACACTGGTAAATGGGATACTCATATAGAAAATGTTAAAAAATCATCATCTAAAGTGTTAGTATTAATGAGAAAATTGAAATTTACCCTTAGTAGAAATGCCCAAAATCAAATTTACTTATCATATGTTAGACCCATTTTTGAATATTCATCAATTGTTTGGGATGGATGCCCAAATCTTATTGCTGGATCACTTGAAAAATAACAAAATGAAGCAGCAAGAATTGTAACCGGATTAACAAGATCAGTTTCTTTACAGAATCTTTATACAGAGTGTTGTTGGGTTTCTCTCAAAGAAAGGCGAAAGCAACAAAAACTTATGTTCATGTACAAAGCCACAAATAATACGTTCCCTTCCTATATAGGAGACTTGATTCCTCCATTGATTCGCAACACTACTGGTTATCAATTAGGAAATTCAGACAATATAGCAACTCCTAACTGCAGAACTTAAATAAGTAGGCAATCTTGTATACCCTCCTCGATAGCATTGTGGAACAAATTAGACCCAGCAGTAAGAGCGATAGACTCAAGTATATCTCCCTTTAAAAACAATACAAGAATGTCACCTAAAAAAACTCCAAATTATTACTTGGAGGGAAACAGATACTTATCAACTCTGCATGCTAGAATCAGAAATAACTGCAGTAATTTGAATAGTGATATGTATTTAAACCATTTAAAAAATAATCCCGTCTGTACTTGTGGATATTTGACTGAAGATGCTGAGCACTACTTTTTTTTAAACGTGACTTATATGTAGCTACAAGAATTTATTTATTTAGCTCAATTTGAACATTCCGCCCAATAGGTTTTAAAGTTTCAAATCTTTGAAACACAACTCATGAACCAACAAACATATTTGTTTGTGATTTAGCTACGAAAGGGATGGATTGATTGCAAATTTCGGTGGTAACTTTTTGTTTTTAAATTTAAAGAAATGACAGTTTTTTGAGCATTTTCTCATTTTTAGCTCATTTTTAAATTAAGAAATAAGAAACACTTCTTTAAATATCGATATGAAATAGATAACTTACTACTACACCTTTTTACATAAACGATCTAGGCCCCTAATAACTTTTTTATTAAAAAAATAATTATTTCTTAAAAATTCCAACATTCTTCGTTTTCGATCCGTAATAGTTTTTATTCAGATAAAAAAGATAATTGGAAATAGTCAACATTTTGATAATCTTTACATCGGAACCAAACTTTTTAAAATCAGACAAAGGTTTAAAGAGTTATTAAAGAAATACTAAAAAGTACCATCCGAAATTTCAACCATATGTGTTGAATTGATATTAGCCTGTCAACCACTGGAATTAAGTCTGATAAAGCTGATTTTGTTATTTAATCCGTATACAAATGCAGCAGCATGCAGAGATGTATGAAACAAAAAAATTATATTCCCAAGGCTGTGTTCAGCATTATTAAACATGTTTACTCTGTTCATAACGCAAACAGTTCTCAAAATAAATGATAATCGGACAATATCGGCGCTGTTTCTCCATTTCTCATTAAGTCACGTGACAAACAGCTCTCAGGGGTGTTTATTCTGTTAGAGAACGTTAACAGCGAATATGTCGTTCAATTGACCTAATTAACAAATTAAACGTTTAAGAGAATAAACTGAATGCAGCCCTGGTAAAATGTACATACATAAGCCGTTATGCCATACATGGTTGAATGCTTTGCTGAAATCACAAAATATCAATCTAATTTCTTTGCAAGATAATAAGTATTAATTACTAAGTTTACTTTGAGAACGCATATTGTTTAACCATTTTCTTTTAATTATAGTTTGCCATTAAAGGGATGCATACGTCATTAGTAAAAGTTGCCTGACTAAAACCTTATAATGGCAGCCATTTTGTCTCTTATTTAGACTTTTTTACTTGAATCAACCATATTTTTATTCTTTTTTACCCTAAAACATGTCATACAACTTACAACAGCACCTTAAATCTAAATTTTAACACTTTTCAGTGTTTTTAATCAGTTTATATATTATAATATCATTTTTACCAAACGCCAAAACATCCGTTAGTATGAAATAGATTTTCGGACTTGGCATAAAATTTACCTCTAGCAATAAGTCTCAAACCTTTTGGACATAAAAAGTAAATAAACACCCCCTACATGTATAATGCATAGCATAACTAATACTCACCTATAGTCGGTTGGCTGAACACGCTACCAAGTGCTAGGCAAAGCGATATGAGCCCAAAGGCCGATGGAAAATTGGCCATTCCTACAACGTCTATTATCAACACTGATATCAGACTCCAAAACGAGCCTGGAAATATTCCGATGATAGCGGAGTATATCGCCATGAATATGAATGAGTCAAACTGCGGCGCAATGAATGCGGAGACGGCGGCAACAAACATGCTCATTAAGAATATATATTTGTGTTTTATCAGCTTCTTATCGGCCACCCAGCCGAAGAAAATCCTAGAAATCACTTCACAACCTCCCATTATGGACACACTTAGAACTATCTCTGTCTGTCCATATCCCAAAGCCTTGACGTGGGAAGGGATCAAGATTAAATTGTTTCCATATCCGTTCATGCATAGCGTAAAGGCAATTGCTAACAGTGTAAAACGAGGGTTTTTAAAAAGTTTGAAATTTAAATTTATTCCTTTACAGCACTCAGTCTTTTTCTGTTCAGAATTTTTAGGATCATCTTGTATTGACGTGTCTCCATTGAGCAGCCCTTTACCATCTGATGAGTTATGTTTCTGTTTTTTCTTTTCCATTCGTTTCATTAATCTCAATGTTCTTGGCTGAACAAAGAACAAGGCGGCTACACATATGTTCAGAACTATACCACCGGTAATCCACAAGGTGCCTCGAAGAGAATACTGCTCAAAAAGATATCTACAATGACAGAAAATACATGCTCGATTCATATTTACTCTTGCCGTCTATATAATCATATAGCCTAGTCTGTAGATAGAACCAGATATCTCCCGAATCAGGTCTATTAACCCCCAATGAAAAAGCAGGGAATTCCATGCCTGTCCCACAATCCATTAAGCTATTGAACGCTAATTAAACTGTGACGTCATTCAAACTTTCCTGGAAGTAACTGACCAATCAACGTGCTCGTAACAATGAAGATTTTAACGGACCCGATCGGAAGAGCTGGATCCGTTTCACCCTAAATCATAGTCTTCATTATTGGATATGAATTAACAGAATTGTTAGACTGTAGAACGGACCCAGCTCTCCTCGCTTGGGTCTGTTACATAGCAATCGGATATTAGCATGTTTATTAACCAGTTGTTTCAGCAGAAGTTTAACGACGTCACATTTTTTGGTAAGCATTAAAGTGCTATGCATTGTGGGACAGATATTAAATTTCCTGCTTTTTCACTTCGGTTAACAGACCTGATTGAAGAGACTTTAGGGGCTGGCATAGACCACAAGCGACAGTATCGGTGTTAAGTACAGTGTCATTACCAGCCATTAACCTGACCTCCAAAAGCAGAATACAGAATAAAATAAATACATAAACAATCTTACCCCAACCACCCAACAATAACCCATCCCTTAACCCATCTTTTATAATTAAAAAAAGCACTAACAATTTTTTGTTTATATATGATTATATATAAATATATGTTAATTTAAAAACAAATGAATGTACGGGTTAAAATGTTATAGATTTAGATATATAATTCATATACAAGGTAACCAATTGAGGTCCTTCTAGGGGTAGGGATGGGAGATCCCTGTTCCATGAAACTCTAAAAGTAATGGTCATTGTTCCCAAGATCTCCAAAAGTATTTGCCGCCGTTCCCAAATAGTATTTCCCCCAGATCTCTAAAATTATGCCTTTGATCCCTAGATCCCCGAAAATATTTTCATTTTAGACCCCTAAGATATAATTGGTCATGTTCCCCAGATCTCCAAATCCTCTGAGAAGGCCTCCCAATTCGACACTTGCCACGGTCATACCAACTAATCAAATATTCCACTGATCAAATTTAGAGATTTATCCACAAACTAGCACTACAAAATTATTGTAGTTTTCAAAAACTCAAAACAAAACAACAATACCGTTTGTCCGTCTGTACATCTAATATATAACACTATAACCCTACTCTTATTTGGTATATTTATATATAATCATATAAAACATATTAATTGTTTATGTATTTTTTTTTAAAAGTGGTATAAAAATGGGAGGAGGCAGGGGATGTTATTGAGTGGGTGGGATAAGATTTATTTTGTTGCTTTTAGGGGTCAGGTAAATTGTTTGGTCTAAACACTGATACTGCCACCTGTGTGATAGACTACAGTAATTCATTGTTAACTTTTAAATCTTGCAAATAAGGTTTACATCAACGTTGGTTACAAACTGTCTACCTTTTTAAGACGGTTGTCAACAGATATAACAATGAATATTAGATGCAAAATGAATAAATATTGCATTTATCACAGAAACAAAATACACACTGACATAATTAAACACTTAAAACTAGCATTAAAACGCACCTGTAAAATGCTTAAATCATGTTGTGTTAAAGTATTTTTTTTTCAGATTTTTTACTTTTTAAAAAGCAAATAAACTGCAACAACATCTTACACACAATTATTAAGACTTACAAATAACATTTGAATCAAGATGGCGATATAATAAAATATGAAATAAACCAACAAAGGGAATGAATAAAATAGGACGTACGAAAGTGTACCAAAAAAAAAAAAACGAGAAAGAAATGGGATAATATGTCCATCCTTAAAGCCACAACTTTTAGTGCCAGGGTAGTAAATACGTGTAAGAGGAGACTATCAAATTACAGTGCTACACTAGGCTATCTGCTGATGGTGAATAAACACAGATCCATGTGTATAGTGTGTATCTCCCCTGAATTTCACAATTGTGACAGTTGGAGTTTAAACTTAACGTTTTCAAGCTGCATGTAACAAACACCTTTTGGAAACGAGTTTTTTGCTAATTAAATGTATCAACAATAATCTAGTAGTGTGCAACTCTATAACGAAAACAATACATTGCTGACTGTGAAATTTAAAAAAAGGGTTCCCTGATTTGAATCATGCACTGAATTATATAAAATCTGCCCCAGAGTCATCTTGCGGCTTTTATATGGCAGTAACACTAAAGTACTGTACTGCAAACACACTGGGTGTCAGATACTGGGGAAATCAGCTGTTATTAAAAGCTGTGTGTCTTTCATGTAAATATTTTTGTATCATTTTCAACACATTTCAGGTGATATATGGCACATCCAGTTTTATTGGTGGAAGAAGACCCCCAGAGTAGTAACTGGAAACTTTCTCACATAAAGTGTTTGGAGAGAGCGTGACTCGAACCTACGACCTTAGCGGTGAGAGTTAAGTGATCTTGAATGATGGGAAGTTCATTGAATCACAAAGTGGAAGGTCATATTCGAAGATAGTGGCTAATTCTGTATTTGTAGTTTGTCTTATTTATAACAAATATGTTACTATACACTGGTCGACACATTTTCCGATTTATTTGTTAATGTTTTAGCATAACCCGATACTAGTTAATGAGTGACTTTATAGCGGGCCACGATTTTGTATTTGGACAGCAAAATTAAAGAATTTTACACTACACAAAATACAATATAAGTTATTGAACAGAATATCCATAATATATTATGTTTGATATAAATATGCAGTTTTACTGCTAAAATCGAAAAAAATATCGGCGATACAGGTGAGGTCTCTTAAGACAGGTTTGACTATTTCTTTGATTGGTACACTCACTGGTATAGAAATGGAAAGCAAAAGGCGCCAATTCCACTGGCCGACACTGTGATGCCATTGGCCAGAGCTCGTCTCTTCTCAAAGTAGAAGCTGATAATGGTCGAACACGGTGAAAATGACAGGCCGAATCCAAGTCCTGCAGAATATAACAGCAACAATACAGCATATACATTAGACAACGAGCAAGTTTCTGTTACACCAACATTAAACTTAAATACTTAAAAACCTAACTCAATTTTGACTGGTTATTTATTCAGTATAAAATCTATATCAAAGAAGCCATATTATTTCGCCAGTTCCCTTTCAAAGCATTTGACTAATTCGTCGATTAGGTCAGCTACCACCATTGAGATGAGCTCTCTGATTGGCTGTAAAAAGTATAGCGGTCAGGGCATATATTTTTATAGTAAGCTTATTTCTGATTAGATGAAAATGTCAAAGTGGCAAATGATCACAATAAATTTATTGTTTTGTGTCAATAAAAAAATCAAAAATATGTTCCTGTGACTGACTAAATTCATTTTATAAAGGAAACTGTATATGGACAGTAAAATTTGTGAAATTTAATTTTTTTTTTCATGCTGAAAGTAGGGGTACAAAACTTCAGGTGTTAAAAAGTGGGGGGAAAAGTGGAACTTTTGACTCCATTTTTGGGACATTTTAATTTGAGTCTAGGGTAGTACTTTATTATGATACAGGACTTTTTGGTTCGCGAATGATAGAAATAGTGAAAATTAGATCAAACGTTATAATGTCTATGGAAAACGCAATGGTTGTAGTTGACCATTATTCTGACAGATTCAAAGATTCCACTTTCATATCAGTCAGATCCCAGGTCGGGTCATACATAACACGTAAAAATGGTACTAGAAGCTTCATCGCTTGGATAGTTCTAGATCCAGTCGGCCCGGTGTCAGTATTATGTGACTGGGTGGGGTATCGCACCATGTGTCTGCGGCATGATACTTCTGTATAGCAGCGCTCAGAATACTATATCAAGTAGACTCTGTCGAGAGATGCTTTAAATAGTGTTTAAAGCAGCGCTAAACACCATACAACAACATCATATCAGTCAGGAAAGCTCACTGTTTGAGTCACGTAAACGTAAAAGCACATGTATGAAAAAAAATCAATTTTTCGAAGCTAAGTAAAAATTACAATTATTCGATATTTTTTTGTTTTATTTCATAATCACTCAGAAAAAAAATTGTCCGTTTGTAAACATTTTGAGTTTGACTAAAAATTAAAAAAAAAACAAAAAAAAGCAATACTCCAAGCTCATATAAAAATCAACTAAAAAATAAACCATTTCTTTAAACTTTAATAAAGCTCGCTTTAAAATTAAACGGAATGTTGTTTGAAGGTTTAAACAGTTCGAATATACTATTGCGTGTAATAAATAACTCATCCAAACACATCTATCGAAGTAAAACCATTCTATTACTGTAATAAAATGTATTAAATCAGTAAATTATTCAAATAGTATTTACATTCGTTGACCTTGTTCATAATAAAATGGATTTCCGTCTAGTAAAACTCTTGTTATGCGGAATGCTGTCTTTTCATTGATATGTAATATATAAACCCATTAGTCTTATATTGAATAAAAATGACCCATCAAAGTCATTCAGAGGTCATTTTGTGGTAATACCACACTTAAATTTTGAGTATTTATTTATTTTTTTATTTTATTTATATTACCTTGATTGTGAAACAGGTTATTTAAACATAGAGACAAATCATGCCCGATGTCTTCCTGGGTAGAACCAGAACTAAACATAAAGGAAGATTGAACCCATTACCATATGGATATCACACATAGTCGTGGCGGAGGATCGAACCAACAAACACCGATTCCGTCTCCGATACTCTACCACTGGATCGCGCGCTCCACATTTGGGTATTTGTAATTCAGTATGGCTTTGTAGGGAAGGGCCAAAACCAATTATAGTAAAGCACGTAGCCCAATCAATTTGCATATATGTTAAAACCAATTAAAATATGTTTAACCCCCCACCCCAACCCCAGCTTTAACTGCCAGGGTTGGTAATATATGTAAGAGGAGACTATCAAATAACAACGCTAAACTATGCTATCTGTTGATGGTGAATTAACACAGATCCATGAGTATAGAGTGCATCTCCCTCGAATTTAACATTTTTGGCTTTTGGAGTTAAACTTTTTTTCAAACTGCATATAACGAAAAGGAAATGATTTTTTTGCCAATTATATGCATTAAAAATAATCTAGTAGTATGCAAAAACAAATGCATCGTTGCTTGTGAAATTTTGAAAATTGGTTCTCTGGTGTGAATCATGTACAGAATTATATTAAACCTGCCCAGAGCCATCTTGCGGCTTTTATATGGCAATTGGGGCTTTAAACTAAGATACCAGGCACTACTCCTGAACAAAAAATTAACACTTGACAAAAATAATTTTTTTTTTAAAAAAAACTCAAACCAATAAACAAACAGATAACGACATTAAACACAGACAAAAAAAAGTAAACTATGCCTGACTTTTATTATTTAGGTTTAACATTTATTGCCAGTGATATACACATACAGGTAACCATTGAACATTATCGCGCTATCACATTTAAAATTTTGTGGGCGTGTTTCTCTCCCACGGCTATGCATGGTGTCCTTAAGCAAAACACCCCTTTTCGCATGTACCCGTTACTGGTTTAACCCATGCAGGAAAACGTCGAGCGTGATTTGTATAAGTTGTAATAACTTGTTTCGCAATCGAAGTTAAATAAATAAGTCTAAACCAAAGACGAAAATAAACTCTGTGAAAATAACTGCCTAAAATGTCTATCATTCGCAATAGAATGTATTTTCCCCGCAAATCTGCACATACTGGTTTGTTGGATTATTATACATATTTAATTCCCAATAAATCTACACATAGATCTAAATACATGCTTTACGAACATTGAATGCAATTTAAGTGTCTGACCGCAAGTGCTAACCACATTAGTTGTATCTCGGTGGCTCAGGAACATTTCATGCACATATCAAATGAAAAATGTGTAGCGACTATTTCTTTATGTGCCATCCATACATTTACTGCAATGAATGTCTTGTGACAGTTCTGACCTTCCATACATTTTCATAAGATTTTTTTTCACAATGTGTGTAATATTTACATATAGATCTACATGCATTTGAAAAAAGATGAAATGAAACATTTTTAAACACCATGCCTGAATTTACTACTATTCATCAAATGTTGATTCGAATTCTACATCATAATGTGTTTATTTTTATTTTATTTATATTTTCTTATGATTGTTTCAAATGCCAGAACCAATTGTGTAGACATGTTCAGGTAGTACATTAGTCTATCCCAGAACCTGATATCTCTCGAATCAGGTCTATTAACACCCAATGGAAAAGCAGGGAATTCTATGTCTGTCCCACAATTCTTAGCAGTTGAACGCTTACTAAACTGTGACGTCACTCAAACTTTCAGCTAAAGCAACTGACCAACCAACGTGCTCAAATGTAGCTTCCCCAACATTGCTATTTAACGGACTTAATTGGGACAGCTAGGTCCATACTGCAGACTAGGTAGTACATGTATGCGAAAGAATTTACATCGACCGGTCACATCACCATACATCTTTATCGACCCGTTAGAGCATCAAGGTGCCATGTGCCTTCGTATTTCTTATATCCATTGCACATTGTTGCTGTAAGTGGTCGACATAAAGGGGTATTTTTGGTCGAATCCACGACTTTTAAATAGTGACGTGAAGCAAATCTACGGCATAATGGGGCCACTTTTTGCAGCAGACGGATGAATAGAAGACTTACCGCCAAAAAGGCCAAATGTAATGAACAGGTACTCCATCCTTGGTACAAACGCAGAAGCCGTGAATCCTGTTCCAAGCAGAATGCCGCCAATAAAAGCAACCTTACGGAAGGTAAATCGGACGCCAAGCCAGTTGACGAAAGGACCTACAAAAGATAAAAAATCAAAGTACTCCAAGTACTAACAGCTGGTCTTTAATAATGTTCGCCTTTTCAGTTTGTTTTATCTTATTTGTAGTGTTTGGTTTATTTTATGTAACTTTTTTCTTTAAAACAATGACATAAAACCTTGTCCACAATATATTTTTATTATGATAGTATCATGTATGTATGTACACCATTTGCAGCAATTCGACCACATTGGAGGCAAGTATCTTTGAAACAGTGCGGTAGTGTAATGGATAGTGTTGGCCGCTCACGCCAGAGGTTGCGGGTTCGATACCCAGCTCGACCCGATGCCTCTCATAAAACAACACTCAGTACTGGTTCTACCCAGGAAGTGGAGTTGAGAACGGTTTATATAAGCTCTGAGCTTTCATCGCAATCGAGCTAAAATAAATTAGTATAAACTAAATAGCTTTTGACAAAGACCTGATTAACGTTTTTATACAAATGCATTAAATATATTGTGAAAATTGTCTTGTTTTTTTTTTATATAACTTCTACATATTCAATGACATCGAGATTATCACCTTATGAATACACAGGTACTGTTTGTGAACTATGAATTTGGACTTTGCAGGTTGTGCATTTCAGGAAGTTATTACATGCTTATTTCGGTCTGAATTTAAATGGAATTTTCTGTAAATATGCCTAATGAATTGTTCGCTAGATTGTAGATTATAATATGAAATTTACAAACTCGTGTTAATGAAATATCAATAAATCTAGGTGTCATATTGTGAAAGATGAGTAATGTAAAGTAAAAGCCGACACAGGATATAAGACATCAAACATTAAACAGTGACTTCAATTGGATTTTATCAGATGGATGTATTTTAGACCATTTGCGGACTCCTTATCTTTTATAATGTAAATACTTAGGGTGTCACTTCAGTCTTTAAACCCCCGAGTTATTTTGCATT
Organism: Panopea generosa; assembly: GCA_029582155.1. Classification (NCBI taxonomy): domain Eukaryota; kingdom Metazoa; phylum Mollusca; class Bivalvia; order Adapedonta; family Hiatellidae; genus Panopea; species Panopea generosa. The sequence continues at coordinate 19,392,778 of CM055900.1, read as the reverse complement.
TTTATACGGTGTTCCGTTAGGGTTATCGCAGTATATTTATTAAATTAAATAAAGTCGAAACTACGATGAAACAACGATGGTGAAAACTCGAAACTACGATGGTGAAAAGTCAAAGTGACCGTTGTTTCGACTTTATTTAATTTAATTACTAATATACCGCAATTGCCCTAACGGGACATCGTATTTTTATAAGCGGAGACATTCCTGTTATAAAAAACTTTAAAAACGTTCCTACGTGGAATTTCATTTACTGTGGAAATTCTAGACCTATGCATTCATATTTGATATATTTGAAAGATCGCATGGAAATGTTGAAATCAATGTTAATCATGCACCAAAACAATAGTCACACATTTAAAGGTAGTGTAGCGGGATAAAACGATATACAAGTCTTTAAAATCGATATAAAATTGGAGAGGTAAACTTGAATCGAACACTCCATCTTAAAAAAATAGACAGCATTTAAATACTGTTTGACGACCTTCTCATCGTCATTCTGAATAAAACCTCTGACTTGTGTAAGTGGTCACCTGTATTAAGCAGCCACCTGTATTAAGCAACCATATCTTTATTCCTATTTCTATGCTTCCAGAGTAAATTAACCTGTATTAAACAACAACCTGTCTTAAAATGCCACTTTTGCTCCTTCCCTTGACTGGCTGCTTAAGACAGGTTTGGCGATATTTCCTTCACATTAACATAATGTACATCACATTCTACAACAATATGTACTGAATTAGAAACAAACCGTCACAGACTCAATGTGTATCACTGAAAAATTCACAAAAAAATAGCACTTCACTATACATATATAAAATAAACATAAATGGTTACCCATTCCCAACATAAGCAGGAAGCAGAGGGATCCGATCCAGGCGGTGTTTCCGGCGCCAGACTGGAAGTATGACAGCATCTCTGTGTATAAGACGCCATACGATTTGATGGTCCCAACCACTAACATGTACATGAAGAAACAGCCTAAAGGTAATAAAAATGGGATATTAATAAATATAATCATGTTTCTGCAGAATTACTTATATAAAAATGGAAACAATATTGTTTGTCGAAAACAGAAATTCTCATAACCTGTGTAATCATGTTGCAGTACAACATATACAGGATATTGCCCGAAAGTGATATGTTTTTTTCTCTCTAAAATTGGAAATGATATTTATCGACAAGGTAAGTTCAAACCAAATTATCTATTGTTTTTTAATAAATACTGAGTAAAATGTTCATATGACATCTGTTTATCAAATTATAAGATTGACAGTGAATCGCAATAGTCATCATTTCAGCATTTCAGTGTTGTAGAACATTCACACATCATTAACTTATTGATTAATTTCTATAAATCGTTTGTGTTGTAGAGCATTTACACATGAGTTATTTATTTATCACATATAGCATTTATGTTGACGTCACACAAAAACAGTATATAATTGGGTGTGAAATTCGTATCACTTTACGGCAATATCCGGTGTACGTTGAACCCACCGTGATAATGCATCACGTATACTCTTACAGGACATAAAATTTTCAGAATCAATTGATTCTTTAATATTCGTTATAAGAGGTATAGAACAGTTTATAACATTTTATTAATATTAAAATATATCAAGCTGGCAATACGCACATTAATACATTTAATAACCGGTCCCGCTTAGCTCAGTAGGTAGCACGTCTGGCTATCAACTTAGGGATCGTGAGTTCGAATCCAACCAGATCAGTCTCTGTGATGTCTTACGACTTTGTGTCTCATTATCATTCGTCGCTAGCCGCTGATTCAAGTAAGATGGTTACCAACTACTTGCGTGGGAGATGTGCTCGAGGATGGTAAACCTTCCAGGATCCCAAGAAAAAGTGGCTTGAGTATCCCGGTCAGAGTCTCCCGGGGTCGGTGATAACTTATATGCAACATTGTTTCTCATTAACATTCGCTGATTCACCTGGGAAAGTTATCAGCTACTTGCGGATATGGGTTGGGCTCAAGTACTGGTTAACCCAGATAAGGTTAGGTTAACTGATCGCCTGTCAGCTCTCGATGACATAAAATGACGTTAACAATTCAATCAATCAATAATACATTTAATCGATAAGTTTTCACAACCAAACGTTCCCCGTCTTGGTTTCTGTGCCATTCATTAATGGTCTTACCTACAAGAATTACCCATGCGTATCCACCGTCTACATCCGGGTCTTTCCGTTGTTCATTGCCGACCATTTTGTCATTTGTGTTTAACCTAGCTGTATTTTCAGTCTAGTCATTCACTCACAACTCCGTGGTGGCTGTTGATCGATGATGCTGGAAAATAAATCTAAAAAAATCAATGATCATCTATTTGGGGGGAAAAACAACGTCAGCGATGGCATGTATACTTCCTTTGTCTAAATGTATACTAATTTGTATATAAGACACCATTGACCATAGATAATCAACACTTTGTTATCGAACATGATTGATGTTGTATTGAAATGACACACATGTGTTTAAATTGTTATTTTTATACAGGTTATGGCCGTAATTGTAAATTACATTAAATCAAACACATATATAATAGTATAATCTAATGTTTTTTCAAAATGTTCCAATAAGCTTTCGGCCTTGTTTGGTCACGTGGTAGAGTGCTGATTTGATTTAGAGAACTTGGTACTGATAAACGTATTGAAAGTATACACGATTTGTTTTAAATACACAACTTTAGTTGCCACTGAAAATCTTGTTTTATTTACAAATGCCAAACGACTGATTGGTCGGAGGCCAGCAGCCTGAACAATGGCAACCAAACGGATCAGTTATATCTGAACGCTTGACGAAATAACCACCTGTGTTACTCAGCGCTTTATTTGTGAAGAAATCAATACTGTACCGTAAATTGTTTACTTCATGGAATTTATAAACAGTAAATTGCAAGATTTGTTTTGTTTGAAAGACAACCAGGAACCATTTTAGACGGATGTGCGTTGGTTCTGGAATGCAAACAGTTGGGTATCTGTAAGTTGCTTACATTTGTACACGAAATGCGTTGTATACTAGTTCCTTACACATAACAAACTACAGTCCGTGTGTTGTATACTAGTTCCTTACACATAGCAAACTTCAGTCCGTGTGTTGTATACTAGTTCCTTACACATAGCAAACTACAGTCCGTGTGTTGTATACAAGTTCCTTACACATAACAAATTACAGTCCGTGTGTTGTATACTAGTTCCGTACACATAGCAAACTACAGTCCGTGTGTTGTATACTAGTTCCTTACATATAGCAAACTACAGTCCGTGTGTTGTATACTAGTTCCTTACACATAACAAACAATAGTCCGTGTGTTGTATAATAGTTCCTTACACATTGCAAACTACATTCCGTGTGTTGTATACTAGTTCCTTACACACAGCAAACTACAGTCCGTGTGTTGTATACTAGTTCCTTACACACAGCAAACTACAGTCCGTATGTTGTATAATATTTCCGTACATATAGCAAACTACAGTCCGTATGTTGTATAATATTTCCGTACACATAGCAAACTATTGTCCGAATGTTGTATAATAGTTCCTTAGACATAGCAAACTACAGTCCGTGTGTTGTGTAATAGTTCCTTACACATAACAAACTATAGTCCGTGTGCCGTGTGTTCCTTACACATAGCAAACTATAGTCCGTTTGTTGTATATATATTAGAATAGTTCTTTATTCATAATAATCTACAATCCGTATGTTGTATAATAGTTCCTTACACATAGTAAACTACAGTTCGTGTTTTATTCCTTACACATAGCAAACTACAGACCGTGTGTTATATTCCTTACACATAGCAAACTACAATCTGTGTGTTGTAAAATATTTCTTTACACATGATAAACTACAGTCCATATGTTGTATAATAGAATTGTTATGTATTCATAATAAACTACAGTCCGTATGATGTATAATAGTTCCTTACGCATAACAAACTATAGTCCGCATGTTGTATAATAGTTCCTTACACATAGCAAAAAAACAAAAAAACAGTCCGTTTGTTGTTTAATAGTTCCTTACACATAGCAAACTACAGTCCGTATGTTGTATTCCTTACACATAGCAAACTACAGTCTACGTGTTGTATTCCTTACACGTAGTCAACTACATTCTGTGTGTTGTAAACTAGTTTCTTACACATAATAAACTACAGTCTGTAAGTTGTATAATAAAATAGTTCTTTATTCATAATTAACTACAGTCCGTATGTTGTATACTAGTTCCTTACACATAGCAAACTACAGTCCATGTGTTGTATACAAGTTCCTTACACATAACAAACTACAGTCCGTGTGTTGTATACTAGTTCCTTACGCATAGCAAACTACAGTCCATGTGTTGTATACTAGTTTCTTACACATAACAAACTACAGTCCGTGTGTTGTATACTAGTTCCGTACACATAGCAAACTACAGTCCGTGTGTTGTATACTAGTTCCTTACATATAGCAAACTACAGTCCGTGTGTTGTATACTAGTTCCTTACACATAACAAACAATAGTCCGTGTGCTGTATAATAGTTCCTTACACATTGCAAACTACATTCCGTGTGTTGTATACTAGTTCCTTACACACAGCAAACTACAGTCCGTATGTTGTATAATAGTTCCTTACACATAGCAAACTACAGTCCGTGTGTTGTATAAAAGTTCTTTATGCATAATAAACTACAGTCCGTATGTTGTATAATAGTTCCGTACATATAGCAAACTACAGTCCGTGTGTTGTATAATAGTTCTTTATGCATAATAAACTACAGTCCGTATGTTGTATAATATTTCCGTACATATAGCAAACTACAGTCCGTGTGTTGTATAAAAGTTCTTTATTCATAATAAACTACAGTCCGTATGTTGTATAATAGTTCCGTACATATAGCAAACTACAGTCCGTGTGTTGTATAAAAGTTCTTTATTCATAATAAACTACAGTCCGTATGTTGTATAATAGTTCCGTACACATAGCAAACTACAATCCGTGGGTTGTATAATAGTTCTTTACACTTAACAAACTAAAGTCCGTATGTCGTATAATAGGTCCTTACACATAGCAAACTATAGTCTGTGTGTTGTATAATAGTTCCTTAGACATAGCAAACTACAGTCCGTGTGTTGTGTAATAATTCCTTACACATAGCAAACTATTGTCCGAATGTTGTATAATAGTTCCTTAGACATAGCAAACTACAGTCCGTGTGTTGTGTAATAGTTTCTTACACATAGCAAACTATAGTCCGTTTGTTGTATATATATTAGAATAGTTCTTTATTCATAATAATCTACAATCCGTATGTTGTATAATAGTTCCTTACACATAGTAAACTACAGTTCGTGTTTTATTCCTTACACATAGCAAACTACAGACCGTGTGTTGTATTCCTTACACATAGCAAACTACAATCTGTGTGTTGTAAAATATTTCTTTACACATGATAAACTACAGTCCATATGTTGTATAATAGAATTGTTCTGTATTCATAATAAACTACAGTCCGTATGATGTATAATAGTTCCTTACGCATAACAAACTATAGTCCGCATGTTGTATAATAGTTCCTTACACATAGCAAAAAAACAAAAAAACAGTCCGTTCGTTGTTTAATAGTTCCTTACACATAGCAAACTACAGTCCGTATGTTGTATTCCTTACACATAGCAAACTACAGTCTACGTGTTGTATTCCTTACACGTAGTCAACTACATTCTGTGTGTTGTAAACTAGTTTCTTACACATAATAAACTACAGTCTGTAAGTTGTATAATAAAATAGTTCTTTATTCATAATTAACTACAGTCCGTATGTTGTATAATAGTTCCTTACACATAGCAAAAAAAAAACAGTCCGTTTGTTGTATAGTAGTTCCTTACACATAACAAACTATAGTCCGTGTGTTGTCACGATGATAAAAGTTCCTTACACATAGCAAACTAAAGTCAGCTTTTCAGAACCGTTTTAAGTTACGTTTGATGAATATTATGTATATGTACATACACACGACACATTCCTGTTATATATCCATAGCAACAAAGTGTCGCGTACTAAGTAAATGACGACAACTGTCACATTATCTTGTATTATCTTACCCATAATGCATCTTTGAACAATTAGCGAACCTAACAATTCAAGAGAGGACGAGATTCATGAATTATTCAAAACATTTCTTCTCAAAACAATCTTGCTGTTTAATGGCAAATTACACGCAAAGTGTTACCTTGATACAAATGTGGTTTCACAGGTTGTACAATACGTTCCATATTTATATAACTGTATTTTTCAAAATGACAAGTATTTACGAATCATAAAAATATCTATATATCTTTCATTTTTACCAGGCGAATAGTGAGTGTTAATTGAGATGGAGATAAGGCGGGGAGCGCAAATAGGCGAGAAAACGAGAGGAGAGAAAAGACAGAGAGGCGGAGAGTATAGATGAGAAAGAGGAGAAGGGAGAGGAGACATTTTGTATGTGAGAGATAGTAGATAGTAGAAAGAGACAGACAGACAGACAGACAGACAGACAGACAGACAGACAGACAGACAGACAGACAGACAGACAGACAGACAGACAGACAGACAGACAGACAGACAGACAGAGACAGACAGACAGACAGACAGACAGACAGACAGACAGACAGACAGACAGAGAGTGAGAGAGAGAGAGAGAGATAGAGAGACAGACAGACAGAGAGAGAGAGAGAGAGAGAGAGAGAGAGAAGAAAAAGGGAGATGTAGATGTAGGAAGGGAGAGATGGATATATATATATAAAGAGAGAGAGAGAGAGAGAGAGAGAGAGAGAGAGAGAGAGAGAGAGAGAGAGTATACGCATATATTTAATGTGTACGTATCAAATGTATCAAATTGTGTATTACCATGTTTGCTTTATTATTTAAACAACACTTCGAACAGGACACGTATGGAGTTTACAAAACATACACACGTGTTTATTCAATAAATCCATTAAAATCCATAAAAAACACCAAACCAGTTTCCCAATATCGCCCTTTAAAATACCGTCCACAAGATCTGATATTACGACGATTTATGTAAATGTAACCAGCCCCGGGCCATATAAAGTAAATTACTGGCTTGATTATACACGTACAGTAGAGTAGATTTGTTTTGATAACTTTAAACATCTAATTTTAGTATAACTTTTGCCCTCATGTGCATGTAGCTCAGATGTTGGCTAATTCGAATACAGTCCGCAAATATTTAAAATGGACATTTTTGCCAGCTGATCAACGATGCATATTGCATTAAATTCTAATAAGGAACACAGATCACTGTTAATATCGAATTACACATCGAATTAACCTTTACACAGACGCATAACCAATCAAATATCAATCGCCATATACCACTATCTGAAACTCAATATTAACTTATCTTTATACATATAGAGCTATGTTTAATGTTTTAAAAAGAAATATACATGAAGCTATGGGCGAACGATTCAGTGCCAGATAAAACCAATTGTAACCAGCACGTGCATTAGATAACATAGACACCGTGAAAGTCGATTTTCACGTGCATACACGTACCAGTATGTTCTATGTTTATCAAACCAGTCTGGTTTTATAGACTTTACGTGAAACAATATTAGAATTTGTTAGATTTCCCAGTTTTGTTATGCCTATTTTTTTCACCAAATGTGCGTGCATGTGCCATTACTGAACAATAAAAGAAACTTCCTGTATGTTTAAGTGCAGCTATGACTCCTGTCACATTTAATCTTTATCCCGCATCAGTCGGGTCATAGCCTTACCCTGTCTTATAACACTCTTGCGATATAAATAAACTGTGTTTTCATGTTTCGATATATCTGCACTTATAAACCATAAAGCGGAAGTTTCTTGTTTTTGTTCAGTATATAAGAAATCATTAAAGTTGTTATTATACAAAACTAGTGAAGTTAAGCTAGTTTTAAAACTAGGAACACAATTCTTACATATTTATAACTCTTTGGATTGTATTATTTCACGTCTATAAAAACAGGATAAAACAAAACATGTGTTACATTAACAAGGAAATAAAATCTTCTCTGAAGATCTAATGGGGTCAAGGTCATCCCACACAAAACCATATAAAGTATGATAATTATTTTACAAGTCATTATGATTAATGAGCAAAACAAGTCAATATAAATAAACTTTTTTTTATATTTAATGGCGGAAATCAGTGTAGCTAGACTTTCTTTTCAAACGAAACAAAAAATTCAAAATGAGAATGTTTTAACGAAATGTTTAAATGACTGATCTGCCAATGAGGATATCGCGATCAATCATTTGGTGGTTACGCTTAGCTGATATCAAACCTCCATTAAATAACTCCTTCTGAACACGTGATTCCCAATTTGTTTGATTTGACATTAGTTCTAACTCATTACACATCATTGTGTACACAATATAGTTGTATTTACACATATGGCGGACGAAGAATATGAAGAATACATATTTTTTTATAAATACAAGAGCTAAAGAAAAAAAAGAAGAAAAAAAAGAAGAAAATCAAGGTCCTTGACACATTCGGATTAATTTTACTTTCGCATTTGCATCATCATGTTGGATGTATAATTTTCAGAAGAAAAAAACAGTTAATCGAAAAGTCATCAAAATTGACATGCTTTCTTATTGCAGTGTCTCAAAATTTTGAACATGGCACGCATATTGCAAGTGTATGGCGCAACAATACGCAGAAAAAACTCACGTGACTTTATGCTATGGAGTGGTGCAAAGAAATCCGAGGAACGGAATAAACAATAATGCTTGTTGCATAAAGTCTCAAAATTTATAAAAGAAGTCTTCAAAATTCGTAAAAGTACTTTGAATAATTTAATTACTATACTATCATTGGTATATCTGTTGTTTATTTTGTAGATATATTTAATTTATATTATTTTGTAATTGTATATTAATTGCTGGCGAACCCACGTGACTTTATGCTATGGAGTGGTGCAAAGAAATCCGAGGAACGGAATAAACAATAATGCTTGTTGTATAAAGTCTCAAAATTTATAAAAGAAGTCTTCGAAATTCGTAAAACTACTTTGAATAATTTAATTACTTATACTATCATTGGTATATCTGTTGTTTATTTTGTATATATATATTTAATTTATATTATTTTGTAATTGTATATTAATTGCTGGCAAACCCACGTGACTTTATGCTATGGAGTGGTGCAAAGAAATCCGAGGAACGGAATAAACAATAATGCTTGTTGTATAAAGTCTCAAAATTTATAAAAGAAGTTTTCAAAATTCGTAAAACTACTTTGAATAATTTAATTACTTATACTATCATTGAAATACCTGTTGTTTATTTTATATATATATTGAATTTATATTATTTTGTAATTGTATATTAATTGCTGGCGAACCCACGTGACTTTATGCTATGGAGTGGTGCAAAAATGGTGGAAAAGAACCCGCCTCGGGTAGCATTTTTGCAGATTACTTCCTTGATATTGCATGGAAATTCACGAATCAAAGACACACGTCAGCTTTTTATGGAGACGACCCATCGTTTATATAAAATGACCATGAAAAACTTGTAATTTTTGCAAAAAAACAACAACAGTACAATAACGTTTTGTGCTCAGTTGGACAATTATGTTATGGAGCGGTGCAATAAAAAAAAACATACGCCGTTTTCCTTTTTCAAATAACATGGTTTTGTCTCATGCCCATATAATATCACCGTTGGTTCATCTCTGAACAGAGACGTGTTCGTCTTTGTTTCTTGAATATTCATGAAAAATAAGAAAGTTATCTGCATAAATGTAACCTGAAGCGGGCTCTTTTCCTCTGATATTTTACACCACTCCATAGCATATCACTCTCGAAGCCTTCCTGGTACTAAGCATATGTGTAAAAAGTGTCTTGCATAAGGACACCACACATAGCCGTGGCGGAGGATCGAACCCACGACTCTTCAATTAGTGGAGCACGTGGTCTAGTGGTAGAGTACCGAACCCACGACCCTCCGATCATGCGTTCGGTTCTCTACCACTAGACCACGTGCTCTACTAAAGAGTTGATAAAAAGGCAAGATCTCGTATGCGTGCCTCCAATATACGCGTTAAAGGTGCTTGCAAGTGTTCCTTTCATGTAAATCCTAATGTTGGATTTTACAACGTACCCCACCACTGATTTTACAACGTACCCCACCACTGATTTTACAACGTACCCCACCACTGTATTTTACAACGTACCCAACCACTGATTTTACAACGTACCGTATTTTACAACGTACCCCACCACTGTATTTGACAACGTACCCCACCACCGTATTTTACAACGTGTCCCACCACTGTATTTTACAACGTACCCCACCACTGTATTTTACACCGTACCGTATTTGACAACGTACCCCACCACTGTATTTGACAACGTACCCCACCACTGATTTTAAAACGTACCCCAACGATGATTTTACAACGTACCCCACCACTGTATTTTACAACGTACCCCACCACTGATTTGACAACGTACCGTATTTTACAACGTACCCCGCCACTGTATTTGACAAGTTACCGCACCACTGATTTTACTACGTACGCCACCACTGATTTAACAGCGTACCCCACCACTGTATTTTACAACGTACCCCAACACTGTATTTTACAACGTACGCCCACCACTATATTTTACAACGTACCCCACCACTGTATTTTACAACGTACCTCACCACTGTATTTTACAACGTACCCCACCGCTGATTTTACAACGTACACCACCACAGTATTTTACAACGTACCTCACCACTGTATTTTCAATGTACCCAACAACTGTATTTTACAAGTGCGATATAAAATGTTGAATTACATTTTTTTTCTTGGTTAAATATTTGCGTATAAAAGCAGAGACGTATATATTAGACCCATTGATAAAATGAATTAAATTACAAGCATTAATGAGACTTGGATCGTAAACAGCATAAACCCCTCTTTATTAAAATACGACACCGAACTTCCCTTAGGTGTTATCCATGGAGCCATTTTCTTTATAATATAAGATATATTAAAATTGCAAGTCACAAAAATTAAACGCTTTTTTAGTGGTAGGTGTCGAATGACTGTTTGTATGTAGTAAATGCTGCAAAAACAACCACCTGCCATCAACAGCGATAAGAATATTTAAAATGGCCAAATTGAATTACTGAGTGCAAATTGGTAATTATTCAAAGTGTAAAAAATTTTTGTTACCAGGGCAACGGCCTCCGAGAATGAATACCCTTATGTAATACAGACGAAAAACACCACAACAAGATTTTGACAAAAGAAATGTACTTAAAGGTCTTCATCAGCGTGATTGTGATATTAAAGATGTACGTTGCTGAGTAAAAGTTATAATCTGAACGAAACTGAGGTTTTACGGTGTACCGACCTATAAACGTTATATGAAAATAAAAGAAAAGAAAATTCCAAGCTCCCGCTCTATGTACAAAACAACAAATATTATAAAGAAAGGGGAAAAACACATCAACAAATGAAAACAGAACTGCAGAGTTTTCAGAAAACTGTATCCAATACTCAGAACAAGCCCCGATCTTAATGTGTCACTTTGTTTTTTTATTCTATATAAAAAAAATCTTGACCAGTATTTTTGTTTTTTGTGTGTATTTTTTGGTACTCTAAGCTTTTTTTAAAAAAGAAGTCCTAAAATGCCCATAAATACATGCACCATTTTTTAAAATCCTATAAAAGTCACCATTTTAGCACCAGTGATGTCTTACTGCAGTATACGTTTGCTCTACTCATTTGCAGAAGAAATCACAAGAACCGTTTTGATAACATTACAAAGGACCTTTTTAAGTATAAAGGAAAGGGGCGCAACTGTGTATTTTTTACAATAACATGTTGTTACCATGGTTACCGAATGCAATTATTTAATGATAATTTACGTCTTTATTATCCATAAGGTGTAGCCAGTATTAAAACTATAACCAAATCAAGACAGAAACCGGCTTGTTTTACATGCCGATGCGCGCACAAAATGACCTTTTTTATGTGTTGGCGTGCCGTAAAACACCCTTCATTCATTTATATGACGTGCAGATAGCCGTCAGTCTTGTTATTTGTTGAATTCCCTCAATAATTTTGTAAGATGGTAAAGTTGGTTATATCAAATATTTAAGTCTATATATGTATTTAGTAAATCAATGAACATTTTTATACGTACTCCAATGAATTATTATGAACTTTGGCAAGTTTGCTACTCTAGTGTTCCATTTTTGCTATGATATATATTTTTATTATTAAATGTATTTATTGTGTAAATTAACTTACAAATTGTTTGAGTTTGTTTGTCTGTTTGGTGTTTAGCGTCGCTTTCAACAATTGTTCAGTCATACCATGACGGTATCTGCTTGACACAATATTCTAAGTGCTGCCACACTGAAGTTTCATACGGCAAACGCATGGTATGATACCCCACCCAGACACATTATACTGACACTGGGCCGACCAGACCTAGAACTATCCGCTAAATGCTGAGCGCCAAGTGAGCAAGCTTCTAGTACCATTTATAAAGTGTTTGATATTGCCCGACCGGGGATTGAACCCACGACCCTTTAAATTGCGGTATAATATAACATGCCATGCGGTGTTCGTTGAGCAAAGTACTTTATCCATATATACTTAGTACTGGTTCTACCCAGCAGGTCCTTGAGCATGATTTATCTAAGTTGTAAGAACGTATTTCTCTATCGAGTATGAGTCAACATGAATAAGTTTATAAAAAAAGTTAAAGCTTTACAGATAACATTAAGACATACAGAACGTGTACAATATCGACTTCATATGTTAAGGCTAACACGGCTTCTTAAATAAGTTCTAAAGATTATATTAACCTCAACAGATTAAACCCGCAAACTTGTTAAATAAATTCAGTTTAAACAAAGTAAATAAAAATACAGAAAGTGTGAATTGTGTATGTCATTAATTTGCGAGTTCATACTGTAATTTCTAAAACAAATGTGTGACTTACTTGATAAATAAAAGAATCAAAACTCGCTTATATCAGTAACATTTTAATAAACTAACCCCACCCCATGCCAGTTTAAGACTGATTGATTGATTAAATATTAAGCGTCAGTTTATGCCTTCGAGGTCTAATAGGCAATCGGTTAACCTTGTCACTCTTTCCTGGGATCGCGGAATATGAAACAGTACTCGAACACACCCATCTCCGCAAGTAACTGATAACTGAATCAGCGGTGAGAGACGTATGATATTGAGACGCAACATTACGGAGATGGTGGCCGTGCAACGATTCGAACTCACCGAATACTTTGATTAATAGTCCGACATGCCATCGACTAAGCTAACCGGGCCCGGCTACAGATTTACAAGCTTAGAGTACTTATGATTTACTGATTTTATAAGTTCATATTTTAATACATAAACAGAAGTAGAAATTACTTCTTTGCTAACTCTTAATATACCATTAATAAATTGAAAACAATTGGTCCAACTTAGGCTAATTCAGCTCGTTAAAACATTTAATAAACTTACCCGCCAGATTTAACAATGTAAATAAACAAACAGTTTAGCGTAAAATCCCTGTATAATAACCACACTTAAGGTATGCCAATAATGGTTTTAACATTTGCATACTATGGCTATATATACCGGGGTCACTCTGCTATAATACAGCATTATCTGCCGTCCACAATTAAACAATACTTCCACAATAGATTTTTATGGATCAAAACTATTATAAAGTTTAAAGTCAATACTTGCGGGTAATTACTGATTACTGCAAACCCTGTGAGGTATGTACATTAGCCCTGCAAACTGTCCCGGTAAATATTTTATAGTTTTAAAATTCAATGAATTTGTGACCCATACTTATATTATCAATGACGGGCACGCTTTAACTAACGTTTAAAACCATGCTGTGTAAATTCAGATTTAATGTACATTGTTTGTAAACTATGTAATCGAAAATTTGATCAACATTACTTGTATATATTAAGTGTATAACTATATAACCATACACACTGTATCAAAGCACTTCATTTTCAATTAGAGACATCACAATCAGTACCTTTGATAAGGTGTGTTTCAATAAAAGTGAAACGTGTTATATAAACAAAATTCAACAATCTTTATTTTAACATTTTGCTTCACGGAAATATTTTTCTATTCGTAACCATTCGACCAATTCATCTTTCGGTCTTATGCGCTCCGCCGAGGAAGTCTGACTGTTCCCCCCCCCCCCAGAACAATCGTTATCGTAATTACTTCATTATTTTCGTATATTTCCGTAAAATCTCGCCGATGTAATCCGATGAATAGCATGCTATATTTGACAATATGGAAAGGTGTATAGGTGGGAAATTTCAAGATCAGTGACTCATGGTTTTATTTTCGAATTCGACCAGTTTCGAGAATGTATCTGAGATTTTATGATTACAGTGATTGCAGTGACTTTGTAAGTAAGTTCGGTTACGAACGAAAAACTGAAAGTGCTATCGTGTGCATGCAAGCATATTTTCATGTAAGTGCTATAGCGTGTGTGTTTTTTACAATTTAATTTCAGTTTTTATTTAAATTTACCCTGCCATATGGCTTACATATTGTGAATCTGGTTCATCTTCAATATAATGAACTCGAATGACGAGGTGAATGTCGTCACGAAATTTGTTCGGGACATCTGTTTTTAGAATAGGGAGTTCGTTTAAATTTCACAACACCGATTAGAACATAATTTATATTTTTTGTCACGTTTTAGCAAATTTGAAATTCTAAACCAATAACGGAATGCTTTGTATTCATTTAAATAGACACGTTTTTTTTCTTCTGACACGCTGCCTTCTATGGTATTGAACAACAATTAAACCTAGGTATAATGTTTGAACCAATGTATTTAATATGTTACACACCAGTTAACGTTTTTTCTTTAAAAGAATAACCCTACAATTTACATGCGCAATGACATACGAATTTTTCGTAATCAAAAGAACTACATTCCTCAGATGAATTTGAGAAGTTGAAGTTGAGATAATGAAATTGAGATTTTGCGTGAATACGTGAGCTTTTACGTGATTATGCGAGCTTTCATAAAATCCCAGTAGAGCTTGCCGCTTTCCTTCTCTATATAAGTCCTAGGTGTAGTGTACTAACTTATTTCACAGCAGAGTTGTCAGAACAATTATTGTGTACTAATTATATTCCATATGATGAGGGATAGAACTACTTGTCAGTGCTGTAGTGGCTGATTTATAGATCTTCTTCAAGTGGCCAATTAGAGGGCGGGGTCGGAAAGTGTTAAACAATCTTAATATTTGTATACCAAAGTAATGCAAATAAGGAGTTTTGTGTAAAATTAGCGTAACTAGATGGAAATGAAGAGGATGGTTACACTGGTTTTGATTGCCCGATTTATAAGTGCTAAATATGCGATTACGTGCCAAATGTTACGTCAGCTGTTCGATATTTCACGATGGCTCTATCGGAACACCGTAGGCTAGTTTATCATTTTTGTCACGTTTATTAAGTGTGGTTAAATTATCGACCCCTGTGTGGATCCAGGGTGCCAAATGTGTGATGGCAATAATTGGAACAGTGTAGCTAATACATGTTGTAAGTGGCCATTATATGAGTACTTGGATAAAAGGTATCAATGTTTTAGGTTCATCTTGCATTTTCATTTGTTTATGCTGTTTTTTTTTCAATATGTATGTTAATTCTTTTCGTGTGCATGGAGAGTGAACCTAAAATCGTCCCTTTAGTTGAAGCATACAATCTACAATACAATGTGTTAGTTCGCGCCGGTAATACTTCAAATCACATCTGTACCTTTTACCACAAATCTTGGCTAGTTGTCATTTTTTGTACAGATTTATAAGATATGCAATGTTTGCTTGCAGTAAACAAAGTGTATAACCACTACAATCCTACTTTCCGGAGTGGAATTAATCATTAGATAAAGTATGTGTATCAATGTTTTATCGGTTGTTTGCCAGGTTGCGGGTTCGATAACCGGACAGGCAATAGCAAAAATCTTAAAATAGCTGTAGTAGCTTTCTTGTGATATGTCGACACGTATTTGACATTATTTACCATTACTATTTATCATTGCACCTTTCCATATATCACGAAATTAAGGGTATGCCTGCATCTAAAGACTGGGGCATCCTAATTTCATATCTGCATCGTGCAGTTATATCCAACCTATCTAGAAAGTGTGGATCGTTTATGCCTCTGAGTGGGCCCTGCACTTCACCAGGAAGGAGAAGAAGAAGAAGAAGAAGAAGAAGAAGAAGGTGAAGAAGAAGAAGAAGAAGAAGAAGAAGAAGAAGAAGAAGAAGAAGAAAAAGAAGAAGAAGAAGAAGAGATGTGCACTATGTCCCACTGTGGTATGACCCGCCTTACCGAACGTCACTGTTCCATGCGTATAAGTTCTAAGTATGTGTTTTATGATAATCCATTAGCTTAATCTAGACAAACATCACTTATATTTTTCACAGTTTATCGATATACATAATACAGCAAATATTCACGTGTTATCAGAATGGAATTATGAAAATGCAAACCTGTACTAACATATAGCTTTTGGTTGAGATACGTTGTCCTTGCGTCAACTATAAACTATTTCCTTTAAAATCCCGGTGTGGAAAACATTTATAACACGAGTAAACGAAGGTTCGAGCTATTTATATTTAGAACACTACCAGTATCCTGTCTTTAAATATTGGAAATGAAAAATTTACATAGACTCTTCAGTCGCTGCATATACTGGTTGTAACATACAGCGTGTATACAACAATTCTATTCAGTATTTTCTATTCAGTAATTTGTGTAAATCCGCAAGAAGTTAATTTTTTTTTACGCTGTACATTATATTACAAACCACTATACGGTGCGTGGCGTCGTACTTTACGCCAGAGTGCCCGCGATTTAAACTTCGTGACCCCTGAAAATGCACATACCTGTGTGCAATGTGAAAGTGAGTAACACAATGGGAATTATAAGGTGGTGTTTAAATGAATTCAAGATGATGCGATGTCAGAGGGCTATTGCGTAGCATAAAGGCCGAGGTGATCAGATTGGTGCTACCCGTCATTGATCACCAGACGACATTACAAAAGTACGCGCACTTACTGCGGTGATGGGGAAATAACTGGGGCTAACATTGATACTTGAAAACTGACTATTTAAGACATTCGAAATTCTCCTTTCTACACATCTACACATTTTTTCAAACGTTTAATCAAATCAGAAAATGTTTTTTGCGTGCCTCTTTCGGTATGCTTTTGATGCAGCGAAAGGCCGCTAATCCGACCTTCTCTGACGGGACTCGAAACGGCGGCCTCTCAGGCATTGTGTGATGACAGAATTGAGCCAAACGTTACATGGTGCTAGGTCAGTGCTGTACAGAGGGTGTGGCAAAGTTTCAGTTCCATTCCTAGCCAGATAATAAATAGCTACCGCAGACTCGGGGGCGGTGCGTTGTCCTACAGTGATTTTTATTCCGCGCCTTCCAGCGATACATGGGCGGGATTTAGTTTTGCATGAAAGACATTTTGTGCGTAAAGCCTTCCAGTAACATTAGTGTGTTCAGGTACCGGCACCTGTGTCACCTTTCCGTCACGCGCTCCGTACAGCCCTGGCCTAGCCTTATGTGGCTTGTGACTCAGTTCTGGGAGGCTGCCGGTTCGAGTCCCGTTAGGAGGATTGGGGACTTTTCACTACATATCAGTAGTAAAACGAAACAGGACTACAGAAAGGCAGTTTCTTATTGGATTTAACGTTTGATATAATGTTTAGTAGTGCAGAGTAATAGTCAGGGTTTTTTTTCAAGGTAAACTTCATTTTTCTTATACCACACCAAGTGCACGGACTTTTGTAATGCCCTTTGTATAACGAATTTGTAAAGGCAGCATCTGTACGCAAGCGACATTATAATAATAATCTCAAGAGATATGAAAACATACATGTATCGATTTATATATATTCATATCCTACCTTAACCATTGTCTGTTGATGTTATTGGTTATTTAATTCAGGTGTTACTGAATAAACAGGTACCGCCTGTATTGGTGTCACTTTAAATCCTGTGATGTTTGTTTGCCGAAACACCGACCATCCGATCATGGGTTCGGTGCTCTATCACTGAACCACGTGCTCCATATCTATCTCAACTCTATCGACTCCGTTGTCCAAATGAAGACGTAATGTCGATAAATAAAGACCCACATTTTTGCGTGGACTAAATGTTATGTACGTAGTTGCAAATGTCAATATATCGAACGTAATACTGTAATTTCCCTTTTTTGAACGTTCATGTGATATGAACTCATGCACCACTTACAATGTAAGTGAAACCGGAAATGGTCCGAAGTCATTGTTGCATTAAAAATTTTTTATTGCAATCGGATTCAGTGTATCAGTTTACAGAAAATAAAATAAAATAAAACAACTTTTAGCAGAGAAAATTTATACTTTAAAGAAATTTAAACATGCCTGCACAGGCATAACACAAATCAAGGTTTTATATAGACTTAGAAACTATATAATATGTCCTTGTAGATCTACAAAAATATTCTCAGGTAAGAGAATATAGACACAGTCATCATGTGTAACCCGTTATACGCACATTGACTTGTTTACATGTTTATATGTCTTTGTTAATATCTACGTATGTGACCGTATCTGTAGCAACATATATAAAATATATTTATCCCGTTTATACAACCGTCTGCCGTCTCTCATGTAGCAATTCAGTAAACGCGGGGACCAGATTATTGCACTTTTAGCTTGCTCATCGGTGGAAGTAATTCCTTACTACGGTGTGCAATTGGGGCCGCTTTTTAAATATCGCAACTAAGTTACATCACGTCTTCGCATCATCATAACAGCGTATCACAACATTGTGCAGTATGGATGTTTCAAAGCTGGCCCTAACTGGATACCCTGGTTCTTAGAAGACGTGCAATGTTGCTCTGGTCTGAACTATGTAATTGCCACACTTGAACGCTTTCGTAAACTATTCACCTGTGTATGTATATAACCAGCCATGACTTTTATTATTATTGTTATCATGATTTTACAATAGCAACACACACTTGACGTGATGTATTACAAGCACCTGTAATAAAAACATCATATAACTGATTAAAGACATTGGGTGTAAAACGGAGGTAATTGCGGTGGGGGTGTTTTCACTTTCACATCTTAAATAGATTCATGGATTGAAGTTTTTGAAACTTGTCAAGCAACGATATGGCTCTGTCTGCTGTTAAAATAATTTAGGTTTAGCGTGAGAAATTCATTTAAAACTAGAGAAGGGTGTGTGTGTGTGCGTGCGTGCGTGCGTGCGTGCGTGCGTGCGTGCGTGCGTGCGTGCGTGTGGTGTGGGGATGGGGTCAACTTAATATAGACATCTAGCTAAGTATGTAAAACATGCCAATGTCATATGTTGAAATTGAAGTGAGTTGATAAATAGAACTTTTTAACAAAAAAAAAACAAAACACAAAAAACGTTTGATTTCCATATTCTGTACACGTGCGACTTTAAAACATGTTCCTATGATAATGTCAAGGACGGTCATTTTATCGCACATATATACGATCGTACTGATACTTAATGCATGGACTGGTATGCATTTTTCGAAATTGAACAGTCTATGAGGCCTTTATTTATTTCGGGCAAAAGTTCTCGGCAGTCATGCGCATTAACTGTTTAGCCCGAGAATGCAAAAAACAACAACACAGCAACAATAACTTGAAATGATTTCATATCCGCGGTATTGGCAAGTATAAAATTCATGAGATTAATTTATATATTGTGATAAAACTTATATGGCAGTACTTGCAGAACAGTTTTCTCAGTTATATGTAAAAACAAGGGGATTAACAGGTCACCGATTCGCTCATCTGATGAAAAATGTATATTGCTACAACATAGTTTTGATCATAATTCAAGGCCGCGCTATATAAATGGCGTGCACCTGGTGGATGGCAGCTACATACCCAAAAACTAAACCGTATATTTAAATTGAGAGTCAACTTATTTCTGGTTGAATGAGAATGTCAAAGGTTAACTGATCACAATTAAATGTAAATTTGATATGATTTGCCATTAAAAATACATTTATGTTACTTCCAATTTTTTGGGGTTACTGTAAAAAAAATACATTGGTGTCAGTATAAAACTAGGGTTCACCAATATCAGGAGTTAAAACTTGGTAAAAAGTGACACGTTTTCCCACTTACGTGTGGATGTGATATTTTGTTCACGAAACTCAGATATAGGGAAAGTAAAGCCAAACATTATAATAAACATCTGTTGAATATGAAAAAAGGCGGCGTCTGACCTTGCACATATATTATAATAGTCGGAATTGCGGATACAATATAAGATCGTTAAATTCATGATATCATTAAATCGGTTATTATAAATTAATTACTGGTATCAATAAACACTAATTCAAGAGCTATCTAGCGTATTGACCGTAATAAGTGCTTGAATGTATGATTTGATTGATAAGATATTAAACGTCATTTTCATGCCATCGAGGGCTAACGGAAAATCACTTGAATCAATCTTGAAAAATGTAGGCGAGTGCATAGCTTTGGTAATTTCATGTGAGTAAATGAACTTTGTACACATATGTAAGTATTTTACATGAGTAAGTGTTTCTCAGTAAATGACCTTGAGTATGTATAATTATGTGATATTTGTTATTATATGCAACTAAATCATATATTTGTAAATTTAAGAAGACCATGTTTGTAAAAATTACGGAGCGGAAACGACAAAGAAGCGGACGGAAGGACATAGTTCATACTATATCTATATATCCATAACACATATAACGATTTTATTAAATGTTTAATGTCAATGCGACCTTGGATTTAGAGTTACATACATGCCTTTTGCGAATTTCACAATGACTTTACGTATTGGGTATGTACAATGACCTAGTTGTAATAAAACCTTTCTATACAAATTTGAGCTTGAAGAACTAAAAGTACCACACTTATTTGACACAGGTACAACGAAGTGCCAACTATTGCATGTCCGCCTCCGAACGAGCTGTAGTGCTCTTAATAAACCCTTAACTTCATATAGACGCCTTTGGACACCTCTAATATAGATGCCTTTGGACACCTCTAATATAGAAGGCTTTTTAATTATTGGGTGAAATATGTTTATATTAACTGACAGAGTGGAAAACAGTGTAGAAAGTGTTCAGATTGGTCGTTACGAGCAATCTGAACTTTTCCTGCACTGTTTTCAAAGGCCTTCTGTGATTGTTACGGGAAAACGCGTATCTATGGAGTAAAGGGTTAAGCAACATCTATTTCTTAAACAAATTGAAGACTCCCCTGTGTGTATAAAGCACAGCTCATTGTTTTTTTTCTTCAATTGCCACCTTTACCGGCTACAACGCATACCACTCCTGACATATGTCAGTGAGTTGTGTTCAGTTTCTTTAAATATACTTCTTTTCGGCGAAACGCAAATCTCATATGACAATAATGTTAAAGTATTTGAAGCAGTTCACAAATACATTCTTACTACTAATCGCTTCTCCTAAAACGTGCAAGTCGACTGAAGAACTAACGAGTCTGTTTCAGTTTAGATGGTGAGGTCAGCCCGTCTTTCAGTTTTGTCCATGCCCATCAAAACATACTAGTGTCCATAAATGCTAATTATTATTACTATGTGAATTCATATAATATACACAAAGCTTTAAACACTTTTCTATTTTTTAATTACTCGCTTCATTTCTAGGTTTCTTTAACATATTAGAACTAATATCCCTAACAGTAAGTAAAGATATTTTTATTAAATATATTTTGAACTAGGTTTTATTCATAAAGTTAAGAGCATATATACAATCGTTATTGATCTGCCAAATCTGTTCACATTTGATATATGTCATGGAGAAAAATATTTATAAGATTTTGTATTCCGTTCTTATCCATATTTATACTTTTAAACTGATTTATATGTATGTAAATTTAAATGAATAAATATATTTAAACTAAATTTGAGTCATGTGCCAGACACAAAACATTATATTCTAAATAAAATTATTTGTTTTATAATGCCAATAGTTTTTATTTAAACTTATTTTACTTCGATTGTGAAAAAAGTTCTTACAACTTAGACAAATCCCGCTCAGTCTTTCTGGTTAGAACCAGTACTAAACAAATCCGGGAAAGTGTCTTGCTCAAGGGTACCACACATAGCCGTGGCGGAGGATCGAACCCACGACTCTCCGATAATGGGTTCGGTTCTCTACCACTGGACCATATACACATATATACATATACATATATATAGATATACACAATATTCTCTTGTAACCATGAACTTTTAATAGACATAGTTTTGCGTTCTTCAACCCCTCTTGAGGTGGTGATACACATAAAAATTCAAGAAATACACAGCGGCGTTGCTTGTATAATGATATCATACACACGTTAGGAAACACGTTTGTGGCAAAACCACATGGACGATTATTTTAAAATATCTTTGCATTAATTATTTCAAACATCTGCATCTGCAAGAAGGAGGCAATCCCACAATAGCAATAAAACAAGATATCAACCACGCCGTGTTTGTAAAGAAGATAAAAGATAAAAGAATAGTAAACCCACAGTAGATGCGAACGTGTCGTTAAAGTACGCGTGTACTTAAACGTTAAAGGTCCAGAGTGCAATGTTAAACTCGCTTGCGCATTGAGCCAATATTTACACTCAGGACGTATAACCATATAAAGGTATTTTTTCGTCAAGTATAACTATCTGAAAATTCATATTTAAGAAATAATCAACATCTTTAATAAAGAAAAAACAGCCAAATCTCGCTATCAGCCAAATCTTTGAATATGGGTGAACCTTCTTACAAAATCAAAATTGATTTTTCTTTGGAATTTTATCTAACATACCGATAAAAACTGATTTTTAAAAAAAAATAATAATACCCTCTTTTACACACATATGGCCACGAAAATGCGAAATGTGATTCTTTTGAACCATTTACAAGAGTTGTGCCCCTGTACAAAGAGAAAAACACGTTTTAGGGTCTGCGCACATGCTGGGGTATTCTAATTCTATATTTATCTCATGAAGATATATATATTTTTCATAAACAGACTAACTAGTAAGTGAAAAATGCTTAAAAATACCGTGCAATATACCTCAATTATACATCTGTAAGATAAACATACATGAGTATGTATGCAGATCATTTGTTCCCTTTCTGTTTTCAAAAGGGACATAACCCTGGTAAATGGTTGAATGGCATCATAGTTTACATTATTTTGCACGTGTGTGGTTATTTATGATAAAGATGTGTTTTTATTTCATCAATTATAACCAGTTTGACAGAAAAACAATACCAGAGACATGTAAACAGAGATGAGTAAGTTTTGGTACTTGTTTCAATTTCAGTCGGCACATTTGGCGCTTTCCAAACACTCCTCCTGAACCAACCAACAGAGTTTTGTTGATTTGATATCAAAGGAAAGTCCAGGATGTCAAACTAAAGAAAGCTTACTTTACAGTTGTCTTTCTCTCGTTTTTAGCCTTTTTCTTTTAAAGTAAACTTCTTTGTATATTTATATGGCATTTTCACAAACCATTTTGAAATCTTGCTGCAGCTGTACATAAAATTTCTATTTCTATGATATATAGCCTACGGCTTAATTCTTTTATTAAAACTTGTACAGTACTTTGTAAAATATCCCAACACCTTGTTTTCAACACGTAATAGTTTTAATTCAGAAGAAAATCAGTACCTAGTTGATATTCAGATATGGTCAATATTTTATTAGATATACTTTGCTACTTGTATCACCAAATTCCTAACGTGATTGGTTCCAAATGTTGTTATGGAAATACTACTATGGAGCCACCCGAAACCTCAGTAATGAATTGTATGCCGACGTCTGTAATTAAGTCACTGACAACGCTTGGAAATTGCATTTCTTTTTTTAAAAGTGTTCGGATTGGTACTCCTTTTGATCCATTCTTTATTGGGTCAGTTGAATATAAGAAATGAACATACTAGTTTTTTTATGAGTAAAAAAGAGTTCAACATTGACGTGGATCCCTTTAAAACCAACAAAGAAAACAGTTTATATAAAAAATAAAATGGAAGGAGTAGCTGGGGAGTGCCAAGTAAAACAAAAACTGATCAATGATATTTTGTGTTAAATACAATTCAAGTCGTCGCGGATATCTATCTACAGTTTTACAACGAGATATCCACATTTTATCAGAGACATATAAATAATTTAATCAACACTGATTTCATGTAATTTTTTTCAGCAGGAGAAAGGACGCACATGCGTTCACGTGGTTATTATCTTGGCTGTGGTATGTGTAACGTGAACATGCACAATGCCTGTTATCAGCTGTGTGATATTTGCCATGATTTTCTAAATGCTAATGAGCTTACCTTTCCTTTAACCTTGACATGGGATGACTCGTGTATCCAAAGCTCATGAGTTTGTTGTTGTTGTTTTTGTTCTGAAATTGGGTAAGTGAAATCAAGGGCTTATATAATTATATAGAGAAGGAAAGGCAAATGATTGATATGTTGTGAAGGCTCGCGTATTCACGAAAAATCTTGTTTTCAATTATTTTAACATTCATTCAGCCCATGAATACAAATCAAAATTCTCTCATTGCCGAATAAAATTCTATTCAAAACAATACCATTCACAACAAATTGTGTTTAAAATTGTTGAGGTACTTCCGATAACAAAATATGTATACTGCAGCTAAAATAACAACAAATCACAAGAAATTTTACTTCAAATCTTTAATTTTTTAAATCTTTAATTCAATATCAATTTTCGTGATCGAAACATGTTAAAACATCTAAGATTACATACAGCTTACAGTTTATGTACAAGAAATCAGTTGCCTGTAAATTATGAATTTTTAACTTGCCAAATAATTAGTCCTTCGTGTGCAATTTTATCAACATTTAGTCAAGAGATGCAAGTTGCATATATATTAGTGGGACTGAAATAAAGATTAGATATTGGCTTTCATCCAGAATGGGACCCACTCGTAAACACTCGGTATTAGGATACCCTGAAATCTCGAGAAATAGGCCGCGGTTTATTTTACATTTCTGTAAAGAATAGGTGACTTATAATCAGAGTCAGCATATTTTCATGACAGGTTTACTTTTGAGAGTTAATGATAACTAAATAGTATTCTGTAATATTTCCAATTATCCCGAGTATTGCTATTTGGTCTCAGTCACATCCTTCTAATTCAATGGACAAATGGCGAAAACAGCAACGAGATAGAGGGAGTTCCTTAGGATATGATTTCAAGGGAGGTAATAAAATAAAACGTAAAAGTTTCAAAGAAAGAGGCGTAACAATTTCAATATTTTACTATATAATGCATTGCAAAAATGCTGACTGTTGAAAATGTAGGTCTCCCCCCACCCCCCGTCATATTTACGTCCCTTCTTTCATTATGCAATTGGACTATCACCCTATTTGACGGAAATTAAAGAGAGTGTGCGATTAAGACGAATATAGGCGTAAACCCACTATTGATTTTTATTCTTTATTCAGTAGTAAATAATAAAAGTTTGAAGGCTTGTCATTCATAGAAAATCCAAAATGAAAGAAGTGAAACTTACATCTTACTGTTGGTCAACCTTTGCACTATCAAAATATGATGAAAAAAGTAGAGATCATGTGTCATAGTAGATATTTTTTTCTGCTCAGTATGTACACTGTTGACAAAGTGAAAGTAGACTTCCAAGCATCATTTTTTTTTCTTAATTCACAATTCAAACATGACAATGCTGTCAAAATGTTCAAAAAACATCAATAATGCAATTCAAATAAAAAATGAGCATTAAAATAAGGAAAATGCATTTTTAAAGAAGAAAAAAAGAGGATTATTTATAACCGCCATTATGCGACAACCCAACGGAAGCGCTTCCTTTTTCCAATGGTGGTACTATGCCTATGACTACTTTGGGTTGATGCTATTTAATTTATAATGCAGATCTAATGTTTTTATCAATTATCTGCACAGCAAGATTCAGTTTAATGGAAAAAAGCGTTGTAAACATGAATGATGAGGCAATATAGACAAACTTTAATGGTCCACATCAATAATGTAACATGGCGACTGGAGAAGGATCTTACACAGGAATGTAAGGCATGTGCATGGTGTGCTCTTCTGTGCTATATTCACAATCATACTTTATTGACAAAATCGAAACTTAGTTACGATGACGAAAAGTCGAAACTGCAATGGCGAAAAGTCGAAACAACGAACCACGTTGGTAAAAAGTCGAAACTATGATCGTGGAAAGTAAAAAAGTAGAAAACAGACCCATTATACAAGTGTCTGTCTGTATTTGTATATGTTAAGTTGTAGAACCTAAAATTATTTTTATACAACGGGCCGGTCCTGGTTAGCTCAGTCGGTAACATGCCTGACTATCAATCCAGGGGTCGTGAGTTCGAATTCTTACCTGGCAACAGTATCCGTGATAATTGATACACAACATTGTGTCTCATTATCATTCGTCTCTCACGGCTGATTCAAGTGGGAAAGTTATCGGTTACTTGCAGAGAGTCGGTGTGCTCGAATATGCCTACTGGTTAACCTTTCAAGATCCCAGGAAACAGTGGTTTTTCGTCTTTTAGCCCTCGATGGCATAAAATGACGCTAAATATTCAATAAATAAATCAATCAATCAATCAATTCAATCAATCAGTCAATTCAATCTATCAATGGGTAGAGAGAGCGCCGATGGTCTATTGGCAATGATTCACACTTGATGGGCTTTCTTGCATATGCTGTTTGTTATGTCTGCTCCATTTTAGGTCATTGGATATTTGGAATCCTAAGTATGGTTTGTCTTCGATCTCTTGTAGTATGTGTTCTAGCTGGTAAAGTTTTGGAACATTTTACAGTTGGTTCATTTATTTGTTTTACGTTTTTGTTTGTATAGTCTCTGTTTCTTTTTTAATATTATGCGGGTTTTTTTCTTGATCCATGCGATGTTATTTCGTGACTTTATATCTTTATCTGGGATATTATCATTCATGGTTACAGACAGGGGCTAATTACCCCCCCCCCCCCCCCCCCCCCCCCCCCCCCAACTGTCTTGTTGACATTATTTAGGTCTCTGTTTATGTTGCCCCAATCAGCTTTACTGTAGATGTAACATTTCCGAAGTGTTGTTTTTTTTGGTGGTGTTATTATGCACAGCTTGCTGTAGTTATACAAATCATACTTTCGTCAAGTTCTTTTCAGATCATTTAAATGTATTTTAGAATTAGCTGAGAGACAAACGATGTTTATTGTGATAAAAATCATACAATGATATCTCTGAATACATAAACAGCGGAAAGTATTTAAACATATGAGAGCTGCAAGCGAAGATTTATCATAATCAAGTACCGGATATTGTCCTCACTGCCGGATATAAATGATTAAATAATCAATTGTACATTCTCACATAGATCTGAGCATGACGTGTCTAGCATTAATGTGTTTGTTTGAGTACGCCCTACCAGAAAACCATTTGTCAATAGCAGATGATGAAGTCAATTGAGGAAGATTTTATAACAGCACGTACGTTCTTTTATATAAATAGCATTAAAGCAAGATATCTTTATTCAAATAAAATTTTTGTTCTTTATGTTGAGCAACATATTAATATTGCGGCATAAACGGGGCGGGAGTGTAGTGGAGGATATAGGACATTGGCCACTCATGTCAGAGGTTGCGGGTTCGATCTCGGCCCAGCAGTCCCATTTACTGTTTTCAGACTTACCAAAGAAGTGGACTCGTCTGCAATTTACAAAAACTCTGAACTTACCAAAATAAATTAGTGTGTAAAGCATAGTTTAACCTTATTTATTTTACATCGATTATGAAACAAGTTCTTACATTTTATACATATCTATCTCGAAGCCTTCCTGGGTAGAACCAAGTGTTTTGCTCAAGGACACCACACAAAGCAATGGCGGATGAACAAACCCACACCCCTCCGATCATGGGTTCGGTGCTCTACCGCTAGACCATTCATGGCAGAGGAAAGGAATATATATATGCGTCTCAGTTCGATATGTTACGGGCGACCTCAGATGTAAGTGTGTGGACTACAAACATGTAAATATTTATTGTTTTGTAAGTCACAAGCACTTCTTCTTCTTTTGAAATGTAGTTTAACGCCGTTTTCAACATATTTCAGTTTATTTATGTTATATCAAGTATTATTGGTGGAAGAAGAGATCAGAACAAATCCTAGTAGAACCAGCACCCTTCCACAAGTAACTGGCAAACTTTCTCACATAACGTTTTTGGAGAGAGAACGAGACTCGAATCTACGATCTTAGTGATCTTGAGACATTTGGTCACAGAAGACCCCTTAAACTCTATTTATTTTTTTTTAATGGGAGTTTTATTCAACACATTATAATGGATAATGGGGGAGACCTCTAGTGCATATGATGGAACTAAGCTGTGGATTTGATTGGATTTGATTGGATTTGATTGGATTGGATTTGATTGGATTGGATTGGATTGGATTGGATTAGATTAGATTGGATGGGATAGGGTGTAATGGGATTTTATCAGATGGGATAGATGATTGCATGAAAAGTTTTACAACCTGTTTAACAACAGCCAGAGTCATATTAAGACTAATACAGTCAAACCTGTCTGAAGCAGCCAGTCAAGGGAAGGTGCAAAACTGACCTTTTAAGACAGGTTATTGTTTAATGCAGGTTAATTTGCTATGAAAGTATATAAATCGGTAATAAGAAATGTAGCTGCTTAAGACAAGTGACTGCTTAAGGAAGTGACCTTTTATACAGGTTTGACTGTTTACTGAAAGGATAAAACCTTTTAAAAAGTTTGAAAAACTCTGATAAATTCCCTTTGAGACAAGTGGTTGCTTAATGGAGGTGACCACTTAAACAGGTTTGACTGTAAGTGGGAACAAAAATGAGATAAAATAACAATAATGGACATGAAGATGATATCAAATATCATGAAAGTTCTGAATTTAAATCCGCAATCCAAAATTGAATCATAGTCCTCCATATCTTGACACAGGATTGAGTTGTTAACTCATTTACACAATAAATATTGCACATGCTTGTAGTAATTTTACGCCATATTCTCTCTGTCTGAGCAATATAACCAATGGTAGAGCTACTCTGTAAACATGTCCCCATCCCTGCTTCCCTCTCCTTAGCTCACGCATTTTATTAAAATCCACTATATTTCTACTGAAAACATGTGTGCCCATTCAGATATTGTGTTGTGACTGTTAAGTCCATCCCCTCTAAACTAAAATCCTGGATCTGCCCCTGACTACCTCTGGTAAAACTAACTCTGGAATTTTCATTACAATGTACAACATCATTACTGGCAGCTGCAAGCAAAACTAAAAATAAAGCGTGAGTTTGATTTGTTTTTATTTTATATATTTATATATAGATAACTACATTTCAATTAACGAGAACCAGTACAATAACCAGTATAATTATGTGGTAAATATAACATTGAAGGAGTGATATAAAATATCAGAACTGCAGTTATAAAATGCATTCCTAATTGAATTGTATCGTTTAAATATATCAACAAGCAATACAGTCATATAAAATATAGTAAATGTTGATAATTTAAAACAGCATAAATTGTCATGGAGTAAATACAGTAAAATTGGTATTTGTTTAAAAATGCACAGTTGGTGTTTTGATCTATCTTTCACGCATGTTCTGTTATCATTTATATTGTACATTTTCAAAGTTAAATCGGAATATATGTTAAAATTAATGAAATACAACACAGTCAAACCTGTGTAAGTGGCAGTCACCTTTATTAAGCAACTGTTTGTCTTAAGCTGCCACATGGCCTTTTTATGACAGGTTGTTTGCTAATACATGTTAATTTGCTCTGAAAGCACAGAAATGGGAAATAGCAAACATGACTACTTAAGGCAAGTGGCTGCTAAATGGAGGGACCACTTACAGAGGCTTGACTGTATAATATATATATAAGTACCAAATTATCTTGCAATTATCATCCAATGTTCTCTGAATTACTTATAATCATGTAATTATCAAATTATCAACCATTCGACTTTTTCAACTGTTTTCAATTTACTTTATGGCATTAATCAATATTTGCTTTAACCTTAACATATTCATTTTACATAGACTGTGAAAGAAAAGACAAGTTAAAACTAACTCCACTAAATCACCCTCAAATTCCTTCAGGGTAGAACCAGTACTAAGTTCAGTAACACAGATGAAGTGTTTTGATCAAGAATACTACATATGGCCGTTGCGGATGATTGAGCCAGCTACTCCTCTATCCTTCGTCCCATGACCTCATGCATGTCTGCTTATTTGACTTTATACAATGCCTTGTCAAACTTTTTGTTAGGAAAATGAAAACAGATCTAAAAATAAAATTATTGAAATATATAATTTAAAAGATTACATGTTTGCATCAATGACAAAATATCAATGGAAGAAATAATAGAAAAAAATCCATCTCTCGAAAATGATAGAACAAAAAAAATACACTAGCAAACAATATTGCTGATTATACAAAAAAATAAAAATATCAAGCTAAGTAAAACAAGAAACAAAAAAAGTACTTCACGAAATGTTTTTCTGTAAATTCATTGTACATACACTAATATACTAGTAGATCATAATCAATTTGAAAGCATTAGAAAAATGACCTTGTAAAAATGTAGTTCAAGTTCAATTTTGTACCCGTGTACGGCAAAAGTGATAACGGTACTAAGATAACATATGATGCATGTCTAGACTAAAGAGCCTTTGTAACTGAACTACATTTAAATTATATCTAAATGTTTTAATGAGAAATCAAATTAATGACCTTGGAAAATGTGGGTCAAGGTTATATATGGCACCACTTTGTGATGAATAGTGAGTTATACTAAAGTTGTGTCTTTAAACTAGTCTATCAGCATACGTGTAATTGAACCTAATAAAAAAATCTATTATAAAAAATATGGGTCAAAATAAAATGAAGGTCATGTGATCTATGGCCAGGTTATTTCTATGCAGCTCATGTATATGTAATTTGCTAGACACCCACTCGGATTCTCACACAGTAGTATCGTACCAGTAACAAGGTAGTGGGTGAAAATGTCTCCACCAGTTACTGATTATTTTGAGAGATAAATGAGATGCACTGTCATATATAAATCATAACAGAGATTGTGACCATGAGGAGATTCAAACTCAGGACCCCTGAATTGATAGTCAGACATGCTATCGATTGAGCTTACTGGACATGGCTGCACAGAGTTATTGTAAAAATAATAAAAAAAGAAATGTCACAGGAAAGTTCCACATGCCCCCCTTATGGTCTGTAAAATTAATGATTTATTCTATAATAGGTAGTGATTAAATGTATTCATCAATATCAAGAGTAATGAACTGACATTTCAGATTAGACATGCAATTTCATGTTTTTTACATTAAACTTGACCTTGACATCTGATGTAAAGGTTAGGGTATTTCTAAAGGTAAATGCAGATGACACATCATCATGACATGTTGATCACTTGTGTCAAGCTATTTTAAAATACATCCATGTAAGACAAAGTTACAGACCAGACATGAAATATCAAACTGAAAATGTGACCTTAACCTTTAAAGTAAGGTTCTAGGTCTTACACCCAACACGTCATGTCATGTTGATCAATAAATCAAGTCAAGTGTTTTTGAAATCCATCCATGCATGATAAAGTTACAGACCGGACTTGAAATCTCAAACTCAATGTGTGACCTTGACCTTTGAGGTACAGGTCCGGGTCTGATGTGCAACACGTCATGTCATCTTGATCAAGTGTGCCAAGTTAAAGACGAAATCTCACACAGACTTGGTATTGTCAAACAAACTCCAAGTGTGACCTTGACCTTTGAGGAACCGGTGTGGGTCGTACGCGTGACACATAGCCATGTCATGTTGATGAATTGAGCCAAATGTTTTTGAAATTTATCCATAGGTGAGAAAGTTACAGACTGGACATGAAATCTCAAACAGACTGAAAATGTCATCAAACAAAGTTAAATTGTGACCATGATCTTTTCTTCAAAAGATGTAGATAACTGCATAAAGAAAGAATTTAACTTATTATTGGTAGAAATCAAAGACATCTGGAATAATGGTCCATTTGGAATAATAGCCCATCTGTAATGATCATTCATCTGGAATAATGGTCCATCTGGAATAATGGCCCATCTGGAATGATGGTCCATCTGGAATATTATGGTCCATGATTTTGAGTAGTAACTACCTTTTACACTATGGACCATCTGGGTCAAAAAGCTTTTTTGAGAAAATGTATAAATGTGTATTTTTCATCAAATATTAAATTACATTTAGTATAGTTTTACACATTATAGAAAGATATTAGATGTATATTTAAACATATCAAAATGCTAAAAGTTTAACAATTAAATTGTTGAATTTCTACCACAATTAATCTCTTCCATCCTTTATTTATCGAGCTAGTCTATCATCATTTTAAAGGATGTTTTAACAATATTTTAATGACTGGGACTCCAACAATGTAGACTCTGACTGTAAATTGCTTGTAGACGCTGGTTTGGGTTACTTTTTTTTGCAAATTGTGCTCTTCTGTGAACAGCAACTTGAACGAAAAATAATAAATAGAGCTGGTATTGTTCTGCACAACTACACATTTCTATACATCAGTTATCTACTATTTGGGAAATGAAGACGTTATGTTTTACAATTTAAAGTGTTCCATGTCAATACTTACAGTAATGATCTTTCCATACAAACATGGTAACTAGTAAAGTGCATGCATCCTTAAAAAATTAACATCATTCATTTTAGCTTCTTTGCGAAAAGACAAATATATTTGTTGTAAGACCATTTTTGTAGGGCAATCGCCATGCCACGCAAAACAGGTAAATAAAAAACTTCTTTTTTTTCAATTTCTTATTAATACAGTTAATAAGTATAACTTCAACAATCTTTTTTTTATGTTTCAAGCATTTTCATTTTACATCGATTGTGAAACAGATTCTTACAACTTGGACAAATCACAAAGTCATCCTGGGCAAGACCAGTATTAAGCATATGTGGATAAAGTGCTCAAGGACACTACAAATTGCCATGGCAAAGGATCAAACCCACTTTCTGCTGTTCCTGTGTCGGATGCTCTACTATGCACTCCAATGACAATGCTTTAACAAGCACGCATACTGGCCTTTCAGCAACAGCCATTATGCATGAAATTTGGACATTAATGATTTGCAACTCAAACTACCGATATCATCTCACAAAATGGTAACACCTTGCATAACAAGTTTAAAATCTCCTTGTTATATATATAACATGAACAAATTACACAGCTAACAGATAGAAATGTGTGCATAATGCATGTGACTATCACCATTACAGAGTTTAGTTTTACTTACTGTCCAAAGCTATTGGCAGATCACGACAAGTTAAAATAATTTAAATGTACCTTAATATAGGCCGTAATCATTGAAACTTTCAGTTAATTGATTCCGTTGAGTGCATGGTCCAGTGGTAGAGTATATGACCAAGTATCAGAGAGTCATTGGTTTGATCCTCCCCCACAGCCATGTGTAGTGTTCTTAAGCAAGACACTTAATCCGCATAATGCTTGGTATGGAGTAGGAATACCTCAAGCGTGATTTGTCCAAGTTGTAAGAACTTGTTTTCTCATTCGAAGTAAAATAAATAAGTTAAACACAAATGACTGATTTGCAGTTATAACAGCAGTTGCTCACCTGTTTTTTAATTGGTTAATCATTGATTAATAATATAATGTTATCAGGTTGGGCATTTATAAATTATGGTGTTGCTTTGTTGATTACAGGCAACATATAAAGTACAAAAAAACAAAATGGTCAAAAAATCAAAGAAGCGTCTGTCCATCTACCTTTGATGCAGACATTTCAAGATAAGCCGGGGAACATTAAATAATCTTGATACCCAAGGCTATTTGGTAACTTTTTACAACCATAATCTGTACACTTCCTCACAGCTGCTATAATGAAGAGCTTTGAAAGACTTAAGGCAGTTTATCTGGGTTAGGTGGATTAGTAAAAACGCAAAAATAAAACAAAAAATAAAAAAAAGCTGCTTGTGTCTTAGATAAAAAATTGATGACAGAGAACCCCCCCCCCCCCCCCAAAAAAAATGATAATTACTACATTTGTATGTAATACACAATAAACGATGTTATTTTTCCCTATAACACAACTGGTAAAGAGAGAGAGATTGATTGTTTGCAGGGTAAGGTTTTTATGCATTTTTTCAACCGTGTTTTAGCTATATTAAATGGCGGTCAGAGCACCTAATCATCATTCCTGGATTCTGCCACTAATTATTTCTGCAAATCACTGACTATTTCCCAATATAATCACTGACTATTTCCCAATATAATCACTGACTATTTCTCAATATATTCACTGACTATTTCCCAATATATTCACTGACTATTTCCCAATATATTCACTGACTATTTCCCAATATATTCACTGACTATTTCCCAATATATTCAGAGGTGGGAGAGTCATGACCATAAAACATTGTTTATGGCCATTCATCACAGAGACCGGCTGAGCCAGGATTCAAACTCACGACCTATTGATTGGCAATCAGAAGTGTAATAGACTGACCTAGCCAGGCCGGGGAGTAAAATGCATATTTTCATAAATAGTTGGTATTAGGTGAGGCTCAGAACATGCCCAGTAGTGAAGCCCTGACTGGTACTGCTCATAATGTATACTTTATTTCTTTAAATCTTTATTTCATTATTGTAAAATCTATTTTTCCTTACAGTAGAAAGAAATTTTGTACTAGAGTATGGTCATTTAGTTTAGTTCCTTGTAAGGTTTTGTTTTTCATGACAGTATCGACCCCAGCTGCTAATATCACAGGGCACCAGCTCCATGTTATAGGCTTTAACCTGCTTAAAATAGCTGAAGATATTTTTTTTAAATAAAAAGTTACCTCTGCATGGTAATTTATTATCAGAATGCAGGGTAGATTAAACAATAATAACATTTGCGGACACCTTCACATCAGACGAAAATATCTGAATCATATCAGGAAAATGACTCATCAATTATTCAGGACAACTTCACACCAGACGAAAATATCTGAATCAACTCAGGAAAATGACTCATCCACTATTCGAGCATTAAGCAAACAGGTAATCATTTCTCAAGATCACATGTCTCTAGTGTGAACATACAGCGAGCAAATCAATAATCATCTTGTATGCTTAATAGCATATGCACAATATTTGCATACATAAAAGGCACTTGGCAAATTTTGATCAATTATTATCTTACACTATTTCTGAAAATTTCGTAACACTATATCTGAACATTTCATTTCTACAATAAAAAGTCGGGCCCCCATTAGCTAAGTCGGTAGCACATCTGACTATCGATCCAGGTATCGTGAGTTCAAACCACCACTTAGTGTCCATAACGATTGATGTACAGCATTGCATCTCATTGTCATTTATCTCTCACCTCAAGATTCAAAGTTATCAGTTACTTCAACGATTCCTGGAAAGAGCGGTTAGGTTAACTAATCATCTGTTAGCGCTTGATGGCATAAAAATGATGCCTAACATTAAAAAAAAGAGAAAAATGTGAAAATACCTCAGTACATGTATGTGAGAAGACCACTTTTGGAAAGGGGCATAGCTTTGGGTTAAATACATCTAATTTTGCATATTTGTGATCAACTATGACATATTAGTCTTTTATCAATATGATAGAAAATTCCCAGGATGAATTTGTATTTTCAAAACTAGCACGACACCATCTATTCTATAAAAAATAATTCTTGAAAACGATACTTGAAAATTTATATCTTCTTAAAGCTACAGATTCATAGGTGTATTGTAAATTGATGCCTGAACATGGATTTCAACATTGCTGTGTTCCCCTTTAAAAAATAACATCATTCATTGTAAACATTTGAAACAGCTCCCCTTTAACAACTTGATGATTCATTTTAAGATTATTTGTAACTAAGTAGAAAGAAATCTCACATGTAAAAGACAAATACGTAAGGTTGGGAAGATTTTACAGAGAAGTAATCTCTCTCCGCTCAAGGTATATAAACCGATTTAAATTGAATGTTAATTAACGACTGGCTGTCAAATGATCTTATCTTTGTTAGAAGATTAAGACTCGTGTTCATTGAGTATAAACTAGGGATTCATTGAAGCTACCAATGTTGAAAAAAACATTTAATAGATTTTAATGTTTGGCAACCACACAATTTTATATCTGGTCACCACACGTTTTTATGTTTGAAAATATAATTATGTATTCTTAAGACTATATATGCAGCAAACCTGTCTTAAGCAACCACTCAAAGGGAAAAGCAAAAATGACCCCTTAAGGCAGGTGGCTGCTTAATACAGGTTGATTAAAACCAAAATTATAAAAAATGGTTAATAGAAAGTGTGGCTGTTTAAGACAAGTGGTTGCTTAATAGAGGTGATCACTAGCACAGGTTTAACTGTATATATCAATACTCTGTATATTTATGTCACTTTTAAAATTGCTTGTGCTTCCTTGACTTCTTAAAAGTAGTTTGAAATTGATGTGGAAAATGAAAGCAATTAGCACCGATATTAAATCTTTAAGCTGCAAATATATATACATGCATGTGTATGTTTGTTTACCCTACGATGTCGTAAAAGTTACCACCAGTGGGATCCAGAAAGACTGCAGGTTTTCATCTTTACTTTATTCTGTCTTTTGTACATGAATGTCACAAAAATAAACTGAAATTGCCCTGGTCCTTAATTCACAAAACGTCTCAACTTGAGTATGCACACAAGCTGAAATGTTAAATGTTTGTTTTAAATGCCTGACAGGCAATGCTTGTGTGCACATTATCAATATATCAATGGAACTGATATGAAACTGTCCAGAAGTGACAATGTTAACTGAAGGTGGCATTTGAGTGCATACTCAAGTTGGGATATTTCATGAAACTAAGGTACAACTCCCAGGATGGTAACTTTTCACTTATATGAGACCTATGCTAAATCTTCTTCTATGCGGGTCACATTTTCGATTTATCTCAAAAATCTCTAATTTGGCATGAGTTATATAACACACATAGAAAAAAGCATTAAATATGAGTGTCCTTACATAATGAAAATTAAAATTCTAAAATCTATGTTCCTTAAATATAACTAAATCACAATTCACTAATGATCAAAACAGCACCATTGTAGAAGATGTATTTACATGCTTGTGCGATCAAAGATTTACAGTTTCTATGATATAAAACAGAAATGCAACTTTCAAAATGGTCACATCATAATATACAGATGCAAGTTAAAACATGATCATTAAAACAGATGAGGAAACAAAATTTCAGAAGAGATTCAAACCCAGAGCCTTGTTTGTGGAAGGCACACACTCCTATTCTTTTATTACTGTCGAATCACCACAAAAACTAGCGCTACACAGGTACAAATGCCACCTATGCTAATCATATGTTAGGAAAAAGCTATGTTAACCGTATGTAAAATATGTTTTTAATTAACCATTTCTTTGAAGAACGTATGTTTTGGACTTCTGTTAAATTCATCTTAAACATATGTTATATTTCATCAGTGTTACATACGTTAAACATGCAGGATACTATGAAAAACATACAATTTTGACCATATGATTGTTTAGTACAGTGAAATTTGTGTAAGCAGTCACCTCTTTTAAGCAGCCACTTGTCTTCAGCAGCCACATTTGTTTTTTTCCAAATTATACGCTTTCAGAGCAAATTAACCTGCATTAAACAACAACCTGTCTTAACAGGTCGCTGTTCCTCCTTCGTTCCCTTGACTAGCTGCTTAAAACAGAGTTGACTGTATACACTAAGTTAGTTCAGCTCGATGGCGAAGAAAGATGAACCACTCTCGAGTCCGCCTTCTGGGTAGAACCAGTACTGAGTGTTTGTTTTTGAGAGGCATCAGGTCGAGCTGGGGATTGAACCCACAACCTCTACTAACATATGTTTAACATGTGTGGCATTTTTTACCTGTGTATGTCAAGACAGAAGAAATGCTATTCAATAGGTATAGCCATAAAGTTATATGCCCCAGCTGAGAATTACCCTACATAGTATTATATATACTATATATCAAGTTTAAGATTTGATTAATTAACCAAAAAAGAAATTAAAACCCTGGTGTCAAATATTATCTGGTTAACACATACCAAGCTGTAATACATAGGTATATCACAGTGGACCTGTCTCAGTGCAGATTTGCAAAAACTGATATGTTCTGTCAAGGACTTATATAGAAGGATAGGAAACTTGTATCTCTCTACCAAGGCCTTATATAGAAGGATAGGAAACTTGTATCTCTCTACCAAGGACTTATATAGAAGTATAGGAAACTTGTATCTCTCTACCAAGGACTTGTAAAGAAGGATAGCAAACTTGTATCTCTCTATTAAATGTTAATAAAATAGCATGTGAAGAATTGATAATTTAGTAATTTAATTAATTAGATTTCACAGGCAACTGCTTTCTTATACATGAAATATAAGCTGTATGCAACCAGTTTTAAACAAGCAAAATGATATTGAATTAAAAACATTGCAATTTTAAGGAAAATATTAAGTTTTTTTTTTTTAGTTGTAGTATAAATATTTTGTAATCATAAGTTCTTTAACAATCTTAAACACAATTTGCTAGGTAGGATCTCATTTCGTGCAGAATTTCATTGTGCAAAGAAAGAACTTCAGTTTGTATTTCTGAGATGAATGGAAGTTTGGATAATTGAAAACGAGATTTTGCGTGAATCATAAAATCTCAATCAGTTGCTAGTTCTTCTCTGTCTGCATAAGTCCTTGATTTATTACACTTGCTATCTAATGACACTGCATGTAGTTGTAACTCAATATGGTAAGTGTCAACATTTGTTCATTTATCCTCCTTACTATGAAATATTTAAAAGAAAAAAAACTCGATTTAAGTTTTAAAATTTGATCAAGGAAATATATTAACATTTTCTTCTAAGGGTCCTTAAATTGATTAATGGAAATTTAATCACCAGAATAAAAAACAGTTAAAGAGCTTTACAAATGTAAGATCCGTTCACAATGAACAAAAATTAAGTGATACGGTGTGAAATGAAACACATTCTTTTTATCTGTAGATCAACATGTGTACATTTAATAGAGAATTAATCAGTAACACACAGATCCATTATCAAAGCTCATATTGTATGTGACCACACATATATTTCAAATTCTGACAATAAATTAAAAACTAGTGTCAATTTATTATACAGCGGAAATATTCAGTTGAGTTTATTTTTCATGATATCATTTAAGAAAAATAATTATATAATAAACTACACATGTATATTAGGATACACTGGTCAATGATAAAATCAATAAACAACAATATAAAAAGTCAATTCTTATTTATAACTTTCTAGAAAAAAAAGAAGAATTTTAATTGTTGATACTTGTGAAATATATAATTTGGGCTGATCAATTATACAGGATAGTAACATTTACACATGCTAGTCTAGTAGATGGATAATGCATCATTACCATTGTACAATGTTACATAATTTACTAGTATAATTCAATGAGATGGTTGAATTTGGTATGCAAATTGACCTATCTGTGCAAGATTCCACATTCTGTGACCATGGTTTGAAGTTCTAAAAATTTTTTACATGCTCTCATTTCAAATCAAATGGACACTTTATAATAATAAAAAAAAAGAAAATACCTTTCTTACTCAAATTAGCACAAATACTTTCAAATTCAAGGCCAAGTCAATTGTTTGCCTTTAATTTGTGTTTTTATACAAATCCAAGACATTGTGTTTTGAGTACGAATATGAGCTGAGCATGAAAAAAGTTTTATAACATCGCGGCCTCGACTTAAATTCATCAAACATTTCAGTCTAAACATCAGACTCAAACTCAAAATCGGAAATTTTATCATTTGAATTAAAAACAATCTTAAGAGAAATTAACAACATTTTCTTGCAAAAACAGTCAATTTAAATGTTACATTAATGGAAAAAATCTTTGAAAGTATATTTTGTAACTAAACCTTTGCCATTAGATAGTATCTAACGTTCATCAATTTTGAGACTGAATTGGACTCAAAATCATACTTTTTCATAAAAGCCTGTAAACATACAATAAAAAATTATTGTGGGTAAGAAATGTGATCCTGCAAGATTTCCTATTAAACAATCACTGCTTAAAAAACTGCTTATTTTTACAAATAAATATGGTAATTTGCTTGTTAAAAAGATGTTATTTAAATCTAAAAATCTAAAAAATATTGATGAATTTAGGTCCTGATGTACCATAAATTATATAAACCACATACCTCAAAGTAATATTCAATTATGTTCTGATGTAGTCTTATATGATATATACGCTAGGCACCACTTAAATAGGTATGCACCGTATGTTTGATAGCACACTGAGTGATTTTTCAATAATGACATTATGACTTTATTCATATTTTTTCAATATAATATAAATTCATGCTATATCTTTATAATGAGCAAACTGACCAGTTTTATTAACACCTTCCTGTCTATAATGTTGACAGTCTATATACGCTGTACACTGGGC
Organism: Panopea generosa; assembly: GCA_029582155.1. Classification (NCBI taxonomy): domain Eukaryota; kingdom Metazoa; phylum Mollusca; class Bivalvia; order Adapedonta; family Hiatellidae; genus Panopea; species Panopea generosa. The sequence goes on along the minus strand of CM055900.1, from coordinate 19,352,082 downwards.
AGTCTTTGCACACTGAGCAATCTACATACTGATGCAATGGCCTGTGTATGTAAACTGGGATGTTTGTGAATATTGATTGTCCAGTCCGTGCACACAGTGAGTGCCCGCTACACATATCAATGCATTGGCCTGTATATGCACACTGGGCAGTCTGTAAATATTGATTGACCAGTCCATGCACACAGTGAGTGCCTGACACACATATCAATGCATTGGCCTGTGTAAGCACACTGGGCAGTCTGTGGGTATTGATTGACCAGTTGATGCACACAGTGAGTGCCCACAACACATATCAATGCATTGGTCCGTATATGTACACTGGGCAGTCTTTGAATATTGATTGACCAGTCCATGCACACAGTGAGTGTACCCCCCCCCCCCCCCCCCCCCCCCCCCCGCCCCCCACACACACACACACATATCAATGCATGGGCCTGTATATGCACACTGGGCAGTCTGTGTATATTGATTGACCAGTCCATGCACACAGTGAGTGCCCACAACACATATCAATGCATTGGTCTGTATATGTACACTGGGCAGTCTGTGAATATTGATTGACCAATCCATGCACAGCTAGTGACTTTCTACATACCCTTACCAATTAACACAAACTGACCAGTACATGTAAAAGGATACATACCAAGTTTCATTAACAATTAATACAACTAAGTAAATACTTAGTGCACTTAATGCACAAAATGTATACTGATTTAAGAAAAGCAAACTTAAATCTTTTTACATACATTAACATTTTACGTATTTAAGTTATAACCTACTAAGCAAATGTTGGTGACACTCACCCAGTGCATAAACAATTACCAGTATACACAGACCAATCTACACCCACAAACCAGTCTGCTCCAACTAACATACACTAACAGGTATGGGTACACGTAAAACAACCGCTACACTAACCATTCTACCGACACTTATCAGCTAACAAATACTGACCAGTCCATGTATCATCAGTGCATTAAATTATAATAAGCATTGAGACAACAAAAAAAAAAAAAAAAATGTTGCTGTCCCAATACACTGATAGGGTAAATACGATAACCAGTGTTATGTGGCACCATGGCAGTCAGATCTACACTAATTTCTTTGAATTTGGCAGTCAACATCTCATGGCACACTATCATCATGTTGCTCTCTTTAAATCACCAAAATATGATAACCCACAATTTTATAAGTAGAACTGGTTATATGATGCAGTCATATATATATAAGAAGGTTAATATTAGTGATTGCTGTTAGAATTATACTATATAGAAAATAATCATTATATTTTTAGAACACATTTTCTTATTTTTTTTAATCATTACCACTTCAAGGGAACATAATAATTCTGTTTTCCTTTTTCTTTTACAGGTGTGTTTTGGTTTACTGTATCCTTAGTTTTTCCACCAACACTTTTTACTTTTTATGTCATTTTGTCCTAACGTCCCTTCGAAGAAAGACATAACAATGATAGGTGTGTTCTTTCATGATTTCTTCCCCCCCATTATCTTCCTGAAACATGTCATCAGGAAACTTCCTCCCCGCCACCTGTCTCATCCTCAGAGATGTAAGCATCTTCTAATCTGTTGTGTGCGTCTATTGCCTCAGAGAGGGCGGGATGTTTTCTGAGTTTCTGAACACTTTTATGCATATCTTCCTTTATTCGCACATTTTCTGAATTTGCTGCCTGCCACATGGCCTCCAAACCATCTTCAAGATCTCTGTAAATACAAAAAGAAAATAATATCATATTTATTGCTATTTAGTGATTATATACCAAACGCAGAGACTTCGGACCGATGGCTAAAACACATCTTTTTATCTTTAAAAAAATCCAAGGAACATGAGGGGCCCATTTCAGTAACCTTCGTAAGTCTTAAGATTTTCATACAAACAAATTGTGAAAACTAGCAATGAGTCTTTTGCGCAGTATTTTTGAAAATTTAAAAGGAATACTATTTACAAGGTTAGCAAAAGTTCGTAAAATGATGTAAGTGAAACACTAAATGAATTTCCCAACTTTTTTTTCGTAATTTCAAATTCTACACTAAAAAGTTTGTACTTAACTTATAAATGTTAGTAAAACGGGCCCCAGGGGTCTACTACTAGACAAGCGATAGGGTATTGTAATTACATTTAAAATATGTATATATCATACATACATACATACAATTTTCAGAAAAAAAAATGTTAAATGAAAAATTATCAAAATTGCAGTGTGCTCCTTTAAAGTCTAAAATTTTATGTCTGTCATATTAGACAAAATGTCTTCTTTCTTACAAACAGAAGTAGATAATTATTTGTACTAGTATGTCAAAATGCCTGCATGAATATATCTTAATGATATTTACAGAATGTCTACTCTCCATTGTAAGAGTTTGAATTATATTTTCTAATACTTCAAAATCTTGCATAATTGCTGCTTAATGAACACAAACAAACTTACAGTAACTGTTTGTAAGTAATTTACAAAGATTGATATGTTGTGGTTTCACCTATTCAATATTATTATCGTAACTATTAAGGCGTGAAATATTTACCCACAGTCGAGCGTATCAGGTTATTATGAGAAACATAGATATGTTATGTATATATTTAAAAAAAGAATATAGGTATATGAATTACCTTAAAAACTGCTCATTTCTTTTTTTAAATGGGGTTTGAAAACATTTGCAACAAATTATAAGTTAAATATAGCAACTAATTTAATTGGTGGAGGAAGACCTCAAAATGAATCTGAACAGAACAATAATACTTTCGCAAGTAACTGACAAACTTTCTCACATGAATAGTTCAAACTGAGCTTGGCTTTCAACCCACAACTTAAACAGGAGGAGCTTAAGTCATCTTGACAGGAGGAGGTTTAAGTCATCTTAACAGAACAGTTAACCAGCCACTTTTGTAAAGTGGCATGGGAGCCAACTATATTTAACAGAACAGCTAACCAGCCACTTTTGTAAAGTGGCAAGGGAGCCAACTGTACTTAACAGAACAGCTAACCAGCCACTTTTGTAAAGTGGCAAGAGAGCCAACTGTACTTAACAGAACAACTAACCATCAACTTTTGTAAAGTGGCAAGGGAGCCAACTATACTTAACAGAACAGCTAACCAGCCTCTTTTGTAAAGTGGCAAGGGAGCCAACTATACTTAACAGAACAGCTAACCAGCCACTTTTGTCAAGTGGCAAGGGAGCCAACTGTACCTAACAGAACAGCTAACCAGCCACTTTTGTAAAGTGGCAAGAGAGCCAACTGTACTTAACAGAACAACTAACCAGCCACTTTTGTAAAGTGGCAAGGGAGCCAACTATACTTAACAGAACAGCTAACCAGCCACTTTTGTAATGTGGCAAGGGAGTCAACTGTACTTAACAGAACAGCTAACCAGCCACTTTTGTAATGTGGCATGGGAGCCAACTGTACTTAACAGAACAGCTAATGTGCCACTTTTGTAAAGTGGCAAGGGAGCCAACTGTACTTAACAGAACAGCTAACCAGCCACTTTTGTAAAGTGGCAAGACAGCCAACTGTACTTAACAGAACAACTAACCAGCCACTTTTGTAAAGTGGCAAGGGAGCCAACTATACTTAACAGAACAGCTAGCCAGCCACTTTTGTAAAGTGGCAAGGGAGCCAACTGTACTTAACAGAACAGCTAACCAGCCACTTTTGTAAAGTGGCAAGAGAGCCAACTGTATTTAACAGAACAACTAACCAGCCACTTTTGTAAAGTGGCAAGGGAGCCAACTATATTTAACAGAACAGCTAACCAGCCACTTTTGTAAAGTGGCAAGGGAGCCAACTGTACTTAACAGAACAGCTAACCAGCCACTTTTGTAATGTGACAAGGGAGCCAACTATACTTAACAGAACAGCTAACCAGCCACTTTTGTAATGTGGCAAGGGAGCCAACTGTACTTAACAGAACAGCTAACCAGCCACTTTTGTGAAGTGGCAAGAGAGCCAACTGTACTTAACAGAACAACTAACCAGCCACTTTTGTAAAGTGGCAAGGGAGCCAACTATACTTAACAGAACAGCTAACCAGCCACTTTTGTAAAGTGGCAAGGGAGCCAACTGTACTTAACAGAACAGCTAACCAACCACTTTTGTAAAGTGGCAAGGGAGCCAACTATACTTAACAGAACAGCTAACCAGCCACTTTTGTAAAGTGGCAAGGGAGCCAACTATACTTAACAGAACAGCCAACCAGCCACTTTTGTAAAGTGGCAAGGGAGCCAACTGTACTTAACAGAACCAGCCACTTTTGTAATGTGGCAAGGGAGCCAACTGTACATAATAGAACAGCTAACCAGCCACTTTTGTAAAGTGGCAAGGGAGCCAACTGTACTTAACAGAACAACTAACCATCAACTTTTGTAAAGTGGCAAGGGAGCCAACTATACTTAACAGAACAGCTAACCAGCCACTTTTGTAAAGTGGCAAGGGAGCCAACTATACTTAACAGAACAGCTAACCAGCCACTTTTGTCAAGTGGCAAGGGAGCCAACTGTACTTAACAGAACAGCTAACAAGCCACTTTTGTAAAGTGGCAAAAGAGCCAACTGTACTAACAGAACAACTAACCATCAACTTTTGTAAAGTGGCAAGGGAGCCAACTATACTTAACAGAACAGCTAACCAGCCACTTTTGTAAAGTGGCAAGGGAGCCAACTATACTTAACAGAACAGCTAACCAGCCACTTTTGTCAAATGGCAAGGGAGCCAACTGTACCTAACAGAACAGCTAACCAGCCACTTTTGTAAAGTGGCAAGGGAGCCAACTATACTTAACAGAACAGCTAACCAGCCACTTTTGTAATGTGGCAAGGGAGCCAACTGTACTTAACAGAACAGCTAACCAGCCACTTTTGTAATGTGGCATGGGAGCCAACTGTACTTAACAGAACAGCTAACCAGCCACTTTTGTAAAGTGGCAAGGGAGCCAACTGTACTTAACAGAACAGCTAACCAGCCACTTTTGTAAAGTGGCAAGACAGCCAACTGTACTTAACAGAACAACTAACCAGCCACTTTTGTAAAGTGGCAAGGGAGCCAACTATACTTAACAGAACAGCTAGCCAGCCACTTTTGTAAAGTGGCAAGGGAGCCAACTGTACTTAACAGAACAGCTAACCAGCCACTTTTATAAAGTGGCAAGAGAGCCAACTGTATTTAACAGAACAACTAACCAGCCACTTTTGTAAAGTGGCAAGGGAGCCAACTATATTTAACAGAACAGCTAACCAGCCACTTTTGTAAAGTGGCAAGGGAGCCAACTGTACTTAACAGAACAGCTAACCAGCCACTTTTGTAATGTGACAAGGGAGCCAACTATACTTAACAGAACAGCTAACCAGCCACTTTTGTAATGTGGCAAGGGAGCCAACTGTACTTAACAGAACAGCTAACCAGCCACTTTTGTAAAGTGGCAAGGGAGCCAACTGTACTTAACAGAACAGATAACCAGCCACTTTTGTGAAGTGGCAAGAGAGCCAACTGTACTTAACAGAACAACTAACCAGCCACTTTTGTAAAGTGGCAAGGGAGCCAACTATACTTAACAGAACAGCTAACCAGCCACTTTTGTAAAGTGGCAAGGGAGCCAACTGTACTTAACAGAACCAGCCACTTTTGTAATGTGGCATGGGAGCCAACTGTACTTAACAGAACAGCTAACCAGCCACTTTTGTAAAGTGGCAAGGGAGCCAACTGTACTTAACAGAACAGCTAACCAGCCACTTTTGTAAAGTGGCAAGACAGCCAACTGTACTTAACAGAACAACTAACCAGCCACTTTTGTAAAGTGGCAAGGGAGCCAACTATACTTAACAGAACAGCTAGCCAGCCACTTTTGTAAAGTGGCAAGGGAGCCAACTGTACTTAACAGAACAGCTAACCAGCCACTTTTGTAAAGTGGCAAGGGAGCCAACTGTACTTAACAGAACCAGCCACTTTTGTAATGTGGCAAGGGAGCCAACTGTACATAATAGAACAGCTAACCAGCCACTTTTGTAAAGTGGCAAGGGAGCCAACCGTACTTAACAGAACAGCTAACCAGCCACTTTTGTAAAGTGGCAAGGGAGCCAACTATACTTAACAGAACAGCTAACCAGCCACTTTTGTAAAGTGGCAAGGGAGCCAACTTTACTTAACAGAACAGCTAACCAGCCACTTTTGTAAAGTGGCAAGGGAGCCAACTGTACTTAACAGAACAGCTAACCAGCCACTTTTGTAAAGTGGCAAGGGAGCCAACTGTACATAACAGAACAGCTAACCAGCCACTTTTGTGAAGTGGCAAGGGAGCCAAGTGTACTTAACAGAACAGCTAACCAGCCACTTTTATAAAGTGGCAAGGGAACCAACTATAATTAACAGAACAGCTAACCTGCCACTTTTGTAAAGTGGCAAGGGAGCCAACTGTACTTAACAGAACAGCTAACCAGCCACTTTTGTAAAGTGGCAAGGGAGCCAACTGTACTTAACAGAACAGCTAACCAGCCTCTTTTGTAAAGTGGCAAGGGAGCCAACTATACTTAACAGAACAGCTAACCAGCCACTTTTGTAAAGTGGCAAGGGGGCCAACTGTACTTAACAGAACAGCTAACCAGCCACTTTTGTAAAGTAGCAAGAGAGCCAACTGTACTTAACAGAACAGCTAAGCAGCCACTTTTGTAAAGTGGCAAGGGAGCCAACTGTACTTAACAGAACAGCTAACCAGCCGCTTTTGTAAAGTAGCAAGGGAGCCAACTGTACTTAACAGAACAGCTAACCAGCCACTTTTGTAAAGTGGCAAGGGAGCCAACTGTACTTAACAGAACAGCTAACCAGCCACTTTTGTAAAGTGGCAAGGGAGCCAACTGTACATAACAGAACAACTAACCAGCCACTTTTGTAAAGTGGCAAGGGAGCCAACTGTACTTAACAGAATCAGCCACTTTTGTAATGTGGCAAGGGAGCCAACTGTACATAATAGAACAGCTAACCAGCCACTTTTGTAAAATGGCAAGGGAGCCAACTGTACTTAACAGAACAGCTAACCAGCCACTTTTGTAAAGTGGCAAGGGAACCAACGATACTTAACAGAACAGCTAACCAGCCACTTTTGTAAAGTGGCAAGGGAGCCAACTGTATTTAACAGAACAGCTAACCAGCCACTTTTGAAAAGTGGCAAGGGAGCCAACTGTACTTAACAGAACAGCTAACCAGCCACTTTTGTAAAGTGGCAAGGGAGCCAACTATATTTAACAGAACAGCTAACCAGCCACTTTTGTAAAGTGGCAAGGGAGCCAACTGTACTTAACAGAACAGCTAACCAGCCACTTTTGTAATGTGGCAACGGAGCCAACTATACTTAACACAACAGCTAACCAGCCACTTTTGTAATGTGGCATGGGAGTCAACTGTACTTAACAGAACAGCTAACCAGCCACTTTTGTAAAGTGGCAAGGGAGCCAACTGTACTTAACAGAACAGCTAACCAGCCACTTTTGTAAAATAGCAAGAGAGCCAACTGTACTTAACAGAACAGCTAACCAGCCACTTTTGTAAAGTGTCAAGGGAGCCAACTGTACATAACAGAACAGCTAACCAGCCACTTTTGTGAAGTGGCAAGGGAGCCAACTGTACTTAACAGAACAGCTAACCAGCCACTTTTGTAAAGTGGCAAGGGAACCAACTGTACTTAACAGAACAGCTAACCAGCCACTTTTGTAAAGTGGCAAGGGAGCCAACTGTACTTAACAGAACAGCTAACCAGCCACTTTTGTAAAGTGGCAAGGGAGCCAACTGTACTTAACAGAACAGCTAACCAGCCTCTTTTGTAAAGTGGCAAGGGAACCAACTATACTTAACAGAACAGCTAACCAGCCACTTTTGTCAAGTGGCAAGGGAGCCAACTGTACTTAACAGAACAGCTAACCAGCCACTTTTGTAAAGTGGCAAGGGAGCCAACTGTACTTAACAGAACAGCTAACCAGCCTCTTTTGTATAGTGGCAAGGGAGCCAACTATACTTAACAGAACAGCTAACCAGCCACTTTTGTAAAGTGGCAAAGGAGCCAACTGTACTTAACAGAACAGCTAACCAGCCACTTTTGTAAAGTAGCAAGAGAGCCAACTGTTCTTAACAGAACAGCTAACCAGCCACTTTTGTAAAGTGGCAAGGGAGCCAACTGTACTTAACAGAACAGCTAACCAGCCACTTTTGTAAAATAGCAAGAGAGCCAACTGTACTTAACAGAACAGCTAACCAGCCACTTTTGTAAAGTGGCAAGGGAGCCAACTGTACTTAACAGAACAGCTAACCAGCCACTTTTGTAAAGTGGCAAGGGAGCCAACTGTACATAACAGAACAACTAACCAGCCTCTTTTGTAAAGTGGCAAGGGAGCCAACTTTACTTAACAGAATCAGCCACTTTTGTAATGTGGCAAGGGAGCCAACTGTACATAATAGAACAGCTAACCAGCCACTTTTGTAAAATGGCAAGGGAACCAACTATACTTAACAGAACAGCTAACCAGCCACTTTTGTAAAGTGGCAAGGGAGCCAACTGTACTTAACAGAACAGCTAACCAGCCACTTTTGTAAAGTGGCAAGGGAGCCAACTGTACTTAACAGAACAGCTAACCAGCCTCTTTTGTAAAGTGGCAAGGGAACCAACTATACTTAACAGAACAGCTAACCAGCCACTTTTGTAAAGTGGCAAGGGAGCCAACTGTACTTAACAGAACAGCTAACCAGCCACTTTTGTAATGTGGCAAGGGAGCCAACTGTACTTAACAGAACAGCTAACCAGCCTCTTTTGTATAGTGGCAAGGGAGCCAACTATACTTAACAGAACAGCTAACCAGCCACTTTTGTAAAGTGGCAAAGGAGCCAACTGTACTTAACAGAACAGCTAACCAGCCACTTTTGTAAAGTAGCAAGAGAGCCAACTGTTCTTAACAGAAAAGCTAACCAGCCACTTTTGTAAAGTGGCAAGGGAGCCAACTGTACTTAACAGAACAGCTAACCAGCCACTTTTGTAAAATAGCAAGAGAGCCAACTGTACTGAACAGAACAGCTAACCAGCCACTTTTGTAAAGTGGCAAGGGAGCCAACTGTACTTAACAGAACAGCTAACCAGCCACTTTTGTAAAGTGGCAAGGGAGCCAACTGTACATAACAGAACAACTAACCAGCCTCTTTTGTAAAGTGGCAAGGGAGCCAACTGTACTTAACAGAATCAGCCACTTTTGTAATGTGGCAAGGGAGCCAACTGTACATAATAGAACAGCTAACCAGCCACTTTTGTAAAATGGCAAGGGAACCAACTGTACTTAACAGAACAGCTAACCAGCCACTTTTGTAAAGTGGCAAGGGAACCAACTATACTTAACAGAACAGCTAACCAGCCACTTTTGTAAAGTGGCAAGGGAGCCAACTGTATTTAACAGAACAGCTAACCAGCCACTTTTGTAAAGTGGCAAGGGAGCCAACTGTACTTAACAGAACAGCTAACCAGCCAATTTTGTAAAGTGGCAAGGGAGCCAACTGTACTTAACAGAACAGCTAACCAGCCACTTTTGTAAAGTGGCAAGGGAGCCAACTGTACTTAACAGAACAGCTAACCATCCACTTTTGTAAAGTGGCAAGGGAGCGAACTGTACTTAACAGAACAGCTAACCAGCCACTTTTGTAAAGTGGCAAGGGAGCCAACTATATTTAACAGAACAGCTAACCAGCCACTTTTGTAAAGTGGCAAGGGAGCCAACTGTACTTAACAGAACAGCTAACCAGCCACTTTTGTAATGTGGCAAGGGAGCCAACTATACTTAACACAACAGCTAACCAGCCACTTTTGTAATGTGGCATGGGAGCCAACTGTACTTAACAGAACAGCTAACCAGCCACTTTTGTAAAGTGGCAAGGGAGCCAACTGTACTTAACAGAACAGCTAACCAGCCACTTTTGTAAAGTGGCAAGAGAGCCAACTGTACTTAACAGAACAACTAACCAGCCACTTTTGTAAAGTGGCAAGGGAGCCAACTATACTTAACAGAACAGCTAACCAGCCACTTTTGTAAAGTGGCAAGGGAGCCAACTATACTTAACAGAACAGCTAACCAGCCACTTTTGTAAAGTGGCAAGGGAGCCAACTGTACTTAACAGAACCAGCCACTTTTGTAATGTGGCAAGGGAGCCAACTGTACATAATAGAACAGCTAACCAGCCACATTTGTAAAGTGGCAAGGGAGCCAACTGTACTTAACAGAACAGCTAACCAGCCACTTTTGTAAAGTGGCAAGGGAGCCAACTATACTTAACAGAACAGCTAACCAGCCACTTTTGTAAAGTGGCAAGGGAGCCAACTTTACTTAACAGAACAGCTAACCAGCCACTTTTGTAAAGTGGCAAGGGAACCAACTGTACTTAACAGAACAGCTAACCAGCCACTTTTGTAAAGTGGCAAGGGAGCCAACTGTACTTAACAGAACAGCTAACCAGCCATTTTTGTGAAGTGGCAAGGGAGCCAACTGTACTTAATAGAACAGCTAACCAGCCACTTTTGTAAAGTGGCAAGGGAACCAACTATACTTAACAGAACAGCTAACCAGCCACTTTTGTAAAGTGGCAAGGGAGCCAACTGTACTTAACAGAACAGCTAACCAGCCACTTTTGTAAAGTGGCAAGGGAGCCAACTGTACTTAACAGAACAGCTAACCAGCCTCTTTTGTAAAGTGGCAAGGGAGCCAACTATACTTAACAGAACAGCTAACCAGCCACTTTTGTAAAGTGGCAAAGGAGCCAACTGTACTTAACAGAACAGCTAACCAGCCACTTTTGTAAAGTAGCAAGAGAGCCAACTGTACTTAACAGAACAGCTAACCAGCCACTTTTGTAAAGTGGCAAGGGAGCCAACTGTACTTAACAGAACAGCTAACCAGCCACTTTTGTAAAATAGCAAGAGAGCCAACTGTACTTAACAGAACAGCTAACCAGCCACTTTTGTAAAGTGGCAAGGGAGCCAACTGTACTTAACAGAACAGCTAACCAGCCGCTTTTGTAAAGTGGCAAGGGAGCCAACTGTACATAACAGAACAACTAACCAGCCTCTTTTGTAAAGTGGCAAGGGAGCCAACTGTACTTAACAGAATCAGCCACTTTTGTAATGTGGCAAGGGAGCCAACTGTACATAATAGAACAGCTAACCAGCCACTTTTGTAAAATGGCAAGGGAGCCAACTGTACTTAACAGAACAGCTAACCAGCCACTTTTGTAAAGTGGCAAGGGAACCAACTATACTTAACAGAACAGCTAACCAGCCACTTTTGTAAAGTGGCAAGGGAGCCAACTGTATTTAACAGAACAGCTAACCAGCCACTTTTGTAAAGTGGCAAGGGAGCCAACTGTACTTAACAGAACAGCTAACCAGCCACTTTTGTAAAGTGGCAAGGGAGCCAGCTGTACTTAACAGAACAGCTAACCAGCCACTTTTGTAAAGTGGCAAGGGAGTCAACTGTACTTAACAGAACAGCTAACCAGCAACTTTTGTAAAGTAGCAAGAGAGCCAACTGTACTTAACAGAACAACTAACCAGCCACTTTTGTAAAGTGGCAAGGGAGCCAACTGTACTTAACAGAACAGCTAACCAGCCACTTTTGTAAAGTGGCAAGAGAGCCAACTGTACTTAACAGAACAGCTAACCCGCCACTTTTGTAAAGTGGCAAGGGAGCCAACTGTACTTAACAGAACAGCTAATAGCCACTTTTGTAAAGTGGCAAGGGAGCCAACTGTACTTAACAGAACCTGCCACTTTTGTAAAGTGGCAAGGGAGCCAACTATACTTAACAGAACAGCTAACCAGCCACTTTTGTAAAGTGGCAAGGGAGCCAACTATACTTAACAGAACAGCTAACCAGCCACTTTTTTATTTCCAATATCATAGTCAAAATATGGAGTATATAAATGCCATTAAAGGTTGTATATGCCATTAACAGACAATTATGTGTTTTTACATAACATAAATGTTCTTTCTTTTTCAAATCCAAATTTCAAGGAAATGCTTTGTTACTTTTTGAGAAAATACATAAAATGTCATATACATAAAATGTCATCTACATAAAATGTCATATACATAAAATGTCATATACATAAATTCAGGTGGCAGGTTAGCTGTTCTGTTTGGTATAAATTATATCAAATGTCTTCTTAGTTCTTACAGCCATTGTAAAGTTAATATAAAGAGCTGTTTTCATATAAATCAAATGGTTTCCAAGACAACAGATTATTATTAATTAATGGGCTCAATTGTATATTACAAAGTGCTATCATTTTTTTAAACATTTGACATCAAATATGCACAAAAACAAAATTTCAAACAAGAATATAATAGAATTTTTTTGGGAAAAAGAGAATGTTAAAGTACACGTACAATCAATTTCAGATCAAAAGTAGTAACAATCATATCTGAAGATCCGGATACCTGACATCAAACAATGACCTTACAATATATATGATAGGCACTCGGGGGATAGAGAGTGAAGAGAAAATGATTGGAGTTAAAATGCCCATGCATTTTGTGCAATTATGACAGTATAATAATCAACCAATCAAATCCATATTATATTAGGATGCTATGAAGTTATACATGAACCTGTGAGATGATGTTTATTTTTATAGTATAGTAATCAACCAATCAAAATCCATATTATATTAGGATGTTATGAAGTTATACAAGAACCTGTGAGATGATCTTTATTTTGACAGTATAATAATCAACCAATCAAAATCCATATTATATTAGGATGCTATGAAGTTATACAAGAACCTGTGAGATGATGTTTATTTTGACAGTATAATAATCAACCAATCAAAATCCATATTATATTAGGATACTATGAAGTTATATAAGAACCTGTGAGATGATGTTTATTTTGACAGTATAATAATCAACCAATCAAAATCCATATTATATTAGGATACTATGAAGTTATACAAGAACCTGTGAGATGATGTTTATTTTGACAGTATAATAATCAACCAATCAAAATCCATATTATATTAGGATACAATGAAGTTATACAAGAACCTGTGAGATGATGTTTATTCTGACAGTATAATAATCAACCAATCAAAATCCATATTATATTAGGAAACTATGAAGTTATACAAGAACCTGTGAGATGATGTTTATTCTGACAGTATAATAATCAACCAATCAAAATCCATATTATATTAGGATACTATGAAGTTATACAAGAACCTGTGAGATGATGTTTATTCTGACAGTAAAATAATCAACCAATCAAAATCCATATTATATTAGGATACTATGAAGTTATACAAGAACCTGTGAGATGATGTTTATTCTGACAGTATAATAATCAACCAATCAAAATCCATATTATATTAGGATACTATGAAGTTATACATGAACCTGTGAGATGATGTTTATTCTGACAGTATAATAATCAACCAATCAAAATCCATATTATATTAGGAAGCTATGAAGTTATATAAGAACCTGTGAGATGATGTTTATTTTTGACAGTATAATAATCAACCAATCAAAATCCATATTATATTAGGATGCTATAAAGTTATACAAGAACCTGTGAGATAATATTTATTTTGAAAACTTACACAAACATGTGAAATGATGATTTTGAGCAAAAAAAAAATCTGTAAAATGTTGCATTGATTTGTGTTTCAATCATTGAAACAGAGCCCTTAAAATAATGTAGCAATTCATGGTTATGATATCAAAACAAAACCCATGAAGTGATGTATAAATCTATAATTCAATAGCCATATGAGAACGTACTGATTTATGTTTCAACAGCCATAACAGAGCCCAAGAAGTGGTGTATTAATTTATGTTTTAACAGAGCCCCAAAAATGATGTACAAATTTAAGTTCCAACATCTTTACCAGAGCCAAAGAAATAGTGTACCAATTTATGTTTCAACAATTGTAACACAGCCCCAAAAATGGTGTACAAATTAATGTTTCAATGACTTTAATAGAGCTCAAGAAATGGGGTACCAATTAATGTTTCAACAATTTTAACAGAGCACCAAGAAATGGCGTACCAATTTATGTTTCAACAACTTTACCAGAGCCCAAGAAATAATGTACCAATTTATGTTTCAACAACTTTAACAGAGCCCCAAGAATGGTGTACCAATTTATGTTTCAACAACACCCAACAGAGCCCCAAGAATGGTGTACCAATTAATGTTTCAACAACTGTAACAGAGCCCCAAAAATGATGCACAAATTAATGTTTCAACAACTTTAACAGAGCCCCAAGAAATGGTGTACCAATTTATGTTTCAACAACTTTAACAGAGCCCCAAAAATGGTGTACAAATTAATGTTTCAACAACTTTAACAGAGCCCCAAAAATGGTGTACCAATTTATGTTTCAACAACTTTAACAGAGCCCCAAAAATGGTGTACCAATTGAAATTTCAACAACTTTAACAGAGCCACAAAAATGGTGTACCAATTAAAATTTCAACAACTTTAACAGAGCCCCAAAAATTATGTACCAATTGGAATTTCAACAACTTTAACAGAGCCAAAATAATGGTGTACAAATTTATGTTTCAAAAACGTTAACAGAGCCCCAAAAATGATATACCAATTTATGTTTCAACAACTTTAACAGAGCCCCAAAAATGGTGTACCAATTGAAATTTCAACAACTTTAACAGAGTCCCAAAAATGGTGTACCAATATATGTTTCAACAACTTTAACAGAGCCCCAGAATGGTGTACCAATTAATGTTTCAACAACTGTAACAGAGCCCCAAAAATGGTGTACAAATTAATGTTTTAACAACTGTAACACAGCCTCAAAAAAGGTGTACAAATTAATGTTTCAATAACTTTAATAGGGCTCAAGAAATGGTGTACCAATTAATGTTTCAACAACTTTAACAGAGCCCCAAGAAATGGTGTACCAATTTATGTTTCAACAACTTTAACAGAGCCCCAAAAATGGTGTACTAATTGAAATTTCAACAACTTTAACAGAGCCCCAAGAATGGTGTACCAATTAATGTTTCAACAACTTTAACAGAGCCCCAAGAAATGGTGTACCAATTAATGTTTCAACAACTTTAACAGAGCCCCAAGAAATGGTGTACCAATTAATGTTTCAACAACTTTAACAGAGCCCCAAGAAATGGTGTACCAATTAATGTTTCAACAACTGTAACAGAGCCCCAAAAATGGTGTACAAATTAATGTTTCAACAACTTTAACAGAGCCCCAAAAATGATATACCAATTTATGTTTCAACAACTTTAACAGAGCCCCAAAAATGGTGTACCAATTGAAATTTCAACATATTTAACAGAGCCCCAAAAATGGTGTACCAATTGAAATTTCAACAACTTTAACAGAGCCCCAAAAATTGCGTACCAATTGAAATTTCAACAACTTAAACAGAGCCCAAGCAATGATGTATTGATTTATGTTTCAACAACTTTAACAGAGCCCAAGGAATGATGTATTGACTTATGTTTCATACATGTAGCTGCAACAGTCTATGAATTAATGTATTAATGTGTGCTTCAATAGACAAAAAGAAAGATTCCATTAAATGATTGATGTTTCAACAACTTTAACAGAGTCAATGAAATGATGTACTGATTTATGTTTCAGAAATTATACCAGACCCTTTGAATGATGTAAGGATTTATGATAACAAAATCTATACCAGACTTATAAAAGTACAATGATACAAGATCAGAAAATCATACCAGACTTATAAAAGTACAATGATATAAGATCAGAAAATCATACCAGACTTATAAAAAATGCAATGATACAAGATCAGAAAATCATACCAGACTTATAAAAGTACAATGATACAAGATCAGAAAATCATACCAGACTTGTAAAAGATGCAATGATACAAGATCAGAAAATCATACCAGACTTATAAAAGATGCAATGATACAAGATCAGAAAATCATACCAGACTTATAAAAGTACAATGATACAAGATCAGAAAATCATACCAGACTTATAAAAGATGCAATGATACAAGATCAGAAAATCATACCAGACTTATAAAAGATGCAGTGATACAAGATCAGAAAATCATACCAGACTTATAAAAGTACAATGATACAAGATCAGAAAATCATACCAGACTTATAAAAGATGCAATGATACAAGATCAGAAAATCATACCACAGCCTTCAAATGATACATTAAAGTATACATCAACAGTTGCAACAGAGCCAATGAAATAGTGGTGTAACAATATATTGTATAAATGCATGACATACATGTAAATCAGAAATTGTGAACTCAGATTCAAGATGTGGTGCATAGACACTGAGTGAGAGAAGGAAGCACACAGTTTTATAGACCTTACCAACACTACTTCTTATCTCTGTACCTTAATACAGAAAAAAATATGAGAAGAATGTAATCTTTCTCATGTTTCATTACAGCAATTTTTTACTTGAAAAAGTTAATACATGTATAATTGAATAAAATGCCTGAATGGTCCACTTTATGAACAGACCGACACATGGTAGATACACGAGGATGTTACATCTGTTTCCCCAACACAGTTGAAAAATATGAAAAAAACAAGAAATGTCACTGTTAAGTGTCACATGCCCCCCAACATGTCATGTTGTTATGTTGATCATTTGTAGCAAGTATCATTAAAATTCATCTATGCATGACAAAGTTACAGGCCAGAAACGAAATCTCACATAAACTCAAAGTGTTGTCAAACAAACTGAAATTGTGACCTTGACCTTTGAGGTACGGGTGTGGGTCTTACTCGCGACAAGTCGTCATGTTCTGTTGATCATTTGTTGCAAGTATCAATAAAATCCATCTTTGCATGACAAAGTTACAGGCCGGAAACGAAATACACGAATGGGTATTTAAGTGGCTTCTCTGCGTCAATCGTATACTTGTGTGGTTAAATTTTATAAAATTTTAGCCACGTAAGAGAAAAAAAGCCACATAAATGCTGTTTTTTAAGTGTCTAGAAACAGCCACGTAATTATTTTTCAACAGCTTTTCAACTGTCCATAAAAATTACTAACCCTAAACCCTAGACACTTAACTACCCATTTGTTTGCCCGGAAGGATGGACAGATGGACAGACGGACGCTGCGATTACTATATGCCACCCAAAACATTTTTGGGGGGGCATAATTATATCTAGGAAAAGCAGCCATGCAATTATGATTTAGTAAAATGGTTCCAGTGAAATTGCTCATCTTTCATTGATATTTATTATATAAACAATAAATAACCATTCAAAACTGAGTTATGTTTTTAAATATTTAGAAGAAAATGAAGAAAATGCTGTTGTGACAAACCTTGACTCAGGTCAGCTAAACAAATACAGTCAAGCCTATGTTAGTGGTCACCTTTATTAAGAGACCACTTGTCTTAAATGGACACATTTTCTATTGCCCATTGTTATAATTTTAGTTTTAATCAACCTGTATTAAGCAGCCACCTGCATTAAGGGGTCGTTTTTACTCTTTCTCTTTAGTGACCTTTTAAGATAGGTTTGACGGTACATATATTTACATCCTGCGGACAAGTTGTAAAATAAAGTGCAACAGTGTGTGATTTCACTGTCTTGGGTTCCTCCACCAAACATTTATTACATTCTGTATATTATTTATAATTATTTTTCAGTGATATCCATTCAAACAAATTATTTCAAATCTGTTGAATTCAACTTTTTACAAACTTATTCACTAACACTTGAAAAAAGTTTAAAGGATGTGGGTTAAATCCTCAGCTCCTGGCCCAATGCCTCTGAAAATGAACTCACACTGAGTACTGGTTCTACTTAGGAAACGGACTCAAGAGCAGTTCATATAAGATTTAAATTTTCTTTGCAATCAAGCTAAAATAAACTACAGTCAAACCTGTACTGACGGTCACCTGTTATAAGCAGCCACCTGCCTTAAGCGGCCAGTTTCAGACCCTCCCGTCGAAATTTACTATATAATTTAACTGCAATAGGCGGTCAACTGGTCGATGCGGCCAGTGGCCAACATTTTTGGTCCCAAATGCATTAAAAACCTCCTAAAACGGCCACCAAATGAACAAATTTTACCGTAAAATATCGATTTTGGCATATAAAAATTTCATTTACGGCCACAGAATTAATATTTAATTAAAGTACTAAAAACCAAATAAATCAAAAATTTAAAATATATCTTTAATTTAAAATAAGTTTCTTTTAGTTTAAACTTTCTTAATTGGCCGTAAACAAACCAAACAAAGCTGTTATTGTGTTCTACATAATCGCCATTTTTCCCACTCAAACCAAACAAAGCTGTTATTGTGTTCTACATAATCGCACTTTTTCCGACTCAAACACGAGTGTAGTGCGTGATAATTTTTACATCTCTATTTTTAGCTCGCGAAATTGGTAAAATAGACAGATCAAAGTGTTTTGTGTAAACACGTTAACTGTGAAAAAGTCGGCATATAAAAAGATTAAAGAAGCTTAGGGTTTTGAGACGATAATTAGAATGGCAGTTTGTTCGTGCTTTTAACGAACGATAAGAAATTAACTCATTAAGTTCACACTTGTAAAAAGCGCTAATTGTGGAAAAATATAAAATTTGGAAATGATTTATTGTGACTTAAATCATAAATGTTTTGATTGTCAGCGTGTTAACAATGCCACCAAAACGGAAGTGTTTGACTTTGGATGAACGTGTTGAGGTTGTGAAATTGTGCCAATATACAAAATACTTTGCTAATCTGGGTGAAAATTGATGACCCTGTAGTAGGCAGCCACCTGTCTTAAATGGCCAATTTGTCCAATTTGGCCCTTTCCATTGGCTGGCTGCTTAAGACAGGTTTGACTGTAGTATAAACTAAACTTAAGTATGTCATGTGTTAAAACATAACTCTGAACTGCCCATTAATCAAGCTATACACTTATCACTGGGAACAACAATATATCTCTAGTAATAGGTCTCAGAGTTAGATAGTTGTTGTTGCTTGTACGGTTAAAACAATTTATCAGTCATATCGCAATGGTGTCTACTTTAGACAGTAGACACTGGAGTATCATGCTGCATCCAAAAACAGAATATGATATAAACAAAAGCGTTTCTCATAATGGCAATGCAAACAAAGCCAAAGAAGATATTTTCTTAATTTATTTAAGGCACAATAGATTTTAATCAATTCCTAGATTTTCATGTTACCTTTTTTCTGTGAATGTTTCTTGTAACACATCTTCCTTCTCCCTCACTAGCATTCTTAAGTGATTTATCTCCCTTTCATATTCTTTCTTTTGGGAGTTAAATAATTCCTCTTGTTCTTTTAACCTGAAAGGAAATAAAGTGATTAATTTATTCATAAAAAAAAAGGATAACTATTAAGATCACATGACATTGATTTATCGGAGTTGATGTGATGCCTGCTGTCAATCAAACAAGTCGATAATCCAATCAGTGATCGGTACTGGTTCCTTTTATCACATTTTCCATAGACATGCATTGTATTTACTTGGACAAACAATACCATGTGGCCAAGGGCGGAGAGATTGTCGATCTCATGTCAGGCCAATTGTATGATGGCATCAATAAGTAACTGATATGCAACAACATTTAATTTAGAAACTTTATCACTTTTTTGCCATTTTTAAATTGCTGCTTAATTAAAGGAAGAATATACATGTATATCAAGATATTTTCCAATTATTAGAATTGGCAAAAAAAACAAACCCATACTATTTTCCAATATCTTGGCTTTATGTATTTATTGGGCGGTAAGAATATCTCCTTAAACGTGTCAAAATAATAAACTGAAAAGATATATCCTATCTTGACCTACCTGCCAAAGTTATAACCTATATAAATTTCCCGGTTACTATTGACGTATTTAACGTGTACAAAAATTTAATTTTGTTTTAGATGTGATCCATCGTATTGGGTACATATATTTGCATTTAGTTCATCTCAGGAAGAGCCCAAAGGACAAGGTGAATGTCATACAGCAGTATATGTAGGATATCTATTTTTAGAATTGGGATTTCATTTCATTTCCGCAACTCTTTGGCAGATTTGAAATTCCAAATCATTCATAATTTATTTATAAATGATATTTAGATGATGTGTATTCACTCAAAAAATAATCATATATTTATACTCCCTCTCCATCCCCTAAGTCACCAATCCTGACATACTGCCTTTAAAATCACAGTTGAGATTATTTAAATAAGCCTAAAAGTAGCAAAACATACTCTGACAACACCTCCAAGTCCTTTAATTAATTTCATTAAACATGCCAACAATTCGAGACGCTTAATAAATATATCTAAAGTTTAGTATTTGTCCAGTTAAAACAAAATGTAAGGATTCCTCTGTTTGATCCTTTATAATCTTTCTAATATATAATGTACTTAAACATGAAGTTACTACTGTAGATTTGGGTCTAGGCTTACCTCTCAGCTACAGTACCAATTCTTGCTGCAGCTTTCATCTTGTATAGCTACAAAATAAAGAAGGTAAACATCATAAAACACCAAAATAAGGCTGACGATGAGTGTTAAAGGTCATGCCATGTTAAGTCATTCACACTATGAAACTTCCAACTGAATTTTTTTTTATATTCATTTTCTTGTTTTGTAACAAAAATTATTTTGAAAAAGACATATATTTGCTGTTAAGTGGTAAAACCAATTTTCACCTTTTTTTTTTTATACCTCGATTGAAAACAAGTTATAACTTAGACAAATCATGCTCGAGTACTTCCTGGGTAAAACCAGTACTGAGCATTTTGTCTTGCTCAAGGACACCGCATATGGCAGTGACGGATGATCAAACCCACAAACCTCCTATTCCAGGTCTGAAGCTCTACTACTGAACCATGTGCTCCGATACCAATGCTTATTAATTATGAATGACCTATTTTTCTGACAGTTTTGTGGATATAGACGCATACATGTCATAGCATAAATATGACATCCAATTGTTTTTGGGGCAAGTTTGCAATAACATGTCAGTTTGATTTGATTTTTAAATGTCATAAAGTTTCAAATTCAATGTTTTATATAATTATGTGGTACACCAACGAAGGCCGGCTTCTGTTTTGATTAACAGTGCACAATGAACCGGACCACTGAAAAATGTTAATCAGACGACCTTGGCAAGTTCTATGTCTTTCACGTTTGCACCAGGTAATTGGACAGTAATAAATTTCAGTAAGACACAGACTTTGTAAACATTTGTAATATATCTATGATTTTTAGACATATGCTGTTTTAAAAAAATGTCACTGAAGATGATAACTTGAACTTGAAAACTTGGACAAATACTATTTTCTAAGTTAATTTTTCCAATTCAAATGACCCTGAAATACCCTGTCATTAAAATAAATTCAAAACGATTGTCATATAATGACAATGATGATAACACTTTTTTTTAGTCACATAAATATGAAAAGTCATTTTATTAAAGATAAGCTGACATAGCAGAATCCAAGAATTGAACCAACCAGTTTTGCACTTTGAAACTCGGTGCTTTACTTCTTTAGGTTTTTAAAATCCTTTGTATGTTGAACATATCTGACAGTAACTTTAGAATTACCTTTAATTTTTCTTCCATTTTGCCCACAGTGATGTTACCGTGTAGTAATTTCTTCATTGCCCACTTGGTCTCGATTTCATGTTCTTTTGCAACTTTTTCAAAGGTATCTCTTTCAAATGCATTCTTCTCAGCCTACAATAAAAAAAATGTTTTCTTGAAATTTATATTAATTCACAAATTTTGGAATCTTGTGTGTGCGTTTTAGGGTCATAGACTTGAGTCCCACTGACCCATAAAACTTTATGTGAGAATGTTTGCTTGTTACTTGCTGAAGGACGGTGGTTCTACTCTGACAGATTTACTCAGAGGTCATCCTCCACCAATAAAACTGGATAAACTGCATTAAAAAAAGAAAAAAAACTGGTTAATCACTGATCACTTGTTTCTCCACTCACCACCTTTATTACAGATGACATATATTTGCGTACTCGCCACTTTTATTACAGATGACATGTTTGTGTACTCACCACCTTTATTACAGATGACATATATTTGCGTACTCGCCACTTTTATTACAGATGACATGTTTGTGTACTCACCACCTTTATTACAGATGACATATATTTGCGTACTCGCCACTTTTATTACAGATGACATATGTTCGTGTACTCACCACTTTTATTACAGATGACATGTTTGTGTACTCACCACCTTTATTACAGATGACATATATTTGCATACTCGCCACTTTTATTACAGATAACATATGTTTGTGTACTCATCACTTTTATTACAGATGACATATGTTCGTGTACTCACCACTTTTATTACAGATGACATATGTTCGTGTACTCACCACTTTTATTACAGATGACATGTTTGTGAACTCACCACTTTTATTAAAGTTGACATATATTTGTGTACTCACCACTTTTATTACAGTTGACATATATTTGTGTACTCACCACTTTTATTACAGATGACATATGTTCGTGTACTCACCACTTTTATTACAGATGACATATGTTCGTGTACTCACCACTTTTATTACAGATGACATGTTTGTGTACTCACCACTTTTATTACAGTTGACATATATTTGTGTACTCACCACTTTTATAACAGATGACATATGTTCATGTACTCACCACTTTTATTTCAGTTGACATATATTTGTGTACTCACCACTTGTATTACAGTTGACATATATTTGTGTACTCAGCACTTTTATTACAGATGACATATATTTGTGTACTCACCACTTTTATTACAGATGACATGTATTCTTGCACTGACATCTCCTTGTTCTCTGACTGCTCTATGGCTCTCTGTAACAACATCATCTTCTGCTGCGCTTTCCTGAATAAACATACCAGTGTTTTTAGAAGAATTAAAGATTACTAGGTTAGAACCTTTCACAAATTTCCCATATTGCAAAATTTCATCAGATAATGCTAAGAAAATCCAACAAAACCAGGCTCTGCTGAACCAGTAGAACCTATTATATTTTAACTTAAGACCTTGCTGCATGTGTATTGTTATTTCATATTTTATTTGTTACCTAATCATTTTTGTAGAGAGAAGCTATTCTCTAGCTTTATTTTTATCATTTTGACAAAAAATGCAAATATGTAGCAGATTTCAATCTCAATATCTTGGACACTTATTTTAAGGAAAAAAACTGAAGTTCTGGTAATTTAAAAGAGTAGGTTGCCTGCCAAATAAAGTTAAATCAACTAGATCACTTCCTTATTTTAATATGTGAAATAATATGCATGATTAACAGTTTAAAATAACCTTAACAGCGAGATGAATTAAGGCCCAGGTCTGCTGAGTTAGATGAATCTAGGCCCAGATCTGCTGAGTTAGATGAATTTAGGCCCAGATCTGCGGAGTTAGATAAGTTTTGACCCAGATCTGGTGAGTTTGGTTTGACCTACCGGACACACTTGTGCATTATTTTGACCTCTGCCTGGTATCTCTTGTTTTCGGAGGACAGCTCCACCACCTGGGTACCCAGTGTTTTACGTTCTATCTGGGAGGCAACAAGTCTGTTGTTTACACTGTCTAACTCTTGTTTCTGTGCCTCTTCAGCATCAACCATTTTTCTGTTAAAAAACAAACAAATGAATACTATCTGCACTGACCTTTTGCTTTTCATTACCAGTTCAAAATTCTGTCAACAAAACATCCTGTAGCTGTTAAGTTAATCATTCTGACCAATCAAGCTTTCATTTTAAATTCTATATGTGATTTGTCCCCCGACTATACATAAAATAAACAAGAGCATCGCAGTGCAGACGCTCAAAGTTTATCTAAATCTATTAAGTTGGTCAAAGTCAGTGACGTAAACTTTTCTTTAATTGATGGAGATCAGTTTACAGAATCAATTGTATTACTAAAAAATGAAATAGATTAAAAAAGAAAAACACCAAACCCAAGCTAAATAAAAACTTTAACCTAAGGTTTGAGAGTCCAAACTACTGAAATTTAGATAACTTAGCCATATACATTGTATAACATAATATAAATGTGTTTATGAAGTTAAGTCACTATAACATATGTTGTTTGCTCAGAAAATAAGTAACAGAGAAAAAGCTAAGCCAAACATAAAACTTTAACAGGTGGATGATGAGGATGATGTCAACAATGACAAAGATGCCAGGGCCATGACAATAGCTCTTTGTTGTTTTTTTTAAAAAAAAAAAGAGCTAAAAATACTTTGAAGTCGATAAAATAGGCCAATGCAAACATGGATGATGAAAGGTAAAAAATCTTTGAGAGAAAATTTACCAGTTACTATTGAAGAGGTGGTTTTACTCACAATTGTGGTCAAGATTCTGAGATCATATCATTCTAAATACATCTTACCATGTTTGTTTATTTGAATATTTAAACTAACAACCCCTAGATTGATAGTCAAACAAGCTACCAACTGAGTTAACTAGACCCTACAAGCCAGCTTACCGGGATCATAAAGTGAGCTTTAGCTCACAAAGAACAAAAGAAATGACTATCACAAAATTAAACTTACTGTTTCATATCAGATATTTCCTTGATGTGTTGTTCCTGCGTGATGTGTCCCTGACTTTCTAGCACCAAATTGTCGTGTTTTTGTTTCAAGTCTCGATGTGACTGACGAAGCTCGTTAACCTCTTGTTCCACTTCAGAGTTCTCCGCCTTAACTAGCACCAGTTGTTTTGATAATTTGGACACTGGAATAAATGTGAATATGAATGGAAATTACGTATTGCATATGTAACAGCAGTGCAATGGATAAGGTGTTGACCATTCCCACCAGAGGTAGCGAGTTTGATCTCACGTCTAATCCAATGGCTTCTCATAAACCACACTCGGTACTGCTTCTAGCCAGGAAATGAACTTGAGAGAGATTCAATTAAGCTTAGTGAAATCTTTACAATAGAGCTGCTGGGTCCGATTAGCTCAGTCGGTTTGTGTCTGACTATCAATCCAGTGGTCGTGAGTTTGTATCCCCGCCCGGCAACAGTCTCCGTGATGATTGATATACAACATTGTGTCTCATTATCATTTTTCTTTCACCACTGATTCAAGTAGGAAAGTTATCAGTTACTTGCGGAGATAGGGAAACAGTGGTTAGGTCGTCTGTTAGCCCTCCATGGCACAAAATGACACTAAATATTCACTCAACAACTATTCAATACAATAGAGCTTTAATAAATCAGCATAAACCATAATGTGTTTATGGAAATCGATATTCCATGATTCAGTGGCCAATGGTGCTGTTGTCTCAAAATCTCTAACCTTTCACAGCTCAGGTGGAGGGTTTGGAACAAACCCAGTCTAAATACTTTATATAATCGAATTTGCCAGTTACCTCCAGAAAGAGAGTGGTTCTACACTTGAGCCAGCACTTTAGACCATACTACCACAGACAAGCCAAGACAATATTGATATATTGAAGAATTAAAAATGTAAACTAATTGTTTGCTATGCTTACACAGTCATAAGATGTCATTTCAATACAAATAAACTTAACTTATTTTACATCCATCAATAAATGCTAAGGACTGGTTAGAGTGTCTTTATGCAGTCCCGTGTTAAGAGGAATGTAGAGAACACAGGGATAGACAATCAACCAGTCCATTCTGGCAACAGATGTATCCTGGTATTTATAATCAAGAGACAGGAAATAAAACCAAGGCAACACAAATGAGAATCCATTGTTAGATATAGTAAAAACAAGTTTTTAAAATGTCTATTCTATAAACAATGGCCAGAGTATTGCAAAATTTATGTTAGATAAGATACTAAAAGTCATTTTACCTCTGACAAACAACCATTTTAAAAGTTAATACACAAATAAGTTTATTACCTTGTTTATAGTGCAGGAGTGTAATAAACTCAAGACATAATTTTGATATTAACCTTGTGTAATATCACTTCTGATTGATCACTCAGTGGTTTTCATATAAACTCTACTTTTGCAAGTAAAATGCTAACTTGCCTGAATATATTAATGACATCATGGTAAAATGACATTATTTTGAAACTTTTAAGTCATACGTTTACTGGCAGATTTTGTTTTCATTTCTTTTATAGGTGATCTGTTAAAGTTAAGTGATAAAAAAGAATCTTACATTCATGTTTATTTAATTTATTAAACTCATTGAACTCAATGGCAAAAATGAGCCTCCCATAATATATTTTTGCCAACTCGTTTAATAAACTCAATGACAAATGAGCACTCATGTAAGATTCTCTATACAATACCTTCTCTGACATGTGCCTGATGAAGATCTTGAGCTTTTTGATCTTTCACATTTATCTGTTCCAGCAGATTCTGGTTCTCTTCCAAAACCAGTTTTGCATTCTCTTTCATCTGTGCCCTGTAAAATTTCATGTTGATAATCAACACCATATACACAAAATATTGATGAGCGAGACAACAATTGCTTTTTTGATGCTGAATTAATAAGCTACATGTACATTTATTCATTAATATGCCACACTCTCCATGATGACTGATATACAACACTACGTCGCATATCATTAGTCTCTCATCACTGATTCAAGTGGAAAAGTTATCAAGTACTTGTGGAGATTGGTGTGCTCGAATACTGTTTAACCTTACAGGATTCCAGGAAACAGTGGTTAGGTTAACTGATTGTTTGTTAGCCCTCCATGGCATAAAAATTACACTAAATATTCAACCAACCAACCAACCAACCAACCAACCAACCAACCAACCAACCAACCAACCAACCAACCAACCAACCAACCAACCAACCAATCAATCAATCAATCAATCAATCAATCAATCAATCAATCAAACACTCAATCAATCAATCAATCAATTCCTAAATTTAATTGAAAAGGAGGTTATCGTATTGGTTTTATTTACCCTCACACTTATCTAAATTATTGCATTTTGTCCAAAGAAAATGATGAGGAGAAATAGAGCAGACTACAAAATATCTCTGATCTGCACCCGCACTTATGCCATTGGTCATAATTAACCAATCAGTAACAGACTATCTGACAATCTTGCTTTACTACTAAGAACAATTAACAGAAAGTGGAGGCACTTATTTAACTTTAATGTTTAAACCAGGACTTGAAATTTACTTTGATTTATTTGGATTAAAGACTTTCCTAGGCTTGAACCCATGACCTCAGCAGTGAGATGAAAATGGTCATTAGATGACATGCCTACCATGAAGGACCCATGTATAGAATAAGAAACTTGAGCACAGGTGCCTACCATTCAGTATTGTCTATTGGACCAGATCCCGCTTGTTCCAGACGTCCATGAAGTTTCTCGTTTTCTCTGACAATGTCCTGTGTTCTAAGTCGTAGAGTCTCTAGCTCGGACTGAAAAACATGAAGTACCATGATGGCTACATGTTGGATAACAAATTTCTAAATTTCTAACAAAAAAAAAAGCTTTTAAACATTTCATTTATATTTTTATAAGTATTAATTTTTAAAGTCAGTAGGAAGTGAAAGTTTTGACATCATAACATTTGATATATTTCTTTCATTACAAACGTTCTCTTACTGTAATTTTGAAATTTGCGACCGTACATGAGGTTTTTAATGGTCGCAAATTTTCTTTAAGAGCGACACTGAAGGTGGAGTCGTTAAAACAAATTTGTTATCATTAAAAACCTCATATATGGTTGCAAATTTCAAAATTACAATATACTTAACCCTATTCTTACGCACTTATCCGTTTTATCATTAAATTCACTCGCTGAACCAAGTTACTCGAGCGACTAGCGTTTAAAAGACCTAACAGTTTAGCCAAATGACGCATATCAGCAAAAATGCTCTATAAAAGTAGTTTCTAGTAAATTTTAAACTAAAGCGACAAACTGATTGAATTATTCAAAATATCTTTATATTTTTAACATTTTACAAATAAATAATAATTTAAATCAACAAACATTTTTTTTTAAACTAATTTTCACATATTTCTTGGTGACGTAAATAAATGATGTAGTAATACATAGAACGCGAAAAACATGGTAATTTTGCAGTTTTAAGTACCCACAAATCTAAGAGCACCAACCAATGAAATCACAGGAAATATCTGAAGGGTGTTAGAATGGGTATTACCGTCATTTCTAACACATTACTGTTATAGATGGCATCCCAATTTTATTAGTAAAGGAAGAGAAACCTCAGAATAAAACTATGTTGAACAATTGCTCTTCCTCAAATAACTGGCACAACTGTTTTGATCAAACTGGACTACAACCTTAGGGCACTTGGCCATAGAGGACTCCTGCAAGGCTGGCAAACTTATTCTGACCAAACTCAACTCAAACTTACAACCTATGACCTCTTGGCAATAGAGGGAGTCAAAAGGCTGGCAAACTTATTCTGACCAAACCTAACACAAACTTACAACCGTAGACCTCTTGGCAATGGAGGGAGCCAAAAGGCTGGCAAACTTATTCTGACCAAACTTAACACAAACTTACATCCTTAAGACACCTTGGCAATGGAGGGAGCCAAAAGGCTGGCAAACTTATTCTGATCAAGCTCAACTCAAACTTACAACCTAAAGGATGGAGGATATGTGATCATATAACAGCAGTTGACCATCGAGGGCACCACAATTGTGGGGCTGACAAACTATTTCTGACCGGGCTCAACTCAAACTTACAACCTAAAGGGTGGAGGATATGTGATCATATGACAGCAGTTGGCCATCGAGGGCACCACAGTTGTGGGGATGACAAACTATTTCTGACTGGGCTCAACTCAAACTTACAACCTAAGTGGTGGAAGATATGTGATCATATGACAGCAGTTGGCCATCGAGGGCACCACAGTTGTGGGGATGACAAACTATTTCTGACTGGGCTCAACTCAAACTTACAACCTAAAGGGTGGAGGATATGTGATCATATGACAGCAGTTGGCCATCGAGGGCACCACAGTTGTGGGGATGACAAACTATTTCTAACTGGGCTCAACTCAAACTTACAACCTAAGAGGTGGAAGATTAGTGATCCTGTGACTGCACCTTAGACCACTTGGCCATAGATGATTCCTAAGGCTGGTAAACTATCCAAAATCACCCATTTCAACATTTAACAATGCAATAGAATTGTTGGTATGCTACTTACCTGACATTTATTTATGGTTTCTTCTCTCTCTCGTATTCTGTCATCATAGGCGAGAAACAATGGATTGAGGTAGCGTATATTTAACTGAAATTCACAGTAAAGAATGCTGTGAAAAAAATCAGTGAAGTAATACAACACTTGTACAATACTCAAGAAATAATTTTTTACATGGAAAAAGAAACTAAAACTGAGGTCTGTTTCATGGGGTGTAGGTGGCGAAATGTGAAACCAAACTTCAGAAGACACAATTTAGATAAAATTGTTTATGTCATCTTAAAAATATGCTTTAAATATTTCACATATTTCCTGGTTTATTTGCAATTGACCATACATTAATTCTATTAATGATATAAAGATGTTTAACACATTTGTTAGACACAAAAAAATTAAATCCATTAATAATGAAACTCTTGCCATCTCTGTTAATAAAATTTTAGAATAATTAAGTTTTTAAACAATTTTGTTTATATTTCTAACTGCCAGGCTTGGTGATTCCGTCACTGGCACGAATGACTATCAATCCAGTGGTCATGAGTTCGAATCCCAACCCCGCAACTGTCCCAGTGATGACTGATTTATGACATTGTGTCTCATTACCAGTCATCTTTCACCGCTGATTCAAGTGAGGAAGTTATCAGCTACATGTGGAGATGGGTGTGCTTGAGCACTGGTTAACCTCTCAGGATCCCAGCAAAGAGTGGTTAGGTTAACTAATTGTTGTTAGCCCTCAATGGCATAAAAATAATTCTAAATATTCAATCAATCTATTTATAATGAAATACAGCAAATTTGATTTATTTTTATAATATCTTGAAGTAAACTATGTTAAATTCAAGTATGATTTTTGAGGCAAATTTATATTACTTGAACTTCAGGGCAACTGAAATTATCACAAAATTTTATCAGCAAAAAAGTTCGGAGTAATAAATTAGCACTATACATGCACTTATAAAGCAACATCTAGAATAAAATTTCAGCAAATCTACATGATGAAATATCTAAAAATTACAACATAATAAACTTTTCAATACATTGAATTTTGCATTAAACAATATATACACAACCCTTCCAATCCAATTCATTAACTATCTGTTTTTATATAAGGCTTTCTGGATTTTCGTTTGGTCTTAGTGCAATATTTAATAAAAATAATTTTATATCAATGAAATATACCCTGGTTAACAAGTGTCCCTTTAATCTTACTGATGCATTGAAATTGTCATGTGCCCCTTTAATAATACTGCCGCTGTTACAAACAGTTTTCTTCTCTCTTTTTGCATACATGTATTATTTGTTAAAACATTCACATTTCAACAAAAATTGATTATTACATATTAAAAGTATGTGATAAAAAGAGAAAACACACCATAAGTAAATCCATAATCTAGCAGAGTAATGTATTACAAAGAAAAATCCAGCCACAACAAACTATCAAATGTTCAGTCATAAGGGGTCCAAACACAAGGGCCAAGATGAAACTTACACCAAGTAAAAAATCCCAAACCACTTAAATTCAAACTGCATTGTGCCTTTATGCCGCCATGCGCAGTTGATCAGTAAATTGCATGTTTGCACAGTCATAAACATGTATGAGCTAAACATATTTTTAAAATCATGCCACATATAATGAACAATATAAGTAATTATTTATTAATAACTAAGTTAAAACGTTAAAAAAATGTTGTTTTTAATTTCAAAAGAGATATCAAAATATACACTGATCTAATAAAATTTAAATAACATTTTTTTTTTCAATACAAATAACCCAAAGCCCTTCAGAAAGAAAAAAAAAACATTTTCAAAATCAACTTAAAAACTTATCCACAAAAAGATGAAAACCTTTTGCAGAAAATATATATATTTATATACACTCCAATAAAAACAAAACAGGTACAAGCTGAAAGGCATTTTTTCGGACCCCTTATCCACTGCAATCAAACCAAGTTTTAATCTGTGATAAATTAGTTCATCTGAGACAGACAATATATTGTAGAGTAACTCTTATTTTGCAAGTATTTTTAAGTTAACAAACTCGTATCATTATTTTGTAAGTATTTTTAAGATAACCAACTCGTTTCTCTATTTTGTAAGCATTTTTAAGACAAGCAACTTGTATCTCTATTTTGTAAGCATTTTTAAGACAAGCAACTCGTATCTCTATTTTGTAAGCATTTTTAAGACAAGCAACTCATATCTCTATTTTGTAAGCATTTTTAGATAACAAACTCGTATCTCTATTTTGTAAGCATTTTTAAGATAACAAACTCGTATCTCTATTTTGTAAGCATTTTTAGATAACAAACTCGTATCTCTATTTTGTAAGCATTTTTAAGTTAAGAAACTCGTATCTCTATTTTGTAAACATTTTTAAGATAACAAACTCGTATTTCTATTTTGTAAGCATTTTTAAGTTAAGAAACTCGTATCTC
Organism: Panopea generosa; assembly: GCA_029582155.1. Classification (NCBI taxonomy): domain Eukaryota; kingdom Metazoa; phylum Mollusca; class Bivalvia; order Adapedonta; family Hiatellidae; genus Panopea; species Panopea generosa. The sequence goes on along the minus strand of CM055900.1, from coordinate 19,320,498 downwards.
TATTTTGTAAACATTTTTAAGATAACAAACTCGTATTTCTATTTTGTAAGCATTTTTAAGATAACAAACTCGTATCTCTATTTTGTATGCATTTTTAAGATAACAAAATTGTATCTCTATTTTGTAAGCTTTTTTAACATAACAAACTCGTATCTCTATTTTGTAAGCATTTTTAAGATAACAAAATTGTATCTCTATTTTGTAAGCATTTTTAACATAACAAACTCGTATCTCTATTTTGTAAGCATTTTTAAGATAACAAAATTGTATCTCTATTTTGTAAGCATTTTTAACATAACAAACTCGTATCTCTATTTTGTAAGCTTTTTTAACATAACAAACTCGTATCTCTATTCTGTAAGCATTTTTAAGATAACAAAACTCGAATCTCTATTCTGTAAGCCTTTTTAAGATAACAAACTTGTATCTCTATTTTGTAAGCATTTTTAAGATAACAAACTCGTATCTCTATTTTGTAAGCATTTCTAAGATAACAAACTTGTATCTCTATTTTGTAAGTACTTACATCAAAGTGAATAAAAAAATCTCTTAATGGATATCTCATTTAAGGAAAACAATTCAGTCATGAATATTTTTGAATCACAATTATTCAAACTGATAAAAAAAATCTTTACAAATCTATTTTCAAAAGTCAGATAAATAATATATCTATTCTATAAGCATTTAAGTTCATATTTTCTCAATGGTACATTTTATCTTATAAGCATCAAAGTTAATAATATTTCTCAAGGGTATATCTATTTAATAAGCATCAAAGTTCATAATATTATCTCAAAAGTGTATCTATTTTATAAGCATCAAAGTTCATAATATTTTCTAAAGGGTAAATCTGTTTTATAAGGATTTATGTTCATTATATTCTATCAAGGGTAAAGACCGCGGCGTGGTCTAGTGGTAGAGCATCCGCCTCGCATGCGGAAGGTCGTGGGCTCAATCCCCGGCCGGGTCATACCAAAGACTTTAAAAATGGTACTAGAAACTTCCTCGCTTGACGCTCAGCATTTAGAGGATAGTTCTACGTCTGGTTGGCCCGGTGTCGGTATAATGTGACTGGGTGGGGTATCACACCATGTGTCTGCGGCATGATACTCCAGTGTGACAGCGCTAAGAATACTGTCTCAAGTAGACACCGTCGTGATATGACTGAAAAATTGTTGAAAGCGACGCTAAACACCATTCAACAACAACAACTATCAAGGGTAAATCTATTTTATTAGCATTTGAGTTCATAATATTTTCACAAGGGTAAATATATTTTATAAGTATTTGAGTTAATAGTATTTTTTCAAGTGTACATTACATCTATTTCAGAAGTACACTCAGGTCCTGTTATAATGCGGTAGCCGGGATCCACAGAATGAAATCATGTTATACACTGAACCACGTTATAAATATCCCAAGATGCACTGCGCTACATTACTTGGCAATACTATTTTCGGTTGAAGAACCATAAATAAACACATGATAACATGTGATAGTTATGACATACCATTGTTTGTCGGCGTAAATCAATTTAAAGAGATGTTGTTTATAACATTAAGAACTTGTTATTATTTGAGTCTGAATTACCAAGGTGTAATTGATGCACAAATACAGGATCACAGTTTGGAAAAATTTAACGAGCTAGCAAACATTTAGCAATTTAGTTGAGAGTTTATATCAATTCATCAATTATAATACCACAAGTTTTTAATGAATCTGGATGAAAAAATCCATTTTTGGAGCCATAGAAAAAATGGGTTATAAGGAGTTTCGCGTTAAAACTGAGCGCGTTATAACAGGACCAGAGTGTATCTTAGTTTATATCATTTTCGGTTATTTATCCATGCCATCAACATATAATACTGGTAATGTCTAAATAATTGCTTTGGAACTTTAGAAACAACAACATTGCAAAATTTCTTCACAAAACTATTGTTAGGAAATGCCACACGATAACTTTTTTATGTCCTACCTATAATTATTATAAAATGCAAGGGAAGTAATTTTCATTAAAAATATGCAGTTGTTATCTCTCTTACAAAGATTATCCTCTCAGATGAACTACATGTTTGCCAACTTGGTAAAACTGCCATAGTTACTGTGTACTTACTTCCCTGATCACTGGGTGACCCTCCAGCGGGTCATGACCCCCTCGCTGTTTATTGATGAAGCAAACATTATATTTTGAATATATAAGAAAGTATAAAACAAACATGATACTGTTTTTTATATATACATTTTAATTTATTTAAGCACAATTGAAAAGTGAGCTCTGAGCTTAAATGAACAACTATTGAGTCCAATGCTTTGGTAGAACTGGTACTGAGTTTTGTTCTTGAGAGGGCAGTCTGTTTAGCCTGGGATCGAACCTGTGACCTCTGGCGTGAGCAAGCAACACTCTTTCTTCTGCTCAATGGTTATACTTACCACATAGGGACACTTTGTTCAGGGTTTTCTTGTATTTCAGTTAATTATACTCATGCTAAATTACAAGTATCATATCAAAATATGTTACATTTAACTTAATGATTACAGAATTTCAACATAAATATAGTCCCTGTTGTTTTTTTTCTTAAGACAACTCCTGAAGATAAATATGTCGATCCATATCAATTGATGGATAACTTTTTCTCCAAAAATACATTTGCATATGAATTTAAAAACTAACCCTTAGTTTTAAACTTATTTATCAAGTTCATGATCAAGTTCTTACAAATCAAAGCCTTCCTGGATAACACGTCTTGCTCAAGGACACTACACAAAGTCATGGCAGAGGATCGAAACCACGAGCCCCCAATCATGGAACTGATGCTCTACCACTGGACCACATGTGGTTCACATAACTCTTAGATGTTTGACGTAAATTATACCATTTGTAAACAGCGTATAAAAAAAACAGTCTGAAATAGGGCTTCATTGTTGGACTCTCAGTTGGTGAATTTTTATTTCTAAAGCATCTTGAAACAAGAGTTGTCAGAAGACAACAAAGTTGCCTCTGGTTGTCTAAGTTCAAAAAGGGCCATAACTGTGCAAAAATGCAATCCAGAGTTATGGTTCTTGTCTGTGTGTGTTCCATTGATGATGGTAAACACACATGCGAAGTTTCATTCACATCCAGTGAGTGGTTGCATAGATATCTTAAACTTAAACGCAAAAGTTTAATCTGGGTGTCTACAGATGACGACGCCTCCGCCTCCTCCGATGCCGGGGTCATGGCAATAGCTCTCCTTGGACTTTGTCCCGGCGAGCTACAATAAATAGATGTGACCCAGTCACATTTCAATGCCCGCTAAGTGGTTAGTCGTAAATCTATTCATGATGTCAAACACATCAACACCTTTCACTTTTTGGTGTCATGTGGGGTAAACGTAAACATTCTTTTTTTTTTATCATTTAGGTGAACAATTACATTGTATATATTCATTGCATTTCTCTCTTACTTACCAGCCAAGACGGGAGCGGCCCTGCAGAAGGTAGACCCATCACATCTCCCTGAAATAACAATTTATCACTTTATTTATGGTGCAAAGGTGCCTTTACAGCAAACAAAATCCTCGTTATATAATCTAAAAACTTTTTTTTATAATAGTTTAAATATTAATCAAAATTGGCCCAAGTCATGCAGAAAATTATAATTATGTTTTCTGGAAATACAATTATATTAAACACCAATCAAAATTTGAACATACAAAGCAGAAATTGTCAAATTGACAGCTATTTTTATCATTGTTTTATATTGTGAAACGCAGCCTAGTAGTGTTATAAATCCACAACATATTTTCTATATCAACCTAGTGTAATATCACGGCTGTAATATTGCTCGGTGTTGTCCATATAGCATAGCTCCCATATGTAAATTGCATTATTTATAAATGCGTTGTTTTTATCTTTATCTCATAAAAATATCACAACCACATAATTTATATCTAAGACTGATATTTTAAGTGGCATGGCAGTAAGCTTAATTTCATATGAAAAGGCAAACAAATTTAATATATTTAAAGCAGAGTCGCACATTTTGACACAAAAACTGTCCAATGTTAGACAAAGATGCCTTTTGGGACATTTGAAGTTGTTACTCCGAGTAGCCTTGTGGAGAGCCCGCAACCCAGAATTAAATGGTTACAATTTTATCTTCTATCAGGGTCATGTGTTGTTACCTTGGGTAAAACATTCATTCCAAGTGAATGAAGAACTTAAAATGAATAAAATACAGTAAAACCTGTGTAAGTGGCCACCTCTATTATGCAGTCACCTGTCTTAAGCAACCATATTTTCTATTTCCCACTTCTATGCTTTCAAAGTGTGGAGTGTGTGGTCCAGTGTTAGAGCACCAAACCCATGATCGGAGGGCTGTGGGTTCGATCCTCCGCCACGGCTATGTGTGGTGTCCTTGAGCAAGACACTTTTCCACATATGCTTAGTACTGGTTCTAACCAGGAAGTCTTCAAGCGTGATTTGCCTAAGTTGTAAGAACTTGTTACATAATCGAAGTTTAAACTAAACTATGCTTTCAAAGTAAATTAACCTTTACTAAGCAACAACATGTCTTAAAAGGCAAATTTTGCTCCTTCTCTTGACTGGCTGCTTAAGACAGGTTTAACTATATATTTCTTAATAAAAGAAAGAAATGTAGACAACAAGCACAATGGCATGAAGATCATATTTGGTTTTAAAGTAAAATATTCCCTTCATTCATTTGTTTCCAATCTATTTAAAAACATTGAGGGTGTTCAATCAGAAACTATGGTTACCACTGTACAAAGCATAATTGACCAAATTGCCTCTGGTCTCTGGTTAAGTCAGTATGAATCAGTCACATGCCTTAATTTTATGTTATCTTGTTACTCCACTTTGGTGGTCTGACCATGGTAGAATGGTACCCAGCTAACCTATTTTTCTTTTAAATCTATTTATTTTAAAGGTTTCTACAACTTAAAACAAAATAACTTGGAAGTCTTCCGGGTTAGAAGAGTACTAAGCATACGCGGATAAAGTGTCTTGCTCAAGGACACTACACATAGCAGTGGCGGCAGACCCTACTGACTGTGGAACACTAATTTAATAGAAGAGCAATGGAAAGTTTTGATTGGTTAAAACTTAACAGCACTGTTATGCCAATAAATTTAACAGCTGCAGCGGTTAGTTTGGTCAATTATCAAACTCGCTCACTGTCTCATTGCTTGTTAACATTCATGTTTGTATTACAGTGCTATAATTTACACACTGGTTAAACTTCCTTCATTCACTGCTATACTTCTTTCAACAAAAAAAAATTATAGGTGGAAATCATACCATTTCTTCTGCTTTTATTGGTCGATATTTTGCCTGGTAGGCACTCAGTTCAACATTTAATCTTCGTATAGAGTTCTTCAGCGATTCATTTTCTTCTTTAAGGTCATTGACCTGTTTCTTTGTTAGAAGAGATTGGGCTGTTCCGCTGTCTGAAAATATATATTATATAATGTTTGTTTGTTTGAATATTTAGCGTCATTTTCATGCCATCAAGGGCTAACAAATGATCAGTGATCCTTTCCTGGGATTCTGGAAGATTAACCAGTACTCAAGCACACCCATCTCCACTAGTAACTGATAACTTTCCCACTTGAATCACAGTGAGAGACGAATGAAATTGAGATGCAATGTCATTTATCATTCATCATGGAGACCATGGTAGGAGAGGGTTTGAAACTAATGATCCCTGGATCGATAGTCAGATGCTCTTCAAACTGAGCTAAGCTCTAACTATCTGACATTGATTTTGCTTTTGTTTACATGGGGTTTCACACCATTTCCAACACATTACAAGTCATAATTATATGGCAACTAGTTTTACTTACGGAGGAACTTGTCAAATGCATAAAATACATGAAGCAGAGTGAAACTACCGTCATTCTACAAGTAAATGGTAAGCGTTTTCACATGGGACTTGAACCTGTGACCTCAGAACTAAAAATTGAAAAGTTTTGTTATATAAAACTTGAAAATCTGTTTAAATGATCAAATAACAAAAATGACAACCAAACAATATATCGCTGCCAAGTTTTGATTTTATCATCACTCATTTTCTACTCACCAATTTTCCTTGATTAGAACAAACTGTTATAACCTTTACCTCATAGTGGTTTAAAAGATAATTTCAGTAATTGAATCATGCCAGCATTGAGTATGAACAGTTTGTAATAATCAGAGTGATTCAATAAATGCTGAATGCCCCAAACACAAAAGTCATTCGCAAACTTTGTTATTATTGAGTGATCATATATGTGATCAAGCAACTGAGCGCAAGTTTTTATATAGACACCGTTTTTACTTCAGGGTGTGTGACTAGGATGTAAAAAAATGGTGTCTATATAAAAAGTTGATTGATTTCAAGCTGCTAATTTTAGTTTTATCAAAACACGAATATGTTTTTCTTTTTCGTTTTAATTTTTATTGATTATATACATACCTAAGTGTATCAGTTGTAACCAAATACGCTTTATATCACATTACAATGCAAACAATACCATTCACATAAGAGTTGGACAGCACAAAAGGTGTTGCAATTATACAGGTACGCACAAAATATCAATTTAATACAAAAACTCCTTCAGAAGTTATTAATAAGAAACTTATTTTATCTCTGACAAACAGACGGATGAACAGAGGCAACACTCAATGCCCCTTCACCATTCTTAAAAACCACACATGCATGAAGTGTGATCCCTTTAACCTCTTTGTCTGCTCTTTATACAGCAGTGATATCATTTGCAAATCATGTAGTACAAAACAGGCTGCGGGGGACATCATGTAGCACAAATCAGAAACTTCCAGTTTACCAGGGTCTGCTTTGTTTGGCTCTTGTTCAATTTTTTTTTATAAACACCCAGAGATTGATAGATGTGTGATTGACAAGCTGGTAAGAGTATTACCTCCACTTTCGTATGTGGACACAACTTCCCTGTATGTCTGCACTTCTGACTCCAGCTGATGTGTCAGGGTCGTCAAGTGATCCTTCTCCGCCTCCAATGATCGTACCTTATCGTCTGCCATCATCACGCTCCTAGCAGACTGGCCCCCTGTCAAACTGCGTGCAGTATGGTTCCCACTACTCAGTATACTGACACTACGTGCAGAATGAGGCCGTGATCGTGCACTAACAAGTTCTGCAAAATTAAAAGATAATCATACTAACAAATGTTAGTAGTTAATGGCTCTATCTTTATTTATTCTCTCATAGTCCGAGTCAATGGTACAGTTTTGATATTTTTTTTTTTTGCTATTTCCACATTATTTCAGTTACAGTTGTCAGTGACCTAATCATCGTTCCTGGGATTCAAAAGATGATTAACCAGTACTACACAAGTCACTCTGCAAGTCATTACTTCCCCACATATTTAGAGGTGGGAGATTCATGACTTCATGACCAATCATAACAAAGAGACTGCTTAGGAGGAATTCAAACTCACGACCCCTGGATTGACAATCCAACACTATATCAACTGAGCTAGCTGGTTCCAGGTAAACCGTACAGAAATGTCAAGTGGTAATTTATGTATAAATAAGAGTGTTTACATGAATTTGATTTTCTTGTTTCTACATTATAAATGAATGTTCTTATTTTTTTATAAAGACACTAAATAATTTTGGCAAAAAAAGTTAAAAGAAATAGCTTAAAACAATAACAGGTAAAAAATAAAGGAAGTATACTAGAAATGTGTCCAAAGGACATGGATGCCTACATTATAATATTTTACCAAAATTTTACAGAAAAAATATGTAAAAAGGGGCCACAACCTCTACTGTAATCCTTGATCTGAAATAATTATTTTACGTCTAAAAGGAACCATAACTCCTGTAAAATTTGATTGAAATTGACAAACTTGTTTTATGGTTAAGGAGCTACACATGAAATATTAATACAATACAAACGCTTCCAGCAGGTTTTTAACGGAAAACCATTTTTTACCTTGGACGCGCATATGGAGATGAACAGACGGGTAACACTTAATAACTCTTTATCATTCTCGAATGGCAGGCATTAAAAAAAAGAAAAACAAAAGTTTTTTTAAACAGGCTGAACACATCAGTATAATAATGATTCAATGGAGAGAACTATACCATCATCTGGTTCATTAGAAGCTGTTTGGTGCTGTGCCAACTGGACTGGTTCTATAATCTCTTGTTGAATCTGCTCTTCTCTGCTAGAAGCTTTATGCTTAGGTGTGTGTTTAGGGGTGCTTGATGGAGAACGAGTGACCGTGTCTGGATGTGCAAATAAACAAAACAATGCAAAAACACAAACATGCTACATGGGAAAACAGATGACAAGACAGACAGAAAGATGAAATATATATGAACAAAATATCAAAGTAAAATGTTATAAAGAACTACAGACATGCATGGTGAGATTATATTATAAATATTTCCTGGGTATGAAGTTGTTGAGATAAGGATGATATTAATTGTTACATGAGATTTCAGCGTTTTAATTAGTTTATACTATTTTATTTCAGCTTGATTACGAAGAAGTTCATATGTCATATGAACTGCTCTGGCGTTTGTTTTCTGGGTAGAACAATTACGTACTGATTGTTGTTTTTTGAGAGGAAATTGAACTTGCAACCTCTGGTGTGAACGGCCAACACTCTATCCACTATACTACTGCCCCACACTTTAAATTTAAATTGAAGCTCTGCTCTTTCAAAACAGTCATATGTATATGCAAGATTGGAACATAAGGATCTAACATGGGTTTGTGGTTCGGATAGAAAATTCTGTCCCAAGGAATAACTGTTTTGGAGCCGAGTTCCCGCGAAAACAGTTAGCGGCCAAAGGGTGAATTTGTCTATCCGAACTGAAAAAAACATGAATGATTCTTTTTCATGCCTACCAAACACACTGAATAATTAATTATTATTTCAATTTCTCCTCCTATTTTTTACAACGGTCACTTTTAAGACGTTTAATTTAAGATTTATGTCATATATTTTATACGCAACGTCATTAATAAGTATAACATCATAGCGCGAGAATTTTATCTGGGCCCTAGGGTGGGATAGACATATCTAACCCCAGTCAAAATGGCAGATATCTCTATCTAATGTGCAAGAATATCTCTACCAATTCAATTGTTACTGCAATTAAAATTTTCTTTTTCGTTAATACTCTCAGATTCTTAAGCTTTTTTTTCTAAATAATTTTAATTGCTTTATCATCTAATGGTTTTTGGTAAGAAAGCATAGCATCATGTTAGCACATGCATTTTATGAATGCATAATTTATATCACAACCCATGGATGAGACAGAAATAGCTCACTTCTGTGAAATAACAGATCTTTTACCAAATTGTGAGATAACACATGGAATATATGAGTGAAGTGTGTGTTAAAGCATGGATTATATTATTGAAGTGTGTGTTAACACATGGATTATATTATTGAATCATGTGTTAACACATGGATTATATTATTGAATTGTGAGCTAACACATGGATCATTTGATTGAAGTGTGAGCTAACACATGGATTATATGATTGAAGTGTGAGCTAATACATGGATGATATGATTGAAGTGTGAGCTAACACTTGGATTATATGATTGAAGTGTGTGTTAACACATGGATGATATGTTTGAAGTGTGAGCTAACACATGGATGATATGAATGAAGTTTGAGCAAACACATGGATGATATGATTGAAGTGTGTGTTAACACATGGATTATGTTATTGAAGTGTGAGCTAACACATGGATCATATTATTGAAGTGTGTGTTAACACATGGATTATATAATTGAAGTGTGAGCTAACACATGGATGATATCATTGAAGTGTGAGCTAACACATGGATGATATGATTGAAGTGTGAGCTAACACATGAATTATAAATTATGATTGAAGTGTGTGTTAACACATGGATGATATGACTGAAGTGTGAGCTAACACTTGGATTATATGATTGAAGTGTGTGTTAACACATGGATGATATGTTTGAAGTGTGAGCTAACACATGGATGATATGATTGAAGTGTGAGCAAACACATGGATGATATGATTGAAGTGTGTGTTAACACATGGATTATGTTATTGAAGTGTGAGCTAACACATGGATCATATTATTGAAGTGTGTGTTAACACATGAATTATATAATTGAAGTGTGAGCTAACACATGGATCATATCATTGAAGTGTGAGCTAACACATGGATGATATGATTGAAGTGTGAGCTAACACATACATTATAAATTATGATTGAAGTGTGTGTTAACACATGGATGATATGACTGAAGTGTGAGCTAACACACGGATGATATGATTGAAGTGTGAGCTAACACATGGATCTTATGATTGAAGTGTGAGCTAACACATGGATGATATGACTGAAGTGTGTGTTAACACATGGATGATAATTATGATTGAAGTTTGAGCTAACACACGAATGACTTGATAAAAGTATTGGCCATTACATGGGTCATATCATTGAAGAAATGTATGGCATTATGAAAGAATGAGCTTACACATGGCTGATTATGATTAAAGTGTAAGGTATGATATGGATGACTTTAGTGAAACATGAAAAATGACTTTGGTGCTATAACTAACCATTGAGTTAGCAGAAATATATTTTTTGCCACCATTCTCCCCCAACACTTATCCACAAACAGTTTGTCTTGTTGTTGCTGGTAAGGATTTCTAATGAAAATGATTGCATGTCATGCATGTAGGATACAATGAGATAAATCAAAAATAATGCAGAGAGTTTAAACAAAAACAGAAAAAGAATGATACACTGTTCAAAATGAAAATCACAATAATAAAGGGAAAACACAACTCACACTGCATGTGATGAGGAAAATAAAACATAGGTTAAAAGGTAAAAGCAAAATTAGGCATTGATAATAAAAAGCTGTCATAATGTTTTATTATGATGTCATTTTCCACAACTGAATCATGCAGTCATACATGGGTCTACCCGATATTGAGTATCCAGGTCAAGTGTCAATTACCCCATATTGAGTATCCAGGTCAAGTGTCAATGACTCCATACTGAGTATCCAGGTCAAGTGTCAATTACCCCATATTGAGTATCCTGATCAAGTGTCAATGACTCCATACTGAGTATCCAGGTCAAGTGTCAATTACCCCATATTGAGTATCCTGATCAAGTGTCAATGACTCCATATAGAGTATCAAGGTCAAGTGTCGATAACTCCATATTGAGTATCCAGGTCAAGTGTCAATTACTCCATAATGAGTATCCAGGTCAAGTGTTAATTACTCCATACTGAGTATCCGAGTCAAGTGTTGATTACTCCATATTGAGTATCCAGGTCATGTGTCAATTACTTTATACTGAGTATCCAGGTCAAGTGTCAATTATCCCATATTGAGTATCCTGATCAAGTGTCAATGACTCCATATTGAGTATCCAGGTCAAGTGTTGATTACTCTACATTGAGTATCCAGGTCATGTGTTGATTACTCGAAATTGAGTATCCAGGTCAAGTGTTGATTACTCCATATTGAGTATCCACATCAAGTGTTGATTACTCTGTACTGAGTATCCAGGTCAATTGTCGAATACTCTATATTGAGTATCCAGATCAAGGGTCAATTACTTCATATTAGGTATCCTGATCAAGTGTCATTAACTTCATACTGAGTATCCAGGTCAAGTGTCAATTACTCCATATTAAGAATTTTCATTCATAAAGTTGTAATTGATTATTCAATAGATCATTGTCTAGTTGTTCAGTCATTTAGAGTCATGCATTGAGTAAAATAGGTTCATAGTGAATATCAAGGCTTGATAGTGAGTAACAAGGTCATTTGTCAAGGTCATCTATTGAGGAAGTGACCTTGACATTCATCACCATTGTACATGTACCTTTTACAGCGGTCTCATGTTCTACAGGAAAATGCATGCTCCTAGCACTCATCCGTTTTTCTGGCTGCTGGTGCCCCTGTAATATATAAAACAACCATTAAGTCTGAAGTATTTCCATTTGAAAGCAGGGTACAAACATAATATGCTCTGTAACTGTTTGTATTACTCTGTTTCATCTATGTCTCTAAGATTCCTCCGTGGTCGAGTGGTCGGAGGCGTTGTCTCAAGATCACTTACCTCTCACCACTAATGTCATAGGTTCAAGTCCCACTTGCTCCAAATACTTTATGTAAGAAAGTTTCCATTTACTTGCGAAAGGATGGTGACTCTACTCAGTCTGAGGTCTGGTGGTACTCGAACCTCAGCGGTGAGAGGTAAGTGATCTTAAGACAGCCCCTTTAATACCACACAGCCACAGAAGACCCTTTGTTTAAGAGTATACACAACCTCAAAGACTGATAGACAACATACTGAAATGATATATATAAAACTTGTAATTCACTTTGACCTTTTGGCTCAAATGAGCTAAAAACAGTTTATGTAACATAATACTGGTAACCATACCAGAACAATAATTCAATCATAATCTATCTAAAGAACATAAATTATAAAAACATTTATATCATGTAAATAACTAGGTCATTTTGTGTAGTTGTAATTGATTTTGTGTAGAGAAGAGTCATAACTTGTGGTAGAACTTGTGGACCAACCCTTTGATTTTGCTTATATGAATGTTAAAAGCTTTAAAATATGTTTAAACTAAACTAGGTTAATCTTATTTTTCATCAAGAACAATTTTTTTTAACAAATAAGTTCATTTAAATATTGAAATCATAGTTCTTGTTTTAGACTGTTAATCTTTAAACCTTTGTTTTTCTGTTGTTGGTTTTAGTACATGGTTAAACGATTTTGAAAAACTCAGTCATTATGGATGTTAATCTATATAATTTATGTCTTTGAAGGATATGTTTAAATTTAAAACATTGTAAATTACATAAAATGTATACTATCCATTGATTTATTATAATATGTCAACCTACGATTGCTGTCAAATGTGCTCATGGACCTCAGACATTCTGGAAAAAAACTTGTTCAAACTTAATCCAACACTGACTTAATCTGAGAGAAAAACACATTTATAAAATACAAGGACTTATATAGAAAGATAGGAAACTTGCACCGCTCTACTAAGTGTTTGATTAAATAGCATGCAAAGAATTAATAATTTGACAAATTAATCATTCACATTTGACAGGCAACTGATTTTTTTACATAAAATGTGAGGTGTATGTAATCTTAATTGTTTTATCATGTTTCAAACATGCAAAATGAGCTTGAATTTAAAATATTGCAGTTTGAATTGCAAGCACTTTCCTTGTTTTTTTTAAGTAGCTGTATACAAATTTTGTTATCATAAATACTTCAACAATTAAAAACACAATTTGCTGGGAATGGTCTTGTTTTTATAGAGAATTCCATTCTGCAAAGAAAGAATTTTAATTTGTATTTCTTAGATGAATGGAAGTTTGAATATTTGAAAATGAGATATTGTGAGATATTGCATGAATATGCGAGAGTTCATAACATCTCAATCAGTTGCTTTTCCTTCTCTATATAAGTCCTTGGAGATCATCATGCAAAACTAATCTAACACTAATATGTAATAGTCACATATGCTCAGAACCAGGAAATGGGGATAGGGGCCAGGAAACCTGATGTAAATACTTTACAAGAACTAATATATATTTTATATAACTTAATACCCTCTATCTATGTATTTTTTATGCTCTCGGTCTGTGGAGCATGTGGTCCAGGGGTTGAACATCAGACCCAGGATCCGGGGAATTGTGGGTTCAAACCTTCACCACCGCAATGTGAGGTGCCCTTGAGCAAGACACTTTATCCAAATATGCTTAGAACTGGTTCTACCCAGGAAGACTTAGAGTTTGAGAACTTAATCGATGAAAAATGAATAAGTTAAAAAACAAAACCTGCATATTCACAACAATACAAAATCAAGACATCTTTCAACCATGCATTCAACCTTTTTAATGATATAGACATATCAACAACCCTCACCAAAAAACTTGCATAAGAATGTGCAGAAAAAATGTCAGAGATTGGACGTATAAACACAGGTTGGAATTTGACTTTTCCTGGAAGAAGAGGCATAAACAGATTCAATTCCGGTAAATTCTAGAAACTCCTTTATGTCTCATTACACAGTTGCATCCCTTTATGTCTCATTACACAGTTGCATCCCTTTATGACTCACTACACAGTTGCATCCCTTTATGTCTCACTACACAGTTGCACCCCTTTATGACTCACTACACAGTTGCATCCCTTTATGTCTCACTACACAGTTGCACCCCTTTATGACTCACTACACAGTTGCACCCCTTTATGACTCACTACACAGTTGCATCCCTTTATGTCTCACTACACAGTTGCACCCTTTATGTCTCACTACACAGTTGCATCCCTTTATGTCTCACTACACAGTTGCACCCCTTTATGTCTCACTACACAGTTGCATCCCTTTATGTCTCAATACACAGTTGCATCCCTTTATGTCTCACTACATAGTTGCATCCCTTTATGTCTCACTACACAGTTGCATCCCTTTGTCTCACTATACAGCTGCATCCCTTTATGTCTCACTACATAGCTGCACCCCTTCATGACTCACTACACAGTTGCATCCCTTTATGTCTCACTACACAGTTGCACCCCTTTATGTCTCACTACACAGTTGCACCCCTTTATGACTCACTACACAGTTGCATCCCTTTATGTCTCAATACACAGTTGCATCCCTTTATGTCTCACTACACAGCTGCATCCCTTTATGTCTCACTACATAGCTGCACCCCTTCATGACTCACTACACAGTTGCATCCCTTTATGTCTCACTACACAGTTGCATCCCTTTATGTCTCACTACACAGTTGCACCCCTTTATGACTCACTACACAGTTGCATCCCTTTATGACTCACTACACAGTTGCATCCCTTTATGTCTCACTACACAAATGCACCCCTTCATGACTCACTACACAGTTGCATCCCTTTATGTCTCACTACACAGTTGCATCCCTTTATGTCTCACTACACAGTTGCACCCCTTTATAACTCACTACACAGTTGCACCCCTTTATGACTCACTACACAGTTGCATTCCTTTATGTCTCACTACACAGTTGCATCCCTTTATGTCTCACTACACAGATGCATCCCTTTAAGTCTCACTACACAGTTGCATCACCTTATGTCTCACTACACAGTTGCACCACTTTATGTCTCACTACACAGTTGCACCCCTTTATGACTCACTACACAGTTGCATCCCTTTATGTCTCACTACACAGTTGCACCCCTTTATGACTCACTACACAGTTGCATCCCTTTATGTCTCACTACACAGTTGCACCCCTTTATGTCTCACTACACAGTTGCATCCCTTTATGTCTCACTACACAGTTGCACCCCTTTATGTCTCACTACACAGTTGCATTCTTTTATGTCTCACTACACAGTTGCACCCCTTTATGACTCACTACACAGTTGCATCCCTTTATGTCTCACTACACAGTTTCACCCCTTTATGTCTCACTACACAGTTGCAAGCTTTTATGTCTCACTACACAGTTGCATCCCTTTATGTCTCACTACACAGTTGCATCCCTTTATGACTCACTACACAGTTGTATTCCTTTATGTCTCACTACACAGTTGCATCCCTTTATGACTCACTACACAGTTGTATTCCTTTATGTCTCACTACACAGTTGCACCCCTTTATGACTCACTACACAGTTGCATCCCTTTATGTCTCACTACACAGTTGCACCCCTTTATGACTCACTACACAGTTGCACCCCTTTATATCTCACAACACAGCTGTACCCCTTTATGTCTCACTACATAGTTGCACCCCTTTATGTCTCACCGCACAGTTGCACCCCTTTATGTCTCAACGCACAGTTGCACCCCTTTATGACTCACTACACAGCTGCAACCCTTTATGTCTCACTACACAGTTGCACCCCTTTAAGTCTCACTACACAGCTGCATCCCTTTATGTCTCACTTCACAGTTGCACCCCTTTGTGACTCACTACACAGCTGCAGCCCTTTATGTCTCACTGCACAGTTGCACCCATTTATGTCTCACCACACAGTTGCACCCCTTTATGACTCACTACACAGTTGCACCCCTTTATGACTCACTACACAGTTGCAACCCTTTATGTCTCATTACACAGTTGCATCCCT
Organism: Panopea generosa; assembly: GCA_029582155.1. NCBI lineage: Eukaryota > Metazoa > Mollusca > Bivalvia > Adapedonta > Hiatellidae > Panopea > Panopea generosa. Next base: position 19,304,351 of record CM055900.1, on the reverse strand, counting down.
TTATGTCTCACTACACAGTTACAGCCTTTTATGTTTCACTACACAGTTGCATCCCTTTATGTCTCACTGCACAGTTGCATCCCTTTATGTCTCACTACACAGCTGCATCCCTTTATGTCTCACTGCACAGTTGCACCCCTTTATGTCTCACTACACAGCTGCATCCCTTTATGTCTCACTACATAGCTGCACCCCTTTATGTCTCAATACACAGTTGCATCCCTTTATGTCTCACTACACAGCTGCACCCCTTTATGTCTCACTACACAGTTGCACCCCTTTATGACTCACTACACAGCTGCACCCCTTTATGTCTCACTACACAGCTGCACCCCTTTTATGTCTCACTACACAGCTGCACCCCTTTATGTCTCACTACACAGCTGCACCCCTTTATGTCTCACTACACAGCTGCACCCCTTTATGTCTCACTACACAGTTGCATGCATCCCTTTATGTCTCACTACACAGCTGCATCCCTTTATGACTCACTACACAGCTGCATCCCTTTATGTCTCACTACACAGCTGCACCCCTTCCTTAGTGACAGTATCACAATCCTTTCACTTAAAAAAGATCAAGCAATTTGGTTCAAAATATTTTCAAAATAGTTCATAGCGACTGTGATTTCTTGATGCAGATGAGTAAAGCGAAAACTTGCATAGCATATAATAAGACATCACCGAGGTTAAAAAGATACTTTTATTGAATTTTAACAGATGGATTGGTGTATTTAAGAGCAGTTCAGGCCCTCTTTTTTAATTAAAAAAACTTAAGGGTTGACTTTATAAAAAAAACAAGCAGGTGAACCCGCGGCTATTGTGCATTTTTATGAGTAGATGTATTCCTTCTATGGAATAAAAAACTTTTAAAACTTTTATGTGTAAATTTTCATTTCAACTTGGAAATCCTAGACCTTATTTTATACAGAAAATGGAGAAAAATTCAACCATGTAGTGAGACCTTTATCATTTCTTTATTTCATAGCCATATCTAAATCTGTAAAGTGCAAAAAATGGAAAAATGAACTGTTCAGTATATGTTAGATATTATTAAGCAAATATGATGTTTGGGAGCACATCGATACTCCTAATATTGTTTTTGAACATCTGGCTTCATCTACAAGCTAGTTCACTTTCTTTGGGTCACCTTCTTTTGGCCTTTTTTCACAAACTACACAATAGTGTAAATAGTATGATATGCATATCTGCCGTGGCCAAATGGTCAATATTCTCTCAGTCGTACCACAATGGCACCAGTATCAAAATTACTGCCACATTCAAATGTCATGCCGCAGACTTAATATTATGGCATAGCAACTAACAGCCCCCTCCAGTCTTGTTATACTGGCACCAGACCCGGCAGTCCCAAAACTGTGCCATGCTAAGGGCCAATACAGGAAACTACTAGAACCATTTTCAAAGTATTGGAGATATCCAAGCCTGCGATTTAACATACAACCTACCACCTGAAAGGAAGAACTCTACCACTACACACCAATCTTGCAAGGTGAATAGAATAGAGTATTTTGTTTTTAATTAATTTGGTTTAGTTTTAACCATTATCACATACCCACGGGTGTCAATTTCGATACCCTCCATCCATCACCATTGGGAAATAACACTAGTTTTGTATTGGTCTATTTGAACATGGTTGATTTCAACAGAAAACAGTTAACATTAACGTCTTATCAAAATTGCGTTTGCATAAACTAGCGTTGCGATTGGATAACATTCTCTTCATGAAACTGTGAAGGAACCAATCATATGATTGCATTGTGGCTTGGTAGAAACGACGCAAAGTTAGTGTAATATTCCACGGGTGATCTATGGAGAGTATCAAAATGGATTACTCGTGGGTATCAAACGATGGTTTTACCACAAACACCAACAGGGTCATTCACATTTGCCTACCCTTTTTCTAGACCGACTCAGATTCTGTCTCTGTTGTTTGCATTAATAAGAGAAAATTGAATAATAAAATACAAAATACAAAAATATACTGTGAGATAACAACAAATCTGATTCTAAAATTAAAACAAAAATTGAATCTACAATAGATAAAATGTGTATTTTTATACAGAACAGCGTACAGTTAAAACAAAAATTCAGCGAGTGACCTCAGTCGATAAAATAACAAATAAATAAATTATATTCAACTGAAAAACAATTCATTAGTTATAAGTGACTTCTGATGTAGATCTCAAATACGTGATTATTACATGTGTAATTGTTTCTGGATGGTTCTTGATATGAAGCCAAGTTTAACAGGTTATATATGGCATATCCATATTTATTGGTGGAGAAAAATCTCAGAGTAAATCTAAGTAGAACGAGTATCCTTCCGCAAGTAACTGTCAAACTTTCTCACAAGACTGAGCAAGGCTCGAACCTACAACCTCAGCGGTGAGAGGTATATGGTCATTAAAAAAGAGGCTCGGACCTACAACCTCAGCAGTGAGAGGTATATGGTCATTAAACAAGAGGCTCGAACCTACAACCTCAGCAGTGAAAGGTATATGGTCATTAAACAAGAGGCTCAAACCTACAACCTCAGCGAGGAGAGTTATATGGACATTAAACAAGAGGCTTGAACCTACAATCTCAGCGGTGAGAGGTATATGGTCATTAAACAAGAGGCTTGAACCTAAAACCTCAGCGGTGAGAGGTATATGGTCATTAAACAAGAGGCTCGAACCTACAACCTCAGCAGTGAGAGGTATATGGTCATTAAACAAGAGGCTTGAACCTACAACCTCAGCGGTGAGAGGTATATGGTCATTAACCAACAGGCTCCAGTTTCACTTAACATCTCAACTCAATTCTTTGAAATGCTGTAACTTCATTTACACTGATCATGTTGCACTGTTATTCTCTACCAGTTGATTTGTTCTTATTCCAAATCTTTGTGGTCATTTAATATATTATGAGTTCTACTAATCATTTAGAGAAATTAAAATTTTCAAGCTCAACCTTAAAGCACTCAGCCAGAGAGAACCCTTCAATTTTTAAATATACAAAAATAGAAAATCAGACATCTGAAATCTACATCAGAACTAACACGAACTGTTGAAATACTGAAAATAGATTTCTTAATTTATATGCATAACTATGCAATATGAATTTATAAAATATACATATATATATATATATATAAAAGAACCATAATGATAACAAGTCTTTGGGATAAGGAGGTACCTTAGACGTATAACAATTAGGCCAGAAAAAAATAGTGTTACAGTTTACCGGACTGCCCTTAAAATTGAACTCCGAACCTAATGTTTTATTTTCCATTTTGAAAAAGAAATAATAATAACAAGAAAGAAAAATATGTTGTATTGCTCCTTATTGATTTACTATCATAGTTATTGTTTTATATAGAATACCCAAACAGGTTTGCTTGTAACAGTTCATTATTATGACATTTTCTCCAAGAAATAAAAAGGAGATAAGAAAAAAATCCCTGCCTACCTATCCTAATTTTTTTGTCAAATAACCCTAAACAAATAACCCTTTCCTTGCCTTAACAAGTAATATATTCCAAATAATCTTCATGTTTAGGATACAAATTGTTAAATAATACAAAAAAAACAGAGAGTGAAATAATGAACAGAATTTAATCAATAGTGGGAAATACTGGAGAAGTGCCTACCCTCTGTGGCCTTGGGCCTTCATCTTCTGAAGAAAGGTCTTGAACTTGTCGCATAGCATCTCTCACCTCTATTGTTGTACGCATTGAAGTGGAGGGAACTGCCTTCTGATAGATACATTTATAAATTAAGATAAATACATTTATCAATTAAGATAAATACATTAATCAATTAAGATAAATACATTAATCAATTAACTTTTATTATCATCTTATTCTAATAATTGCTTTTATTTCTCAAACTGTATTTACACAAAAAGGTATTTAGCCAAAATACTTTTTTGTATGTTTGAATAATTAGTTTCATTTTTATGCCATCAAGGGCTAACAGACAATCAGTTAACCTAACAGCTCTTTCCTGGGATCCTGAAAGGAACAATTAACCAGTACTCAAGCACACCACATCTCCGCAGGTAACTAACTATCCCACTTGAATCAGCAGTGAGAGAAGAATGTACAATGTCATATATCAATCATCAAGGGAACTGTGGCTGGGCAGGAATCAAAATCATGACTCCTGGATTGATAGTCAGACACACTACCAACTGAACTAACCAGACCCGACTAACCAAATGAAGTGTCCCTTAAATGGACACACAGCAAAGTTGATATCAATTGTTTCCCATCTTCACACATTCAGTTCATTATTTACAACTGCTAACCATATAGAGAAGCTGTTCTCCAAATATTTTTGTCTGAAACTTAAATTTAAGAAATTACCGCATTTACCATAATTGTAGCACCAGTCCCAATCAATGCCCCGCCCCTTTTTGTATCTAAGACCATCAGCGTAGTAGGAAATGTGGCCAAACAGAACAATAAAACCTTAAAGTAATTAACTCAATTTTTTACATTCTAAAACATTAACCCTGATTAAACTGTTACTTAAAATCCCATAATAAACAAAAAAAAAACAACAACAAAATTCCAAAATGATTACATCCTCATTAAAATAAACACTGATGTTAAACACGTCTGGTATAAAACATGTTTCACCAACAATCACAGTCAGACAAAATGTCTTTCTTTGGAAATGAAAAATTCAATACATCACTCCTGACCTTTTAAATTGAACGGGGAAACATTGGCTTCAAAGTGTGACAGATACGTGGGTTTAATCCTCCGCAATGACACTATGAATTGTGTCCTTGAGCAAGACATTTTATTGGCATATTCTTCTTACTGGTTCTTCCCATCAAGACTTTGAGAGTAATTTGTCGAAGTTGTAAAATCTTGTTTCACAATCGATGTAAATTAAATAACAATCAGATGAGTGAAATTGATTTCAACATTGCCGTGTGGCCCACTAAATATTTATATCAAAAACAAAGTCAGATCTACAACTGATGATTTTACAACCTTTTTATCTAAATGAATGTGTGTACACACCTCTGGCTGGCCTCTCTTTATTGGCTTGGAGTACAGCACCTCAGGATTGTTATGAATGTCGGTGGCAGAGAGAGCTGGGGCCATGCTCGCTGTAATAAAGATACACAGTCACATGTTATGTAATGTTTCATCGGGAGATAAAATACTGGACAATTTATATAAAATGATATCATAATATTTTCATGGTGTCTTACCTGCACTTTTCAAGCCATCATAATACTCAATACCTGAAATGAGATGAACGCGGTTTTTAACACATTTAAGGTCTATACGGCGACCATTTTTATTGACGGAAGATAACTCCAAGACTTACAAACATGAATCTGAGATGAACCTCTGCCATAACAACTATGAAGTTCTCATATAAAGTTTTTTGATCAAGCTGGGCTCGACCTTCAGAGATGAGAGATAAGTGATCACGAGACAGAGCCAAACAGACCACAAAAGACCTTCTGCTACCACACTGAAGCATCATGCCACATCTGTACACAATACAAAACATCAGTGCCATCCGGAGGTATTGTCTTATTTCATCCTGCACACTACGCATGCCTTTCTTACCCTCCTGCCTGGCCCGATTAGCTCAGTCTGTAGAGTGTCTGCCTATCAATCCAGGGGTCAGGAGCTCAAATTCCCACCAGGCCACAGTCTCCGTGATGATAAATATACAATATCTGATACTAGTGGGAAAGTTATCAGTTACTTGCAGAGATGGGGTGTGCTCGAATACTGGTTAACCTTCCAGGAAACAGTTGTTAGGTTAACTGATTGTCTGTTAGCCCTTGATGGCATAAAAATGATGCTAAATATTCAATATGTCAATTAATCTTACCCTCCTCAGGCCATGAAGTAACTCCATGTTGTTAGTTAGGAACAATCTTCAATATATTAAGCACCCTGCGCTTGGTGAGTTTACTGTTGAAATTTTATTTTTACAATGTTTTTCAAAATAATTCTAGACAAATATTTGTTGCTATAAAATAAGTAATTCAAACAAATAAATTCTTTGTATGAAACAATAAAATAGAAGTATGTTAAAGAACTACTGTAGAATCAGGTAAATAAGCGCATACTTGAAAATTAGCATATACCAATATTAAGCGCATATGGCCTTACTGTCATTCTGTATGTGATAATAAGTGCACGTTAAAATCTTATCGTAATTTTGTGTTAAAAATAAGTGCATATCCCAATACAGGTATACAAACAAATTAACGGCAAAACACTTACTAAAGATCTTTCTCAATACTGTAAAAATTGGTTACTAGTATTGTGTATAAAGGTGACAAGTGTTGCAATCTGTGTAAGCAATCAACTCTATTAAGCAGCCACCTGTCTTAAGCAGCCACATTTTCTACTTCCCTTTTTTATTCTTTCAGAACATATTAACCTGTATTAAGTAACCAACCATCTTAAAATGCCACCCTTGCTCCCTCCCATGACTGGTTGCTTAAGGCAGGTTTGACTGTATATCAGTATACTGGGATTCCATATCTATTCCATATCATTATCCGACAATCATGGTGTTTAAATAGTTTTAGTAACTATAAACACAAACTAGATGCTAGTATATTGGTCGAGTTGTTATAATTAACAGTTTGTTTGTGATCATTATGTGTGCATCAAACATGGATAAAAGAATTCTTACTCGAGAGAGAAAAAAGTGGAGATCATCAAGTTTTACAAAAACTGTGGTAACCAATACAGAATATGTAAACAAATTAATTTGTACATTAACTAAAGCTGTGTCACACACATTAAATGTTGAACTTATTGAGCTAATTCATGTTTATACGGTTTACAATTGAAAAAATTCATGTTTGAGAAATCATTTATAAAATAAACGAAAGTAGCTCGCCACACATGGTGGTACTAGTACTAGTATTTTACTTTTGTTCTCTTGATCGATGTATCAAAAATAGGTGCATACAACTTATGTATAAGTGTCTATCAAATATAGACGCATAGTTTAGTGCATTGTCGGATACCCGCGGGTGTCAATTCTGATACTCTCCATCCATCACCCGTGGGAAACTATGCTAGCTCTGCGTTGTTTTATTTGAACAGAACAGAACAAGATACAGCTAACATTTACAATGGCGTTTGCATGAAACTAGTGTTGCGATTGGATAACGTTCCCTTCATGAAATCGTGAAGGAACCAATCATATGGTTGCATCGTGGCTTGGTAGTAATAACGCAAAGCTAGTGTAATATCCCACGAGTGATAAATGGAGAGTATAGGAATTGATTACATGTGGGTATCCAACAATGCACTTTAGACAGTAGTTTTTATGATGAATAAATAAAACAAAAAAAGTAATTGATATTATATTTATTGAATTCAAACACATTTAAAACTGTATTTATGTTGCGAGAAGAAAAAGTTACCATCTGAAATTGTCAAGGTTGAAAATAATGCATAAGCATCTTTATTATGGGTTAGACTGGTACGCATTTTTAAATGTATATAAAATTCTGGACAAGTGGCTTTTTGTTCAGGACAAGTGGCTCTTTCATGTATAAGTAAAAAAAAATTTGCACAGCCCTGGTGGGTATCCGAAGATGAGTTTAGTAAGTGGTTCAGTATAAGCATTTAATAAATAAGCATCTAAAAGTGTCACTAAAATCAATATAAGTGCATACGCTTATTTACCAAATTCTACAGTGTTTTCTGTGTCCTTACAATCAAAATACTGGCGTGATGTTTGCAAGTACTAGAAAATACTTATTATGTTCGTGTGAATGGGTAATTCCTTCCATTTTATCCATACATGCTATAATATTTTTTTGCCACTATTCAAATCAAACAACAAGATAAAAAAAATTAAACAAGAAAAATTATATAAAAAAATACAAGAAAATAAACGTCACATTGGAATTTGCAGTTAAAAAAACCCAACTTCTTCCCTCGGGATAACGCTGTTGGTATTATAGAGCAAATTCTAATAACCGCCATTTGCCCTTGGAGAGCTTTCAAAGCCTCAACCCATGAATAATTTTTTAAAATCCCTAATATCAGGATTTGTCAAAGTTGTAAGAACTTGTGACTTCTGACTTAAGTGGACATTATTTATTTAACAAATCAATGTAAAATAAATAAAGTCCACTGAAGTCATTCTTAGATACATTTTCATAAAGTGAACGTCTGATTTATCTATATCAGTGAGATTTAGCAACATCTTAAAAAGGACAATGATGTCAAAATTTCGAATAATCACTAGGGTTTGAGTTTAAAAATTTTCCACTTTGTTAGCCGGGCCAATTAGTTCAGTCGGTTGTGCATCTGACTGCCAATCCAGGGGTCGTGAGTTTGAATCCACGCTGACAACATTCTCCAACATTTTGTCTCATCATAATTCATCTCTCACCACTGATTCAAGTAGGGAAAGTTATCAGTTACTTGCAGAGATGGGCTGTGCTCTAGTACTCGATTTAACCTCTCAGGATACCAGAAACAGTGGTTAGGTTAAAGGATCATCTGTTAGCCCTCCATGACATAAAAATGATGCTAAATATTCATTCAATCCACTTTGTTACATTTTGTTTGTACCTACACTTCCCATTTAATGAGTTATTAAAACTAATGGCAATGTGATGAAAGCAATTAGTGTATACATTTTGTATAAATGTCATATATCTATATACCTTGTTGATGTTCATCTATGTCATGCTCTCTCGCTGATGTGGACGCACCACCCATACTACGGCGTTTTCTGGACACTGACAGCATTTCCACTGACGAGTACCTGCATAAATTATATCTTTGCATGAAGATAGTAATCATAAAATAAATAAAAAATTGTGAAGAGATGTTCAAAACACTATTGAAAAACATTTTAATAGAAAAACACATTTGTGTTTAGCATTATTGGACCAAAGAAAATTTCTGTTTTTTAATTGTTTTTCTATTTTTTATTTCACTGCGAAAATGTCATAATTATGAACTAATATAAGCAAATTAATTTTATTTTGTTTTTAATTCTATAAAAAAACTAATAAGGATAGAAAAAACATACAAGGATCTGCCCAACTCTAATTTAGGGTCGGTAGGGTAAACCTGAACACAGTTATTATTTTTTCTGACCTAAGAGTGTTGTTAAAAATTCTCTACTCTGCTCCTATCAAATAGTAGTTTGAAGCCGAGCAGAATTCTTGATAAAATGTTCGTGTCCAAGGAATGGCTTTACTAACCAACTCGAGCTCAGACTTTCCTCAACTGAAAAATCTCAATGTCTCTAAATGAATTCTTTAACTCATTACACATTAAATTACCACACATAATTGAAGTCACAAACAAATACTTAGTACTCATTCATGGTAAAGGATAAAATACCAAATGATAAATATAAACAAAGCTATAGGTTTTCAAAGAGTTGAGTTGAGAACAATCTCAATTTCAGATGTCAAACTATGGCCTGGTCATATCATTATGAACAATCCTACAACTGCAAAAGCAACTAAACTTTCTTTCTCAAATAGCCAAACAATGGGAAAAAGGAACCTCTATAATGGGAGCTGTCCTAACTAGTTTATTTCATTTAACTGATTTTCTACAGTTAAATATTTTTTAGACCCAACGATAGTCACCTAAACTGCAGTCTTTGTGCAGAGAGACTGGTGGACAATCAATTTGATAATTTCCCTACCTACCCATGCAAAACTTTTATTTGCTAATTTTATAGCATTTTTTTCATAATGAATTTCTCATTTTTTTTTTAATAGAAAAACCTACTTGTCTCCTTTCCTACCACTGTAATCATAGATCAAGACATAATAAACAAAATAAATACTTCTATGAACATTTTTTTACAGAAACAAGCCATGGCCCCAGGTTTGATTTGTAGGTGGCACGTTTGACTCAATCCACCTGGGTCATGAGTTTGAATCCCCACCCATCCGGTCTCCGTGATGATTATATAAGACAATGTGACGCATTGTCATTCATCTCTCAATGCTGATCAAAGTGAAAAGGTAATATTAGTTATCTGCGGAGATCAGTGTGCTTAAGTACTGGTAAACCTTCCAGGATACCAGGAAATCATTGGTTTAGAAACAATAAACAAAATGTATATTTTTACAAGGAGAGCCTCATGAACAGTTTTTAACAGAAACAAGCCGGGCCCCAAAATAGATCAGTGGGTAGCACGTTCAACTCAATCCATCTGGGTCGTGACTTTGAATTCCAACCCGCTCAGTCTACGTGATGATTATATATGACAATGTGACTCATTGTCATTCATCTCTCAATGCTGATCCAAGTGAGAAAAATAATATTAGTTAAAGATGGTTGCGCTCAAGCACTGGTAAACCTTCCAGGATCCCAGGAAGTAATGCTTAGGATAACTGATCATCTGTTAGCCCTTGATGGCATGAAACTGATGCTAAATATTCAAACAAACAAATCTACGGAATCAACAACTGTAGTACTATTTTAAGTATTCCTTACCCAGCATCTTCCATGACCTGGTAGTCATAGAGACTACTCTCTGGATCGCTGAAAGGATCATCATCTTGGCCCGGGTCTGGGATGGCAGGTCTTCCCAACAGTGAAGAATTGAGAACCTCATTAGACCCACCTAGTCCTGAAGTAGGGACATGTTGTGGGGCAGGTGTTCTTGGTACCACCGTAAAGGCAACACTGGGGACAAGGGCTGGATTGATGTTCGTCTGAAAGTTTATGTGTATCTTTTTGTCTTTAAGAATACAAGAAAGAATCAAATCTGAACTCTAAAACATTACAACATCAGTTTATAGTGATAAATTTATAAATGTGTGTGACAATAATATGTTTTGGTGGTACTGTGCTGTTATTGTACAAGGTACAATGCAGCTTCTTTGAATTAATAAAATAATTCTATATTAGTAAAGCTTGCTTCAAAGCTGAATACAAACTGTGTATATTCACTGAATTCAGGAAATCAGAGACAGTTGTTTTTCAAAACAGTTTTAACACTTTATTCTGGCCAGGTTTTTTTTTTTTAGAATCAGGGGAAGGGGCCCATACCTTTTCTTAGGGGAAAAAAATCACACGTGTTGTTCAGAATTCGGGGATTTTTTTTACATACAACTGTAGAAACGGTTAATGGTTTAATAAAATACCGGTCATATAATGACAAACATCTTCCTCTATTTAAAACATCAACTAAGGTTTGAAACATATCTCAATAATAAATTGTTTTCTAAAATTCAGTAAATGCACTGAAGCAGTGTCATTAACTCTTTACTTCATAGAGATATAGCAGTACCGGGTATAGCCTATCCTACCAGATACAGGTACTAGGAAACAGATGTCAATAAACCAATACCCAGCTGATAAGGTTTCTGCACTATTCCCATAGGGGATATTTAAAAATATATGCTGATTACACACCCAGTTCATTTAAGTCATTATTTCAGTAATAAAAATTGATTTTATACTTTTTGTGTGTACGTAAAAATGTTTGCAAATTAAATTTTCTTTCTAGTGATATAAAAAGTATTATTATTTGGCAATTGAATAATGAGATATATGGATAGAAACTAAATAGATTTGGTTTCATTCCATTTTTTTTTTAATTCAACACTAGTTTATGTATATCTTGCTTATAATGTCAATATTTCTGCAAGATATATTGATATTACACTTTTTATGTCAATGTAAACTTTGTTGAATATTAAATTATCTTTGTGATGATAAAAAAAAAAATTCTTTGACAATGGAATACAAAGACACCCCCTCCCCAACTTCTAATCCCAGAAACCATAATGGGATCCGATCCTAATTATCAAAACAAACATTGAATTATTACCTTGTCAATGATCACAGTCTGTACGCATGATTTTTCAAAAATATAGTAAAAGACCGCTGTACGTTTTCAGAAAATAAATTTGACCTAGATCTTCCTAGAAAATTCCATGACCTCACGTGATCACTGGCATGGGTATTTATGATTGGACACTATTTTTAAATGTTACCTGTGGTGTCATGCATATTTTACTGTACATACTGCAATGCCACACGAATATTACCATCTGATTTTTGAAAAATAAATTGAAATGTGTTGCTTTTGTGATATGTGATTTAAATTGGCGATATATGTGTTTTCCCCCCGCATAAATATGTTCAATTCAATGACCTCGCGTGGTCACTGATATGACACTATATACAAATAGGCGCTATTTTTATAAAAACTTTAAATAGTAACCATATGATGTCTTGCATAAATTTACTTTGTGAAATGTTTCTCTACATGAATATAAACTTATGATCTCTGAAAAATAAATAGGCGAACTGGGCATGTTTTTCGCGTAAAAGGGTCCTATTTACCGGTAAGCTTTTTTTAGTAAAAGGGGAAAATGACTGGCGAGGGGAATTTTTAGCCATAGGTGAAAAAAATCGGCAAGAGGAAGACGCCGTCTAACTGTGTCTGCTATGGAAGGGAAAAAACCCTGCGGGGGGCTATATACCCAACGCATCTATTAACAGCGACAGAAAGGTTTCACTCCCAATACTCATTCACTTATTGTTCTATTAATGTTTAGCATGCTGTTACATTTTAGATTAATGTAGGTGTGAATCAAAAGTGTGAAAATAAACATTAAATGTCAAAACCATTTATGTGTTTAATTCAAATCCTGTTTTTTCTAAAGATATATTTTGTTTTTCCATTTAACAATCTCGTCAACACAATATTTTGAGAATTTTTTATGTGAGAAATAAATGTTACTCAAATCAAAGCTTAAAAACTTTAACATTGTTTACACTCTTTGAAAAACAATAGAATAATTCTTATAAATAAGTTGGTTAATGTTTATTGTGTCAAAATAGTATAACAGTATGTAGTAACAAATTTATCAATCATCATAAAGCTAATTATCTTGTCAATGTAACCTGGACAAACATTCAATTGGTGAAATTTGTCATAATTTGGAGCAAATTAAGGCTACAATTTTTTGTTTTGACTGCTATAGTTAAAAAGTGACAATTGACAATTGACAAGAAATACATTCTTACCCCAACCTTTGTTTTTCTTCTAAAGCAAAGCATATCATTAGTTTATTTCATATCAAGTAATGTTATTATCTCCCTTATCTGTCTCCATTTATTTTCACTTCACCCATTACTCTACATTGCCGGATAAAACCTACAGCATATGGCAAGAGACGAAATTTACAACAAATATTGAATTCAAAGATGTAAATGTGCATCTTCATCAATCATTAACAGTTACCTTCTGTGCATCATAAATTATTAACGAGATCAATAAAACCATGAAAAGTGCAAAAAAAAAAATGACATGCCGGAGCTTGAACATTGTCAAAGTTTAGGGGTGAATTTTTAAACAACGGCTTTACAGTGTGCACTGCCATTATGCAGATTTACAGAGTAAGTATTGCTTGAGACATATACTGAGTTTTATTAAATGCATGTGCCTTTGGAACTAACCAATTGATTCCTTCTTTTGCCCTTCCTCCCGGCCATTTCAAATCGTGCAACCACTGTAAACAAACCCTACGCGCACGCGCACTATACTTCCGGTAATAAATGTCAAAAAGACTATCACCACAGCCAACGTGCGGATAATATATTATCGGCATGTAGACACGTAAGTCCGTGTCTCAGCCAATCGATGTTTTCAATCATCTTAACTTCCATACGCTATGATCAAAACTCAAAATTCTTACTCTGCAAAATGAAGTTATCATCGAAAAAATACCTTTCCCAGCAAGTTGTGTTTAAAACTGTTGAAATACTTCAGCTTAAAATTGCGTATACTGCAGTTAAAATAACAACAAAGTCAATGACTTATATAATTCCTTGACAAAATTACACGAAACGTTACTTCAAATCTCAATATCTTTAATACAACATCATTTTGCGTGATATATACATTTTAAAACATCTAAGATTACATACAACTTAGATTTAATGTACAAGAAAGCAGTTGTCTGTGAATTCTGAATGATTAATTTGCCAAATAAATAATCCTCCGTGTGCTATTTTATCAGCAGGAGATGAACGTTTCCAATCCTTCTGTATAGACTCTTGACATATATAAGTCACTGGGGAACCCTTTTCCTGTTATTTTTATATATAACATTTTATAATGTATATGTAATGTATAATGTAAGCCGAGATTTGTTTATCCATTAACCAGAAATCTTGTTCATTTTATCCACTGTTTGAGCCGTTTCACCAATTGGTTCATTTTGCCTGTTGTCTTATATCATCATACTGAAGTGAATGAGACACACACATTGAACTTATGATTCCATACGAGACAACATGAGCCAAGTCCGTAAAATTATATTCTCATCCTAGGTGTATTTCAAAACACCAACTGTCAACATAACATGTAAAATAAATGTGTATCTTTTTCAAAGTAGTTGCATCAAAATTGATTTTTGCTTTATATTTTAAGTATCGAAATTTTTGTATGATTTTGGCCTTAGATCCTATGTAAAATAATTGATTTGGACTCCCAAACATGGTATTAAGGGAATGCGCACCTAAACTGGCACCTGGAGTCTCTATGATATTTCAGAGGTCGCTGGACTCAGGAATACTTCCCCAAGACTGGCTGAATGCGAACATCGCTCCTGTGTTCAAGAAGGGAGATCGTCATGCACCAGCGAATTACCGTCCTGTATCGTTGACCTCTGTTCTCAGCAAGATCCTCGAGCATATAGTCTGTCATCATCTGCTAAACCATTTTGACCATCACGCAATCCTGTCATCTCTCAACCATGGCTTCCGCGCTGGCTACTCATGTGAAACCCAGCTTGCTGTTACCATACACGACTTTGTTTCAAACTTTGACAAAGGATCCCAAACAAACATCTCCATATTGAACTTCTCCAAGGCTTTCGATACGGTGCCCCATAGGAAACTCTGCATAAGCTGGACTCATATGGCGTACGCGGCAACCTCCATCAATGGATCAGGTCATTTCTCTGCCAACGGCACATGAAGGTAGTAGTGGAAGGTGTACCCCAGGGAACAGTCCTAGGCCCTCTACTATTTTTGTGCCACATCAACGACTTGCCTGATGCTGTCAAGTCACAAGTACGTCTATTCGCAGATGACTGCCTGCTATACAGGATCATACGCACCCACCAGGATCACATCACCCTCCAGCAAGACCTCAAGAACCTTGAGGCTTGGGCCGAGCAATGGGGCATGCGGTTCAACGCCAGTAAGTGTTACATCCTCACCATCAAGCAGAAGTCATCTTACTACTACCAACTGAACAACACTATCCTCAAAGGAGTTCCGATTAGCCCCTACCTTGGCATCACCATCTCGTCTGATCTCCGATGAGGAACCCACATCAATAACATCTGTAAAAAAGCCAGTTCCACCTTAGGCTGTATTAGGCGGAACCTCCACCACTGCCCAGCCACAACACGGAAATCGGCCTACATCTCACTCGTCAGATCAACACTGGAATATGGAGCCATCATATGGGACCCATTTCTTCAGTCGGACATTGACAAGCTGGAGAGGGTTCAAATGAAGGCTGCCCGATTTATCATGCGCGACTACAGAACAAGAACCCCTGGATGCGTTACTGACATGCTCAGGGACTTGGACCTGCAAACCTTACAACAGCGCAGAAAGGAGCTACGCCTGACCTTCCTGTTCATGGTGGGGGGGTGGTTGGTACCAGCTATACCATCTCAGCCTTATCTTAAACCAGTGAGAATTAAACACAAAGTGTCAGCAAGGCATTTTAAAGACTTTATCTCAACAAATATCGTTGAAAATAGTGTAACCAACAATAGCCGTTGTTTCCAAACTATTACTGCAAAAACAGAAACACTCAAGAACTCTTATTTTCCCAGGACTATTATAGACTGGAACCACCTACAGGACGAACAAGTCCTTGCAAAATCTGTGGAGATTTTTAAATCTCGTCTCCACTCGGACTAATAATTTTACATGCGCTCTTCCCTTCCGTTGATCATATGCCAGAAGTGGTTTTTCAATGTACTCATACAGATACAGATTGATTGATTGAATATTTAACATTATTTTTATGCCATTGAGGGGTAACAAAATCAGTTAACTTAACCACTGTTTCCTGTGATCCTGAAAGGCTTACCAGTACTCGAGCACATCACATCTCCGCAAGTAATTGATAACTTTCCCACTTGAATCAGTGGTGAGAGATGAATGATAATGAGACACAATGTCATATATCAATCATCACAGAGACTGTTGCCGGGCAAGGATTTGAAGTCACCAATCCTGGATTGATAGTCAGACATGTTACTGACTGAGCTAATCGGGCCCAGCTCCTATGTAAAATAAAGAAAATGGCCATAACGCATTTATTTTTTTCTTATAGTCACCAAACATCAAGAACCCAGTACTTATAAAAAATGATTTAATTAATACATTAATACATACATCTTTTTGTGAAATACATTGATAAAGTGACCCATGTTGATATGGAGATTCGTACAATAGGTAGGTATTGGGACGCATGCTATACAGCAATAACGTATACTAATCTGCAAATTAGTCCTTGTACACAATAGATATAAGTTATATTTTTAAAACCTACCTCAACTTACATTTTAAAGTCCTCCTTTTTCCTTAGAATCTATATATAGAATAACACTGTGGAATGCTTTTCCAGAACATACTGATGCCATGACTATAGTAGATTCTTTTTCTTCAAATCTTAATTTAAGACAAAAACACATGAGAGTTGTTTATGCATCAAAATTGTAATTAGTCTAAATGTTAAGGTCAGCAGTCATTTAAACTTTTCATTTTACCTTGAGACACTGTTCAGAACTTTTAATACGTATATACAGTTTCTAACTGCAGTAGAAGACAAATCACATTTCTTATTAGACTGTACTTTTTATGTAGACTTAAGAAATGCAATTCTACAGGATGTCATTGTAACCAGATACTATATATTATAATGTTATATTCTGTACATAAATGAGATATCTAATGAACAATTGTCAAAGAAGTGTGGCAAAGTTTTTGACAAAGGCATATAAATGATCTAACTATCATACTTGAAACAAAATCGGTTTTCATAAAGCTTAGCCTGATTAAATAAAGCGTGAATAGACAGATTTTTTATTATTTTGATATCTGATCTGCTGTTCATAACTCTCGGGAGACACAAAATAAAAATCTTTAACCCTTTACTTCATATAGATGCCTTTGGACACCTCTAATATTGAAAGCATTAATTCACCACATATCAGCAATGGGGGAATTATGTTTATATTAACTGACAGAGTGGAAAACAGTGCAGGAAGTGTTCAGATTGCTTGTTATGCACTGTTTTTAAAGGTCTTCTGTGATTGGTAAGGGAAAACGCGTATCTATGGAGTAAAGGGTTAATCACCATCCTCTCAATAACTGGAATAATATCTGCCCGATTCTTTTTAATATTAATACACATGGCTGTTCATCATTAGACCTTGACTGTGCCGACTCTGAATATGCGGGGGGAGTATTCAGGGTCTCGCAGAGCTGATAAGGTATGTCTAGTACTTGGGATAACGTACTGCAAAGCGTATTCCACGAACGGTGATTAGGTTTGGTGCATTGATCACCATTATATTACAGAAATACTGTTGAAAAAAAGGAAGTAAAACCAAACAAACAAATCAGTTTGAATAATAATTTGCTGTTTTTTTGTATGTGAAGAGTGAGCCTAGAATCTTCATTCATGTAGACACCCTCAAACCATTTATTCATTCTCCCGACCTTCACGCCTTGGAATATAATAAAATCAAAAACAAACAAATGGAATACATTTTTTATTATTACATATACAAGATGAAAAGCACTGATTAGAGTAGAAACATTGATAGAAGAAACTTCATAAAAGTGGCATGGATAGTTGAATTTTCATGGGTTTCTTTACATAATGTAATCAAGGACTTGTATAGGAAACTTGCATCTCGTGAATAAATGTCAATAAAATAGCATGAGAATAATCCATTATTTCTCAACTGGCCTTTTGAAATTTGCAGGAAACTTATTATTTCTTGTACATATAAAATAATTTAAGTTGTACATTACTTTTATTTTTTAAAATGTTTTGATCTTGAAAAATTGGTCTTGGATTACAATCACATTTGTTTGAAACAAGGTCCGTTTCTTTTAAACTACTTTAGATTTATAAAAAAAAAGTTAAATCAACAACACTCCTGTTTGAAATTGCTGGGAATGGTTTCAATTTAGGGGGAATGTCATTCTGTAAGGTAATATCATATATTTGATTTGTATTCCTGAGTTGAATGGCAGCAGAAATATAATCAAAACAACATTTCGTGCGAATATGCAAGCTTTTGCAAGATCTCAAAAAGTTGCTTTTCATTTTCTATAGAAGTCCTTGATAAGACATTTCTGAGTCAAAGTTAAGCCATCATTATAATTATATAGTATAAAATCATATTGATAAAAATAAGTTTAGCAAGGAAAATGCATGAACAACTTGTACATATTTATAACCTAAAACTGAATTTGAGTCAGCAGGGAAGGAATGTCATGCGCAGGTTAGAAAAACGAATAAAAAACCAGTTTGATCCTGATAGTTACACACCTGATAGTGTAACAGCCAATTCTTCACCCCCTGCTAATTTTTTTCGCAGGGAAGGAATCAGCTAGCTTCAAAATATGTTCTTTTTTATGTAAAGGGTAGCATTTACTGACAGATTCAAAATTGGATACAATGCATTTTCGGAAATATTCTTTGTGTCTTTTTATTTCCTAACAAAAATTATCTGCAATGCAATATGGAATAAATATTTTAAAGTTAACAGTTTTATATCAAATAGTGCAGTTTCATATACCGGTAAAAGGACAATAACTCTTATAGCCTGAACATAAAAAAAAAAAAATTAATCAAAGAGTTATCATAATTTGAAATAATTCCTTAAGTATTGACAAATATCAAAATACATAAAATTAATATTTTTAATTTATTTATATTGTAAAAATGTTCATATATAAGGACTTGCTAAACTTATTTTTATTAATATATTTACACTGTCCAGACAAAAAAAACATTTTAGGCCAGTCTTTGTTATTTAAAATTGTTTTTTGGCCGTTTGTGCATAAAAATATATTTTGCAAAAGGTATGCATGTTATGTAACGCTTGCCTGGAAAACAAACTTAGGACATAAATGTACATCACCATAAAAACACATTAAGATAGGTAAGTTTTGTGATTTCTTTGCTTTCTTAAAATTGCCCTATGTTTAAAATAAATGTTAGCTCTGCAACTGATTATATTCACAAAGTTAATACAAGCATGGAAAGGGTACATAATAAATGGACGAAAAAAGATCTGAACTGCAGAAAAATATTACCTTCTTGACAATCTAAATTAACTGTTAACTGTGAGAATCAATTTGTCATGGAATGTACTAATTTTTCATGAATACCTTTTCTTACATACCCGATAAGCATATCTGCATTTTCACCGGGGTTAAATATTTTTATTTAATATTTCTATTTAAACCAAGGACCGAGATCAAATTCTCATGCTGTGACTTTGGCACCATCTAGATGTCGCAACGTATAAACTATATGACATAAATTATATAATTAAACATCTTAAAAGTGATTGTTGTAAAAATAAGTATTCAATGTATTTCGTATGCAGATAAAGAATCATTAAAGGCTTTTTCAGCCCAGATAGAAAATTCCGTCCCTACAACTGTTTTCATGCAAACTCAGCAGAGTCTTGGTCCCGCCAAAACAGAATTTTCTATCCAAATCTCAAACCAATGTAAGATTCTTATATTCGCAAATATGTCATGGTACATATGTATCAGAGACCATTTCTCCAGTAACAAGTTACACAGTTGGGGGGCCTTTCCCCAAGTATGTCATGGTGTCACTGGTAAAGTGACAAACAATTTCTCCAGTTATCCTAGGCAGAGCTTCAGTGATTTAATTCTGTGTGCATTGGGTCGTCATAGTTCTTCGAAGAAATGTGTTATAAAATCAAGACTACTTTCCAAGCAGTAACATGCCCAAGGCTTTATTGTTTGTGTGCCAGCACTTAGGTAAGTATATTTATAAACAAAAAGAAGCTCTAATCAATGTTTTGCAAATAAAACAAACTGATAAAACACAGAAAAAAAAACAATGGATAGGATCGTATATGACAGTGAATGTGCAAAACATGATGCCGGCGTGCTCATTCATTTTCAATATTTATGTCCAATTCCAAAATGGAAACAAAATTGAGGATATGCACACACAGGGTTACCATAATATGGCCTTGACTCCAATTGACCTATGACATGGAAACACAAGCTTCTTCATACTGGAGTATTTTAATTTTGTATCTGCATCATGTCACTATGCAATATTCACTAACAGAGTAAAATGAAAGTTTGTCAAATTGTTGTTTGTCCCTTTATTTCTCAAAATTTCAATGGTCAAAACCTAAATCATATAAATCAAAACAGCAACAGGGACATTATACGCTTGCTTAATTTAAAGGGCAAGCCTATAAATGGCCAATGGTGCATTCTCAGTGGTTCTGTGTGTACCCTTTTTCTATGTAAAACCTGCCTGTGGATTACTTACAGGAATTTCAATTAAATCATATTTTTATTTTCTAGGAAAAAATGCAGGCCTACAGTGCTGACGTGTAGCTAGGCCAGTGATCTAAATTGTGATATCAGCATTTATCTTATTCATATTACATTTATTACAAATGGTAAGTATGAGATTGAGTCTGATTTATATACAGCTTTTATTATTACATATTTACCCACAACCTAAAATCTCTCCAAATGTTCACATTTCCCCACACGTGGCAATCCATAACCCAAGTCTGATGTAAATTTGAAAAGCAGATGGAAGCCAAAATGTTAATATCCCCATGAAATTCTTTAAAACGTATCAAAAAGATATCCCTTTTTAGCAAAACTATATAATATTTGGATTCCAAATAAATTCTACTTCCTTAGTACATGTACCCCACCTAAGGTCCTAATTGAGAATTTGTCTCAAAAGCATCTTCCATATAGTAAATCTATATAATATTTCAATTTCAAATAAATTCTCCTTCCCTAGTACCCACCATCATCCCTATTGAGAATATGACACCCTGTCACTACTCATCCCGAATTTTTTCAAATAATCTGCTTGTAAGGAACATTCAACATATATACAATCATATACACATATATGAGGGGCGATCAGAAAATATATTATAGACTCTTAGTCTATATTCTATATATACTAAATGCAGTGCAAAAAAGACACCTCTGAAAAAAAATTCAGACAAGAAGAATATCATGCAATACTTGTCAATGTACCTATTGGCTGACCGATTATGAATTTTGTATAAAACATCTGTGTTGTTCCCTGTCAAAGTCCAGTGGTTCTCTCATGTAAAATGCTGTTTCTCCCATTCAAAAATCAAGTGTGCGCTCACAGATAGTTTTATAGTTGTTCTTTTTATTGCCATATATTCAACCAAATGACTAGGTGTCATCCTGAGGTCCATTTTTAAGATTTAGGCAGCATTTTTTCAAAGTATTTATTGATGTTCTGTTGATTGTTTCTTTAATTACCGTAATGAATTCCTGTTATGTTTGTTTATCAAATGTGCAACATGTATATACCTCCAAATGAGCTCCTATTAATATTTTATCAGACTCCAAATTAGCTCATATCAAAATTTTATTTTCAACCAGGTATTTTCAAACAATGAACTATTATCATCAAACAGGGATAATCAAATAATAACAACATTCCACAAATTTTCAACCAGGGTATTTAAATTTTTTTTTATAACGAAATAAACAAACCATTTTTGATCGCCCCTCATAAATAAACTATGAAATATATGTTGATCTACAAAATTATATACAAATTATAAAAAAAAGAAGGTAATAATCATCCTTCTAACCACCTCTACTTATGTAAATATCCAAGTAACCTGTCTTTAGAAGACTTTTAATTCCCAATGTGAGTATTTTTCTTGCTAAACGTAACTTTTTTTGGTCTAGTCAAGTCTCTATTAACCTAAACTATGTATTGCTGAGGTAAACAAAGAAAATAATTCCTAGATATCATATTTTACTTGGCTGTTGGTTTTTTCACACCCAAGTGGTTAAAAGGATATTTATTTATGATACAAGTTTGAGAACAGTTTATACAGTGAAAATAAAATTTTATCTAAATATAATACCTTCATAAATGTAGGAGTCCTTAATCCCTATCTTTACAATCCCCACTCCCCTCCCCTCACCCCCTCCAACACACACACACACACCCTCAAACCCACCCCAATACCACCTGTGACCCTCCCCATTAAACAACATTAAGGAACAATCCAAATTGACACATTTTTACAAAATTGCATTAAATTCTGATATCTTGGTAATTTTTCTGTGGTTGGTGGGTTTATACAATTGTTTTGCCCCTCTTACCCCCCCCCCCCCCCCCCCCCCCCCCCCCCCCCGCCCAATCCCTAAAAATATATTTTTCTTATTTGTTGCTCCATCCCATATGGACACTCCTACATTTATTATATCTAAAGCTACATGGCCAGGATAATTGCCAAAAATAATATATTTGCTGAGTAACATTATGCTATAAAAATGAAAACATAAAAAAGAAAAACGTGAAAGAACAAATCGTGCAAGAAAATATACGAAAAATTATATATATAAGTGGATTTCCAAATGGGTTTCTTTGTGACAAGAAGCTAATACATGTTAGATGAATAAACAATTTATCAGTCTTGTACCTAACAATGTCATGGAAAAAAGTTCAATACTCATTATTTAAAAAACAACACAGGCACACATTTCATTGTATATACACGAAGTCACTGCAGTTTGAGGCCAGACTGCTTACACTCCTACTAGTGAAGTGTTTAAAAATAAAAGTTAAAGATATTATTTTCAAATTTGAAACGATGTAATTTCCCAAATTAAATGATATGATAAAGCAACCATATCATATACAAACAGTGACTGGCAGGCTAATATCAATTCCACATACATGTCTCACATTTTGGGTGGCACCTTAAGTATTTCTATAATAACTCTAAGAACCTTTGTCTGAATTTAATAATTTTTATACCGAATAAAATGTTGGCTATTTCCATTTTCCATCATTTATTATATTTCTTCTATTTAAGTTATAATGGGTTGAAAAACGAAAAATGTTGGAATTTTTACAAAATATTTATCTTTTTTAACAAAAAAGGTATGTACTCGTCTTAACAAAAATATTTTAACAACACATTATAGAAATAATAATTTTATGTAGAAGATGAAGAAGTGAGTTATCCATGGGTGGCAACAATTCATAGAGATTAGTTGTTCTTATTTCTAGTTATTTAAAAATTTAAATGGGCTTCAGTGAAAGATAATAACAAAAAAAGAACTGTAAACATAAAAAAAATCTTCATTTCTAAAAATTTAAAGAAGAAAAAGTTATCATGTAGCCCTTTCTTTTGATGTCCAAATCACAAAAATTATGTTGGTAGGTTCATGAGGATTTTTGTTTCCAAGATTTGGAAAATGCCAAATGTACCACCTGAAATTTAAACAAGCACATGCAGTCATTTACCTCTGTTCATATGCTTTGTACAGAACGTGTATATCCATCAGTAATGACTATGACTAGTTTCAAATGTCTGGTTCTGGTACCGTTCTCTTTAAATTTATATTTCTTTATTACGAAAAAAACAACAACTGGAAAGCAATCATGCAATATTGATCTCAGGGCTGCATTCAGCTATGTTTAACCTTTATTGAAATGTATTTAAAATTATTGATTCCAGCAAATGTATGTTAAAAAAACAACCATTGTGTATAGGGCTTTTGTTTCACTTCTATTTTCATGACAGAGTTTGACTGGTAACTTCAATATTTTTTAATCAATGCCAGTAAAGCCATGTGCAATTTTACTGGAGCCAGTCTAAATTCATAATCACCTGGCTGCTTTTCTTAGATTTTAGTTTTGAAGTGTATACATAAATGTGTAGTTGTACCAAAAGCCAGGTCTGCAATACTGGTGTGTGCAAGCACACCTAATAATATCAAAGCTTACAATAATTTTGTAAGGCCATAATAATTTTATTGATATCCCCGCCCGCCCCCTAATTTTTATTCCACCCTGACTATTTTTATTTTCATAGTAAAAGAAATATATATATATATATATATATATATATATTTTTTTTTTTCTTTATTATTAAATTTTTTTATTAAAAAAACATCAAAAATTTTAAAAATAAAAATAAAAATAAAAAAATAAAATCATACCGCCCTCCCCGTTTTTTAAGAAAAATTTGGATGATAATCTAGCAATTAATTTATAATGGCCTAATCAATATCACCAGTCCTATTAAGAAATAATTACAAATTGAATACAAACACAAAATATTATGCATTCCAGATATGCATTCCAGAGAGTACTGCTCGGTTATTACAACAATCATGCTCTTTTTTAGGCATGTTTGTCTAATAGTTCAAACAGCACTTGTGACTTGTCTCTGTTTTATCGTAGCATATCCATATATTACGCATCAAGCCAGTGGTCGATTTCCTTGATTCATCTATGTTAAATTACCACTGATGGCATGAGTGCTTTTTCTTGCTTTGACATTTTTTAATCTCCCAACAGTATATGACATGATTTTTCACAAGTAAAAGCAGTCACATGTACTTATTGTTACTTTATTAAATAAGGATCCAAAATGTATAGTGTCAGTTTGTTTAGTGTCGGGAGTCACAGATTCAAATGATTACTTTTTGCTAGCCACATTTTGATTGGCTAGTTAAAATCTAGTAAATGGACTGACATATCAAAATTTTAATTCTCTAGTCTGATTTTTAGACTGAAAACATTAAAGAATATAGGCTTTAAATTATTATTATATATTTTTTCATTACGTTCTCATATGATTAAAAGTTCATAGCTATCTGGTGGCAGAAACAATAAATCAGTTTCTCCTTGACATTTCCTTCCATTAGATGACAAAGCAGGTGATCAGCATGGCGCAGGTGGAAATGAGTAGGAAGATGTTAGAGTTCAGTCCAGTCACACCATCCACAGTGTCGCAGTCCTTAATGCATCGCGGGGCCTTTGTTGGTAAGTTATACAGAACTTCTTTGTTGTTTTCTGTACAAAAAAAATCGTAATTATACAATTTATTTTACAATTTTTCTTTCAAATTGTGAAACTATCGTGAAATTTTGAATATGGTGAGGAGTTAACATATTTAAATGTTTCTCCACCCCCAAAATATTTATATAATTTTTGATTTGAATTTTCTTAGTGAAGAGACGCTACTGTTACTTGACAAGGCATCTGCAAAGTGTCTTTGGTTTTAAGTTTTTAACCGGGTCTACTAGAATTTCATGATTTTTATGTATTTCAAGCAAAAACAAATCAAAGAATAAATATATACATGTATTGTGGACATTGTATTACACATTTATATCATTTTTAAAAATAAAAGTTGCATAAAATAAACCAAACGCAACAATGGTAGATTGGGAATCAATCTATAAATAAAAAAATAACCAAATTAGGAAGATTTATGAATATTCATTAAAGCTCAACTACTAGTACTTTGATTAGGCATGCTAATAATAACTTCTTGCGATACATCAGTGCTCCTTACCAGAAGGGGGCAAATTAATTGAATTTTTTTATGCACAAAATGATGTTTTACACGAAGGGGCATTAACTATTTTGCCTGAAAATTCAAACAAGAGGCCCAATTATATGGGCCTTAACGGTCACCTGATTATACAAAAAACATTCACGCAAATCTATTCAGTCATAAGAAATAACATTGTCAATTTCTCTTATATAGAAGGCCCCACCCACAGGGTCAAACCATGGGACCAAAGGACATGCAATTCATAATTTTTATAAAGGACCCATCGAAAATGTCAGTTGTTTATGGAGGGACGACAATGGACAAAAAGTGATCGCAAAAGGTCCCTTGAGACAAAGTCTCAGGTGACCTACAAATGAAACAATATTTTGAAATGATAACCCATTGACAAATATCAGAATACATCAGATACGTGTTGTACATTAGATACCTGTTGTACAAAGTACAGTCAAACCTTTTTTAAGCAGCCAGTTAAGGTAAAGAGCAAAGTGGCCCTTTAAGACAAGTTGTTGCCTAATACAGGTTAATTCACTCTGAAAGCATAGAAATGGGAAATAGAAAACATGGTTGCTCAAGACAGGTGGCTGCTTAATGGAGGTGGCCATTTACACAGGTATGACTGTAATTGATTTAGTAGTATGTAGATCTATTGTTAGAAATATTCCATTATAGATACAATGTTGATCGCTTACACCAAAGACTGTGGGTTTAATTTCCAACTAGACCCTCGAATAACAACACTTCAGTACTGGTTTCAGGTGTGTAACCTGGCTCTGTTTTTCTACTGAGTAACATTTGAAATCAAAACTGCGGTTAATTAACTCAATGAAGCAATCAAGTTTGAAATGTCACCAGAAGTCACCGTTTTTACTTACATTTCTAAAAATTTCCCTGAACCCCCAAACCCACAGAAATGCAAATTCCCCATTGAGTAACTTCCTAATTTGTCGTGCTATGCCCCTGGGTTTTACTCAGAAGTGTGATGCATGTACGCTTTGTACTTTATTCGCAATCAAGCTAAACTAAGTTAATATAAACTAACAGGCCACATACCTTGTTCGTAATAATCCGTGACTGTTATTACAGCACTTTGTCTGTCTTCAATGTTCATTAATGTTTCATACGGGACATCAAAAGGCCTTGGTTTAAATCCCCCAGGCTGAGAAAAGACAACATGTTTTTAAATTTTTGAGAAATACATGTAAAATTATTTGACAAGCAGCAGCAGCTGCGTGATCAGTATCTTCACCAAGATCATCAATTGTGATATTAAGTACTGGGCTAGTAAAAGATGCCAGATCAGTATCTTCACCAAGATCATCAATTGTGATATTAAGTACTGGGCTAGTAAAAGATGCCATGTCAGTATCTTTACCAAGATCATCAATTGTGATATTAAGTACTGGGCTAGTAAAAGATGCCAGGTCAGTATCTTCACCAAGATCATCAATTGTGATATTAAGTACTGGGCTAGTAAAAGATGCCAGGTCAGTATCTTTACCAAGATCATTAGTTGTGATATTAAGTACTGGGCTAGTAAAAGATGCCAGGTCAGTATCTTTACCAAGATCATTAATTGTGATATTAAGTACTGGACTAGTAAAAGATGCCATGTCAGTATCTTCACAAAGATCATCAATTGTTATATTAAGTACTGGGCTAGTAAAAGATGCCATGTCAGTATCTTCACCAAGATCATCAATTGTGTTATTAAGTACTGGGCTAGTAAAAGATGCCAGGTCAGTATCTTCACCAAGATCATCAATTGTGATATTAAGTACTGGGCTAGTAAAAGATGCCATGTCAGTATCTTCACCAAGATCATCAATTGTGATATTAAGTACTGGGCTAGTAAAAGATGCCTGGTCAGTATCTTTACTAAGATCATCAATTGTGATATTAAGTACTGGGCTAGTAAAAGATGCCAGGTCAGTATCTTTACCAAGATCATCAATTGTGATATTAAGTACTGGACTAGTAAAAGATGCCAGGTCAGTATCTTCACCAAGATCATCAATTGTGATATTAAGTACTGGGCTAGTAAAAGATGCCAGGTCAGTATCTGGGCTAGTAAAAGATGCCATGTCAGTATCTTCACCAAGATCATCAATTGTGATATCAAGTACTGGGCTAGTAAAAGATGCCAGGTCAGTATCTTCACCAAGATCATCAATTGTGATATTAAGTACTGGGCTAGTAAAAGATGCCAGGTCAGTATCTTCACCAAGATCATCAATTGTGATATTAAGTACTGGGCTAGTAAAAGATGCCAGGTCAGTATCTTCACCAATATCATCAATTGTGATATTAAGTACTGGGCTAGTAAAAGATGCCTGGTCAGTATCTTCACCAAGATCATCAATTGTGATATCAAGTACTGGGCTAGTAAAAGATGCCAGGTCAGTATCTCGGCTAGTAAAAGATGCCAGGTCAGTATCTTTACCAAGATCATCAATTGTGATATCAAGTACTGGGCTAGTAAAAGATGCCAGGTCAGTATCTTCACCAAGATCATCAATTGTGATATTAAGTACTGGGCTAGTAAAAGATGCACGGTCAGTATCTTCACCAAGATCATCAATTGTGATATCAAGTACTGGGCTAGTAAAAGATGCCATGTCAGTATCTTTACCAAGATCATCAATTGTGATATTAAGTACTGGGCTAGTTAAATATGCCAGGTCAGTATCTTCACCAAGATCATCAATTGTGATATTAAGTACTGGGCTAGTAAAAGATGCCAGGTCAGTATCTGGGCTAGTTAAAGATGCCATGTCAGTATCTTCACCAAGATCATCAATTGTGAAATCAAGTACTGGGCTAGTAAAAGATGCCTGGTCAGTATCTTTACCAAGATCATCAATTGTGATATTAAGTACTGGGCTAGTAAAAGATGTCAGGTCAGTATCTTTACCAAGATCATCAATTGTGATATTAAGTACTGGGCTAGTAAAAGATGCCTGGTCAGTATCTTTACCAAGATCATCAATTGTGATATTAAGTACTGGGCTAGTAAAAGATGCCAGGTCAGTATCTTTACCAAGATCATCAATTGTGATATTAAGTACTGGGCTAGTAAAAGATGCCAGGTCAGTATCTTTACCAAGATCATCAATTGTGATATCAAGTACTGGGCTAGTAAAAGATGCCTGGTCAGTATCTTCACCAAGATCATCAATTGTGATATCAAGTACTGGGCTAGTAAAAGATGTCAGGTCAGTATCTTTACCAAGATCATCAATTGTGATATTAAGTACTGGGCTAGTAAAAGATGCCAGGTCAGTATCTTTACCAAGATCATCAATTGTGATATTAAGTACTGGGCTAGTAAAAGATGCCAGGTCAGTATCTTTACCAAGATCATCAATTGTGATATCAAGTACTGGGCTAGTAAAAGATGCCTGGTCAGTATCTTCACCAAGATCATCAATTGTGATATCAAGTACTGGGCTAGTAAAAGATGTCAGGTCAGTATCTTTACCAAGATCATCAATTGTGATATTAAGTACTGGGCTAGTAAAAGATGTCAGGTCAGTATCTTTACCAAGATCATCAATTGTGATATCAAGCACTGGGCTAGTAAAAGATGCTTGGAAACCAAAATTTCAGATTTATAGTGAAAACAGCAAGCAATGAATGAACTTAGTACATGAAACCTGGACAATTTTGAATATCATTTATATTAACTTCCCTGTTCAGAAAAAGACAAATGAACAAAAAGATGATGCTGTTTATGGCATAACAAATATAACCAAAATAAAATGGTGCTGTTTATGACATAACAAATATAACCAAATAAGATGGTGCTGTTCATGACAAAACAAATATAATCACACTAGAAGATGGTGCAGTTCATGACATAACAAATACAACCAAACAAGAGGATGGTGCAGTTCATGAACAACACATGTAACCAAACAAGAAGATGGCACAGTTCATGACATAACAAATACAACCAAACAAGAGAATGGTGCAGTTCATGAACAACACCTGTAACCAAACAAGAAGATGGTGCAGTTCATGACATAACAAATCCAACGAAACAATAAGATGGTGAGTTCATCACATAACCAATATAACCAAACAAAAAGATGATGCAGTTCATGACATAACAAATACAACCAAACAAGAAGATGGGGCAGTTCATGACATAACAAATACAACCAAACAAGAAGATGGGGCATTTCATGACATAACAAATACAACCAAACAAGAGGATGGGGCAGTTCATGACATAACAAATACAACCAAACAAAAAGATGATGCAGTTCATGACATAACAAATATAACCAAACAAGAAGATGGTACAGTTCATTATATAACAAATACAACCAAACAAGAAGATGGTGCATTTTATGATACAAAAAATACAACCAAACAAGAAGTAGTGCAGTTCATCACATAAAAAATACAACCAAACAAGAGAATGGTGCAGTTCATGACATAACAAATATAACCAAACAAGAGGATGATGCAGTTTTTGACATTACAAATACAACCAAACAAGAGGATGGTGCAGTTCATGACATAACAAATATAACCAAACAAGAAGATGGTATAGTTCATCACATAACAAATATAATCAAACAAGAAGATGGTGCAGGTCATCACATAACAAATAAAACAAAACAAGAGGATTATGCAGTTCATGACATAGCAAATACAACCAAACAAGAGGATGGTGCAGTTCACGATACAACAAATATAACCAAACAAGAAGATGGTGCAGTTCATGACATAACAAATCCAACCAAACAAGAGTACAGTGCAGTTCATGGCATAACAAAAACAACCAAAAAAGAAGATGATGTAGTTTATGACATATCAAATATAACCAAACAAGAAGATGATGTAGTTCATGACATAACAAATATAAGGAAACAAGATGGTGCAGTTCATGACATAACAAATACAATCAAACAAGAAGATAGTGCAGTTCGTTATATAACAAATACAACCAAACAAGAGGATGGTGAATTTTATGATACAACAAATACAACCAAACAAGAAGATAGTGCAGTTCATCACATAACAAATATAATCAAACAAGAGAATGGTGCAGTTAATGACATAACAAATACAACCAAACAAGAGGATGGTGCAGTTTTTGACATAACAAAAACAACCAAAAAAGAAGACGGTGCAGTTCATGACATAACCAATATTCCCAAACAAGAAGATGATGCAGTTCATGATATAACAAATATAACCAAACAAGAAAATGGTGCTGTTCATGACAAAACAAATACAACCAAACAAGAGGATGGTGCAGTTCATGACATAACAAATATAACCAAACAAGAAGATGGTGCAGTTCATGACATAACAAATATAACCAAACAAGAGGATGGTTCAGTTCATGATACAACAAACACAACTAAACAAGTAGATGGTGCTGTTCATGACAAAACAAATATAACCAAACAAGAGGATGGTGCAGTTCATGATACAACAAATACAACTTAACAAGTAGATGGTGCAGTTCATCACATAACAAATAACACCAAATAAAAAGATGGTGCAGTTCATGACATAACAAATATAACCAAACAAGAAGATGATGCAGTTCATGACATAACAAATATAACCAAACATGAGAATGGTGCAGTTCGTGACATAATAAATACAACCAAACAAGATGGTGCAGTTCATGACATAACAAATATAACCAACCAAGAGGATGATGCAGTTCTTGACATTACAAATACAACTAAACAAGAGGCTGGGGCTGTTCATGACATAACAAATATAATCAAACAAGAGGATTGTGCAGTTCATGACATAACAAATACAACCAAACAAGAGGATGGTGCAATTCATCACATAACAAATACAACCAAACAAGAGGATGGTACAATTATTGACATAACAAATACAACCAAACAAGAAGATGGTGCTGTTCATGACATAACAAATATAACCAAACAAGAAGATGGCGCAGTTCATGATACAACAAATATAACCAAACAAGAAGATGGCGCAGTTCATGATACAACAAATACAACCAAACAAGAGGATGGTGCAGTTCATGACATAATAAATACAACCAAACAAGATGGTGCAGTTCATGACATAACAAATACAACCAAACAAGAGGATGATGCAGTTCATGATACAACATATACAACTAAACAAGAAGATGGTACAGTTCATGACATAACAAATACAACGAAACAAGAGGATGGTGCAGTTCATGATACAACAAACAGAACTAAACAAAAAGATGGTACAGTTCATGACATAACAAATACAACCAAACAAGAGGATGGTCAGTTCTTGACATAACAAATACAACCAAACATGAGGGTGTTGCAGTTCATGACATAACAAATACAACCAAATAAGATGGTGCAGTTCATGACATAACAAATACAACCAAACATGAGGGTGTTGCAGTCATGACATAACAAATTCAACCAATCATGAGGGTGTTGCAGTTCATGAAATAACAAATACAACCAAACAAGATGGTGCAGTTCATGACATAACAAATACAACCAAACAAGATGGTGCAGTTCATGACATAACAAATACAACCAAACAAGAAGATGGTCAGTTCTTGACATTACAAATACAACCAAACATGAGGGTGTTGCAGTTCATGACATAACAAATACAACCAAACAAGATGGTGCAGTTCATGACATAACAAATACAATCAAATAAGAAGATGGTGCAGTTCTTGACATAACAAATACAACCAAACAAGATGATGTATTAACAAGTACATGACATTGTATTAGTATTCATTAACTTTGCCAACTATATATACATTGAACAGAAAAAAAATCTTGAACAAAACATGACAAATACTTCTTTAATGATATTCTGCCAATACAGATAAAAACAAACAATAACATATCGGTTTCTCCCAATTATTTGGGTCTGTCTGTGAATAAGAACCATTTGTGGAGCACTTTGTCAAGTGGTAGAGCATCAGACCCGTTATCCGACGGTTGTGGGTTCAAACCCTCTCCACGGCTTTGTGAGAAAGACACTTAATTCACATATGCTTAGTACTGGTATGACCCAGAAAGACCTTGAGGTAAAATAAATAAGTTAAAAAACAACAACATTATCTATAAAATGTCTTATCAGAAAGAAAATCAAGGTGTATATACACCTACAGTTTCCGTAGCGTTCATTAGAAGATTTGAGCATAATAGGCAACATGAAAGTCCTGTTAACAGATGAAGGGTCCTCAGTGGCCAAGTGGTCTAAGAAGGCAGGTCTCAAGATTACTTACCTCTCACCGCTAAGGTTGTTGGTCTGAGTCCCACTCCCTCCAAAAACTATATGTGAGAAAATTTGCCAGTAACTTGCTAAAGGACAGTGGTTCTATTCAGATTCATTCTGTAGTTTTCCTCCACCAATAAAACTGAATATGCCATATATAACCTGAAATGTGTTAGAAATGGTGTTAAACCCATTCATGTTTTTGACAAATGGGAAACACACCAATTATTCTAAAGTTTATCTGGCCTTTAATAGTACAATTAAAAACTTACCAATTACTGCAGCATAGTCTAGTGGGAGAGCGTCTGCTTTGCATGCAGAAAGTAATGGGTTCGGTCCCCGATCGGCATACCAAATACTTGAAAAATGGTACTAGAAGCATCCTCGCTTGGCACTAAGCATTTAGAGGATAGTTCTAAGTCTGGTCGGTGCGATGACAGTATTAAATGTCACTGGATGGGGTATCATACCTTGTGTCTGCAGAATGAGACTCCAGTGTGGCAGAGATTAGGATACTGTTAAAGTAGACACCACCACGATATAATTGAAAAAATTGTTGAAAGCAAAGCTAAACACCACAGAACAACAATAACAAAGGCTTACCATTGTTGTCATGTAATAAACAGAGATACCACATTCCCCAAGACGTTCTATTCGTTGAATGTCTGTAACTTCTCCAATATCCATTTTTAAGCACATTCCAGTTGGACTATTGACTTGTACAACAACCATGGATGACACACTGGCATTCCTGTAGGTAAAGTGACATACAAGTAGGTATAAATAACTAGAAATCGCATATAATATCAGAGCTTCCAACAATCACTGGTTTTGTCAGTTTCAACTGGATTTTGTTGTTTTAATTTCGAAATTTGGTAATAAATCAGTCAAGATATTTTCTACCAATCGTACAAAGTATGAACAAAAGTCATAAAATTGTCCTTTACTGACCTGCTGAGATTGTAAAATATGCCTTGCAGCATTGTTTGGATGCATACTGTGTCACTCGCCGTGTGAAAATAGGTCACTTTGGACTAAAGCGTTATGGATAGTAGGGATGTAAGAACTCTTTTCTAAGGCAGAGAACCCTGTTTTGAATTCTTAAATCACTAGTCGACGGGGTAACTCTTTTTGATCCAACTGTTTAGGCACAGTTATTGCCCCTTTCAGCTTTTGTACTGAAGAACTTTGTTTAAAGTGTTTTAGAAAGCTTATGATTGTCTTAGAAAATATTACCGGGAGTTTACTGAAAATTAATGATAATATTCAGTATTAAAAAATATCATCATATCACAAATGCCAAAAACTTTACCTGTTTTTCAATTATATCCCTTTTAATTATACAGTAAAACCTGTCTTAAGCAGCCAGTCAAGGCAGTGAGCAAAAGTGGCCTTTTAAGACAGGTTGTTGCTTAATACAAGCTAATTTGCTCTGAAAACATAGAAATTGGAATTAGCAAGACTGGCTGTTTAAGACAAGTGGCTGCTTAAAAGAGGTAACCACTTACGCAGGTTTGACTGTACTTGCAAAATTGAGTTAAAAGATTTAAAGCATTGGTCCATGATCTTAACATAAATTTAGCATACGGCTAAAAACATACGTTTCTCATGTAAATAGTACCTCACACGTTTAACACATGTTTCTGATGTATATAACTTTAATGTAACATATGGTCAAAATGTATGTTATTCAAATAGTACCACGCCTGTGGTAAACATAATGTTTAACATAAATTTAACATACAGTCAAAAACATGTTTTTCATGGAAATAGTACCATGTATATTTAACATATGATGCTTTTTTTTGTCTTTTTTTTTTTGAATGGGGTTTAACACCATTTTCAACACATTTCAGGTTATTAATGGCATATCCAGTTTTTCTGGTGGAGGAAGACCTCAGACTGAGTAGAACCACTAAATTCTTCCGCAAGTAACTGGCAAACCTTCTCACATAAAGTTTTTGGTTTGAGCAGGACTCAAACCTACAACCTCAGCAGTGAGAGGTAAGTGATCTTGAGATGGCACCTTAGACCACTCAGCCATGGAGGACCCCAATATATGATGCTAATGTACGCATTAAAGATATATTTAACATAGCTCAGTTAGCTCGGTCAGTAACATGTGCTTCTGTCAATCCAGGGGTCACTAGTTTAAATACCCTCCCAGTTATACTGGTCCTAGTCTCTGTGATGATAAACTTTATTTTATAGCTGTTGGTCTCCCACATCTGAATATATTAGGAAGTAGCCAGTGGGACATAAGGTGCATTAAATACTGGTTAATCTGTGCATTGGATATTTGAGAGATATTCATTGCCTAATTCTCAGCCATCTAATTCTAGTCGTCTAATTCTCAGCTATTGTTTTGAGACTAGCTTCCTAACATTGAGTGCTGTTTCCTCTGACAGCTCTTGATTTATTGCTGTCATGCCCAAGTTTGACCTTGGGCTTAATAGTTTGAGTACAGACCTAAGAGCTGCATTTCACAAAATAACTTATGATCAAAATCCCCATAGGTCAATTAAACAAGTTTTTTTAAATTGTATGTTAAAATTTTAATCAACACTTAGAACGATTCTAATTCCAGAAAGTTTATAATTTTCCATGTGATTTGAGCAAACTTTTGTTTCATTTGGATGAATATCAAAACTACACATATATTATGAATAATAGTTAATAGTTGGTTTACATTAGGCCACTATAAATTAATTGCTAGATTAGCTTCCAAATTTTTTTTAAAATGAGGGGGACGGGAGGATTTTATTTTTATTTTCATTTTTAAAATTTATGATGTTTTATTAAACAAATAAAAAAAATAAAAAAAAATATTTTATTTTATTTTTTAATTTTTTTTTTTTAAATAAAAAGAGTCGAGGCGGCATGAAAATAAGGGGTTGGGCAGGAATGATAATCTAGCAATTAATTTATTATGGCCTTAGAACAATTTTTGTTGTACGCTGATTTTATGAAATGGTGTTTAAGGCTCTGCACATGGTCTTAATATAAATACCAGTTGTGAATGATTGTGCCCAGCAATATCTATATCCTTTTGTTCAAGCATAAGTTATGATGCTGGCACAAAGGAATTTTCTTTTATTATAATAGATACATTGGACTTTTTTTATGATTTTTGATGACCGAACATGACCTTGACCTTTGAGTTATTACTCACCATGTCATCTTAATGAGATGCCATTCATGCATAGTTACATTAGAATCCTTCCGTGAATGTTACAAAGCAGACATATGGTACAGACGGGCAGTCAGAGGCCATTACTGTATCCTACTTCAGCTAAATTACAGGGATCCAGTGTTATCTCCAGGGCTGTAGCTAGGAGACTTTTAATGATACACGCCAGGCAGGGTGGTCTAGGCGGAAACGTTCCCTATGTATGATATTACATGGAGTTCATGGAATTGTTTAAAAACATGAACATAAATGGCCATTTCTGGGAGTATTTTTTGGCACATATAGAAAATTAATATTGACGTTTAAACCTACAACCCTACCCCATCCATTGTTAATGTTGATTTTGAGGGGTTGGGGATGGGTGGGCTTTGACAATTAAAAGATGTGCACTTGAATATGCTCAGCTACAGGCTTGGGTTGCATTTTACAAAATACTTACGATAAAAATTGATCGTAATGTAAAGTAAATATCATTCATAATATTTTAAATATCCAGATTAACCCAACCTCAGGTTGAATATTTCATAAAATAGTATGTTTCTGAAAATACAATCTTAGATTTATGTGGATGACCATGAAAAATAGTACTTGGCGTTTACGACTGATTTTATCGTAAGTTTTTTTGTGAAATGCAACCCTGATATCAATACCATTAGTTACACTTTTCCATTTGGGGCGAGGGGTGGGTGTTGGGGGAGTGGGATGGTGCCGTGGGTAAGGTCCCAGAGTTCTGCCACAGGTATGTGAAGTGTACTTGAGCAATACACTCTTTTCACTTTTGCTAACTACAGGTTCTGCCCGGGAAGAAAAGTCATGTCTAGAATGCAAAAAAAAGTGATAATTAAGTTATATAAATATACTTACTTCTGGGTTAAAACTTGAAGTCTCAGAACATTCTCACCATTTCGGTTGATCTTGGGTTCATACTTAAGGTCAAGAGTACTCTTGGAACTGTTGTCCGTGTTGTAGATGACAACGACCTATAAATAAAATTTTAATGAAAATATTTTAAAATGTATGCCAGAGCGTCCGCCTCCCGTGTAGAAGGTCATGGGTTTAATCGCCACCAGGGTCAGTTTTTTCAAAACCTGAAAAATGCTACTAGAAGCTTCCTCGCTTGGCGCTTGGCATTTAAAGGATAGCTCTAGGTCTGATCAGCCTGGTGTCAGTATAATGTGACTGGGTGGAGTATCATACCATGTGCCTGTGGCATGATTGTCCAGTGTGGCAGTGCTTAGAATACCGTCATTTGATTACCTCAAAGTCAGTCCCATCATAAACACATTTTTTTTTTCTCTAAATATCTCAAAGGAAGCTGAAGTTATTGAGTGGAAATTTGTAATTTTTCTATTTTCAGTAACAGTGAGCTTGACCTTGACTCCATTTACTTCAAAATATATTCCAAGCTTCTTTTTTATCTAAACAAAATTTCATCAAAATGTATTTGAAGGAAACTAAAAGTTATATAATCCAAGTTGTTTTTCTCATTGTCATAACAGTGACCTTGGATGTGACTCGATTGACCTTAAATCAATACTAAGCTTTCTTTCCATGTTAGGACCCTATATATGCAAAAAATATTTCAAAGAAAATGAAAATTACTGAGTGAAAAACATTTTTCTATTTTCAGCAACAATGACCTAATGAACCAATTTGACTTTATATTAATCCAAAGTCTCCTTTCCATGTAACAACATATACACCAAATTAAAATATATCTGAAAGGAAGTTATTGAGCAAGAAACATTTTTTTTTATTTTTAATAGTAATGACTTGACCTTGACTTCATTTACCTCAAAACCAATCACATCCTTTTTCATCCTTCTTTTATAAAACTGTAACAATATTCGCAAAAATATATCATCAAAATATCTTAAAAAACTTCACTTTCCCGAGTGTTTAATTATTTAGGAATTAACTCTGTTGTTTCTGAACTGAATGGATACCTGTTAACAACTCAGATGAGCTTTTATGCCTACAAGCATTCTTACCACGTTTGATGCGAATTTGATTAAAACTAAAGGTGCAGCTACAATGTTTATAAGGCATTTTTCAATAAATCAATCAAGGGCCATTACTCTGACCATTCTGATCCAATATGGACTGTTCAAGTAGTCATCCAAGCCTTGATTGGTCAATAACATTATTACAAACTTTGGTCACAATCTGATGAAAATTAAAGGTGTCAGAGACAAAAATAAACATTCTAAATTCAGTGAAATGCCATAACTCGTTACGTATGGGAATGAAATGGCCAACTCTTGAGCTGCTCTAATCATTCATTGTCTGTAATATCTAGATGTAGTTTTAGCATGGTCTAATAAGAACTTCTGTTCATTCATGGTCTGTAATATCTAGATATAGTTTGAGCATGATCTTATAAAAACTTCTGATCATTCATTGTCTGTAATATCTAGATATAGTTTGAGCATGGTCTAATAACAACTTCTGAGCTGTCATTGTCTGTAATATCTAGATGTAGTTTGAGCATGGTCTAATAAGAACTTCTGAGCTGTCATGGTCTGTAATATCTAGATGTAGTTTGAGCATGACCTTATTAAGAACTTCTAATCATTCATTGTCTGTAATATCTAGATGTAGTTTGAGCATGACCTTATAACAACTTCTGAGCTGTCATTGTCTGTAATATCCAAATGTAGTTTGAGCATGGTCTAATAAGAACTTCTGAGCTGTCATTGTCTGTAATATCTAGATGTAGTTTAAACATGACCTTTTAAGAACTTCTAATCATTCATTGTCTGTAATATCTAGATGTAGTTTGAGCATGACCTTATAACAACTTCTGATCATTCATTGTCTGTAATATCTAGATGTAGTTTGAGCATGGTCTAATAAAAACTTCTGATCATTCATTGTCTGTAATATCTAGATGTAGTTTTAACATGACCTTTTAAGAACTTCTAATCATTCATGGTCTGTTATATCTAGATATAGTTTGAGCATGATCTTATAAAAACTTCTGATCATTCATTGTCTGTAATATCTAGATGTAGTTTGAGCATGGTCTTATAAAAACTTCTGATCATTCATTGTCTGTAATATCTAGATGTAGTTTTAACATGACCTTTTAAGAACTTCTAATCATTCATGGTCTGTTATATCTAGATATAGTTTGAGCATGATCTTATAAAAACTTCTGATCATTCATTGTCTGTAATATCTAGATGTAGTTTGAGCATGGTCTTATAAAAACTTCTGAGCTGTCATTGTCAATAATATTACAATATGTATCTCCAAGTGAGATACTATTCAATGTTTGAGGTTGCAGTGGCCAACATCCAACGAAAACTCCAGCTGATACATTGTTTATGTTACAAAAATCATATTTTTTTCCATCAATCAAGGGCCATAACTCTGTCTATTTCAAACTGATTTAGACGGTTCAAGATCTTATCTAAGCTTTAATGGATATAATCATTCTGACCAAATTTAGTCAAAATGAAAACTGAAGAATCTACAGAGTTTACA
This sequence comes from Panopea generosa, assembly GCA_029582155.1. Classification (NCBI taxonomy): domain Eukaryota; kingdom Metazoa; phylum Mollusca; class Bivalvia; order Adapedonta; family Hiatellidae; genus Panopea; species Panopea generosa. Next base: position 19,264,766 of record CM055900.1, on the reverse strand, counting down.
AGAAATGTTAATGAACGGATGCCAGACAACTGATGGAAAATGAACTTGCCAGTAGAACTAAAAAAAACAAGACACTCTGAAGAGCTTTTTTTTAAACTTGTTTGTTTTTGCAATAAAAGATTCATTACAGATATTGATGAGTTAATAGGATAGTCAGATACAAACTTTGTATTGTAAAATAACTATGCACATGAAAAAGCGGGACGGTAGTCTAATGGATAGTGTTGACCTCTCACGTCAGAGGTTGCGGGTTTGATCCCTAGCTCTACGCTATACCTCTCATAAAACAACACTCAGTACTGGTTCTACCCAGGAAGCAGACTCGAGAGTGGTTCATATAAGCTGTGAGCTTTAATTGCAATTGAGCTAAAATAAATAAGTATAAACTAAAACATGAAAAAGCTCAAATATATACACTCGAAGAATGTTAAAGGCAGTGTATGCCAGGGGGAAAATGCTTTAACTGTTTTTTAAAAATTAAATACAATGCATTTAATTATCATTAATAAATACAATACAAAAAAAGTTTGGTATTTTAAATCCACCAAATTGTGACAAAAATAATATTTTCATCAAAGGCAGGAATCCCTATTCTAAAAATAGATATCACTTAAATACTGCTTGAACACTTTTACCTAGCCATTTAATTTGCACTCAAATATTTCTAAGATGAAACAAATTCTAAAATAAAATATGTTAACCATTATCATTAATAAATTAAATTCGAATGGTTTGATATGTCAAATCCACAAAAATGTGATAAAAGCAATATCTAAACTTGAAATGAAATCCCATTCTAAAAAAAAGACTGCACTTAAATACTGGATGACCTTCACATCGTCATTTGGACTCTTTCTAAAATGTAACAATGTTTACTACGTAAAACGAATCAAAATGAAATCACATGACTCATATAGTACATCACAAAATCTGTTGCATTTTTAAGCGGGAAATCTATTTTAGACTAATTCAGGTGAGTAGCGAAAGTTAGGAAATCCCTTTTTAATAATATAATTTTGGCACATTTAAATAAATATCCTTTTGGCTATATGGGGTCAATGGGTATACATAGGCATGATTTTTTGGAGAAAAATGTTTTTAGTCAAATTTAATAGTTTGAAAAAAATCTGATGAATTCCCTTTAAAGTATGTTTGTATATCAGCCATCATGTCAACTTTGTTATCAAAGGTTGATTTCTACCAAAATATAAATCAATATATCATTAATTCAACTATTTTATGAATTAATAATGTTTGGGGGTTGGGGGGGAGGGGGGTACACCCTTTTCAATGATATTGAAATAACATAATGGCAACCAGTGCACCTTATTGTCTTTCCTGGTACCCGCTAGATGTTGACAAATATTTGACGCAGCTTATCTCTGCAAGTCACTGACTATTTCCCCACATATTGAGAGGTGGGAGATTCGTGACTGTAGAACAAAGAGAATGACCAATCATGATGACTGTAGCCAGGTGGGGATTTGAAATTACAACCCCTTAATTAACTGCGACACGTTCTGCCAACTTGTGACCAATTATCACAGAGACTGTAGCTTGGCTTGGATTCAAACTTATGATCCTCGGATTGACAGTCAGAATCATCACTAACTGAGCTACATGTATCTGGACCCAGTGACAGACATTAAGTAAATATTGTAAAAAAAACTCATGATGTCTCGTGAAATTGATAGTAACCAAAATACTCACTGTTACAAAAGCTGTTCCACCGGTCCCACTCACTGCGAAAGTGAGAACGTCAGTGGGTTTAAAACTTCCGTCCAACTGTTGGTAGAGAATATATAGTCACACACACATATAGAACATTTTGTTTAAACTCATTTGTCAACCAATGGAATTGCTTCAATTTTCAAAATTGTGTCGCTCTTATTTGTTAAAACAGCCTACAAAATAATTTAATCATTAAGTTTGTTCTTAATTATTAAGAAGTTCGTCATCACTGCACACGCGTGAATAATTTATTTATTATGACCTAATGGAAGACTACAAATTATAAACTCTTGAGCTTCTGAGAAAAGCTGCCAACATGCTTGGTTTGTACATTTCCATATTTTATAATTATGAATCCATTTCACCATTAATTCCCATCTATTAATTAAAGCAGTAGCCTAGCTCCAATTATGTTTTGTTCAGGTCGATAGTGATTTGAATTCTTTTCAACATGCATGTTACCATATGATTGAATATCGATGAGTCACCATTTGTGGTATTTTTCAATAGAGCATATTACATTTAAAAAAGTGTGACTGGATCAAGGACTCAAACCCAGAACCCTGAACTAGCAAGGAGAGTCTAACCTAGGACCTTAAACTAGCAAGGAGAGTCAAACCCAGGACCTTGAACTAGCAAGGATAGTCAAACCCAGGACCTTGAACTAGCAAGGATAGTCAAACCCAGGACCTTGAACTAGCAAGGAGAGTCAAACCGCAGACCCTGAACTAGCAAGGAGAGTCAAACCCAGGACACTGAACAAGCAAGGAGAGTCAAACCCAGGACACTGAACAAGCAAGGAAAGTCAAACCCAGGACACTGAACTAGCAAGGAGAGTCAAACCCAGGACCCTAAACTAGCAAGGAGAGTCAAAGCCAGGATCTTGAACTAGCAAGGAGAGTCAAAGCCAGGATCTTGAACTAGCAAGGAGAGTCAAACCCAGGACCTTGAACTAGCAAGAAAAGTCAAACCCAGGACCTTGAACTAGCAAGGAGAGTCAAACCCAGGACCTTGAACTAGCAAGGAGAGTCAAACCGCAGACCCTGAACTAGCAAGGAGAGTCAAACCCAGGACACTGAACAAGCAAGGAGAGTCAAACCCAGGACACTGAACAAGCAAGGAAAGTCAAACCCAGGACACTGAACTAGCAAGGAGAGTCAAACCCAGGACCCTAAACTAGCAAGGAGAGTCAAAGCCAGGATCTTGAACTAGCAAGGAGAGTCAAAGCCAGGATCTTGAACTAGCAAGGAGAGTCAAACCCAGGACACTGAACAAGCAAGGAGAGTTAAACCTGGACCTTGAACTAGCAAGGACAGTCAAACCCAGGACCTTGAACTATTAAGGAGAGTCAAACCAAGGACCCTGAACTAGCAAAGAGAGTCAAACCCAGGACCTTCAACTATCAAGGAGTCAAACCAGGACCTTGAACTAGCAAGGAGAGTTAACCCAGGACACTGAACTAGCAAGGAGAGTCAAACCAGGACCTTGAACTAACAAAGAGAGTCAAGCCCAGGACCTTGAACTATCAAGGAGAGTCAAACCAGGACCTTGAACTAGCAAGGAGAGTAAACCCAGGACCCTGAACTAGCAAGGAGAGTCAAACCCAGGACCCTAAACTAGCAAGGAGAGTAAACCCAGGACACTGAACTAGCCAGGAGAGTCAAACCCAGGACCCTGAACTAGCAAGGAGAGTCAAACCAAGGACCCTGAACTAGCAAAGAGAGTCAAACCCAGGACCTTGAACTATCAAGGAGAGTCAAACCAGGACCTTGAACTAGCAAGGAGAGTAAACCCAGGACCCTGAACTAGCAAGGAGAGTCAAACCCAGGACCCTAAACTAGCAAGGAGAGTAAATCCAGGACACTGAACTAGCAAGGAGAGTCAAACCCAGGACCCTGAACTAGCAAGGAGAGTCAAACCCAGGACCCTAAACTAGCAAGGAGAGTCAAAGCCAGGATCTTAAACTAGCAAGGAGAGTCAAAGCCAGGACACTGAACAAGCAAGGAGAGTCAAACCCAGGACCCTAAACTAGCAAGGAGAGTAAATCCAGGACACTGAACTAGCAAGGAGAGTCAAACCCAGGACCCTGAACTAGCAAGGAGAGTCAAACCCAGGACCCTAAACTAGCAAGGAGAGTCAAAGCCAGGATCTTAAACAAGCAAGGAAAGTCAAACCCAGGACACTGAACAAGCAAGGAGAGTCAAACCCAGGACCCTAAACTAGCAAGGAGAGTCAAAGCCAGGATCTTGAACTAGCAAGGAGAGTCAAAGCCAGGATCTTGAACTATCAAGGAGAGTTAAAGCCAGGATCTTGAACTAGCAAGGAGAGTCAAAGCCAGGACCTTGAACTATCAAGGAGAGTCAAACCCAGGACCCCTTGAACTAGCAAGGAGAGTTAAACCTGGACCTTGAACTAACAAGGACAGTCAAACCCAGGACCTTGAACTAGCAAGGAGAGTCAAACCCAGGACCCCGAACTAGCAAGGAGTCAAACCCCTGATCCTGAACTAGCAAGGAAAGTCAAACCCAGGACATTGAACTAGCAAGGAGAGTTAAACCAAAGAGTTATCAACACAAATATCCTCAATTCCCAAATATTTATAAACTATTTTCCTCTGACTGGTCTATGTGCACAATTTCTTGTATTGGACATATTAAGAATATCCAGAGATGGGCAGACTACTACTGGGCAATGCATGACATTAGCCACACTGCCAGTGTGTCAAATATGCTATTAGTAAGTAAATTAAATTGGAGGCGCCTTGACCAGAGGCTGATTATGTTACATAACATCTCTCATAATGAGGATGCGATCCCACCTGAACAATATCTCATCCCAGACAAAAGATCCAGTCATTTAGTTTTACAAATACTCCTTCCCATGCACTATTCTACATTGGATTTTTTTTCTGGCAATAGCCTCCAAGTTCAACCAATCGTCTTCCTTGGTGTATCATTTAAGTATATCTCTTCTTTTAAGCTTTTATTATTGTCATTCTTATAAGTTGGTGTGCATCAAAGTCTAGATCCCCAGCAGGGGTTCTCAGGAAGATAGATAGATAGATAATCATAAAAAAAACACAGTCTGAGTTGGGTTAAGCATAATGGCAGTTATAAATCATCCGTGTTTCTTCTTCTTGTCATCCGTGTTTCTTCTTCTTGCATTATTTTAATGCTCATTTTTTTATTTGAATGGCATTATTGATGTATTTGGAACATTTGGAAAGCATTGTCATGTTTAAATTGTGAGTTACACACTCAACAGAAAAAAATCTCTTAATATTACGACACAATCATGACCCCTACTTTTCTCATCATATTTTGATAGTTCAGATGTTGACAAACAGCTGTAGAATGTAAGTTTCACTTCTTACATTTGAGTCTCTCTATGAATGACAAGCCTTCAAACTTTTATCATTTACTATAAAATAAAGAACAAAAATCAATGGTGGGCTTAATCCTTATCCTCAATGGCAGATATACTCGAATTCTTTTTAGTGATGTTACCTTTACAGAAATCATTTGCTTCTCGTTTTCGTTGTTCATTTTAACTCTTTCAGACACAACATCACTTCCTCTCTTTGCCACAACCTGGAAGTCTGTATTCCTTGTTTCTGGATAGGCAATCGCAAATGCTGATGTGGCAGCAAAACCAACGGATGTAGCCTGGAAAATAAAAAATAAAAAGTTGTAGAACTGAAGTTCATGCCCATCCATTTACATATACCATATTATCTGTTCTATTAAACACATTAACTTGAATAATCATTCTCTGTTTAAAAACCATTGTTTAGTTTTCTATAAACACATATGCGATGATTGTGTGCCTTTAATAATCACCAAGCCCCTGTTTTGTCTAGATTTTAAGTGTGTGTGGTATTTTAAAACTGTTATAGATCTTTTGGGAAAATTTAGACAAAATCAATTTTTTTTTAAACGTCTATTATTATCATCATCATTTAGTAGTGTTCCGATTGTCTCAGACTGTCAATGATTTGTAGATTTGATTTGAAGTTGGCAATAATTGATCGCATTTGTTAGCAATCAATTGTTGGCGCACAGTGACTTTTTCGACTATTTTCTTACTGTCAGATAATTTTTGTTAGATTACCAGGTATACATTGGGAACTCCAATTTCAGCCTAACTGATTTTCAATACAAACATGATTTTTTATATCTCTATCTCCCTCTTTATCATGTTCTCTATGAATGTTTTTTACATAGGTGAAGTAAATGAATTAATTGCTTATTTGAATCACACATTTCATATACATAAAGACAAGTCTTTTATTTTGATTGCTCTTGATCTCTATCATTCTACTTTAAATGCAATATTCGATTGTAAAAGTTGCAACCATTTCCAATCATTAATTATCACATATGTCGCCTAATTGAGCTCTTATGCTTAATTCACATTTGGCCTGCGATAGGTCTATGAAGCCTGTATCCTGCCTGTATCCCCCTTTCCATGAGACCTCCATGCAGAGGCAGGAGTCCGTGAGATTTTCGTACAGATTCACGGGCGCTGCATGCGGCCTCTATGATTTTGTTTAGCGAGAAGTTATACAATTTTAAAAAATCGTAAACCCATAGCCTGTAGACTTGTCGTAGGTGGCATAGCACAATACCCACACAGGCACCACGTGAATCGCACGCTGATCGTGCAGAAAACGCAATATTTTAGGGGCTCATTGAGGAAAAAAAATTTGTACGGAGATTGTAGGCTCTTGGGACAATCGCATTGCCCTTGCACAGCTATCACAAGGTTGCCACTCGCTGCCCATGCAGTAACTGTGAAATCGCAGTTCCTAAATAATCACTCCTCTCAGTTCTTCAGAAGAGTCAAAGAAGAAGAATTTGCCGCTGATACCACACCTCAGGGTCAGAGAGGTGTACCTCTGGTTGCAGTTGAGGCAGAACAGAAGAACGGAGCAGGCGATCGTTGCAGCCCTGGCCTTCCTAGAAGAGCAGCAGGCCCAACATCTCCGGGCACCCTCTGCATGGAAGCTGCGCAGCCTCTGTACAGTTTTGCCCCGGCCTGCCCCAAGGGCCTGTATGAGAAATCGGACATACGCCGTATACAATGCTTCAAAAATCGTACGGAAAATCGTAGACTCATTTATTGCATGGGCAAATATGAACCTGGCATAAGTATGTAATCACTTTTGATCACTTTTGTCCCCCAGGGCACCATTTCTACAACTTTGATAATTTTTTATTAATAAAATATTTTCAAAATCTGTCAAGCTGTTCATGAGAAGATTTTTTACTCTTTTTACTATATACAGTTATGTTGGCCATCTTAAATTTTAAATCGAAAAAAAAAACCCACAAGAGCAGTCAATAAGACAGCGCACTCAACTATTCAAATCATTTATCCCGAAAGTACAAACTTTGATTGAGACTGATGACTAATCTATTTAAACAAGAGTTGTCTCACTTACTAAACTGATTAGGTCTTATATTGATTGAATATTTAGCGTCATTAATATGCCATCGAGGGCTAACAGACGATAAGTAAACATAACCACTGTTTCCTGGGATCCTGAAATTTAACCAGTACTCGAGCACACCCCATCTCCACAAGTAACTGATAACTTTCCCAGTTGAATCAGTTGTGATAGACGATTGATAATGAGACACAATGTCATATATCAATCATCACGGAGACTGTTGCCAGACGGGGATTCAAACTCAAGATTGATAGTTAGATGCGTAATAGTGACTGGTAGGTCTTAATTACGACTGCAAAACCTAGTATAAAATTTCAATCTGAAACATGTGGCGGCTGCCGAGATATGAACTTTAACCAAAATTTCTAAGTCAAACATGTTACTTAGGGCCATAATTTGCAAAAAAAAAATTGAATGAGTTTTTCCCACTTTTATTTCATAACTGCTAATTATGCCTTACATAAATATGGTTGGTGAGATATGAACTTGATGGTACTTGCAACTTGCACATAAAACTTTATCCAGAAGTCAAATAAGGGCCCTAATTTGCATTTTGTTCAAGCAATAGTTTTTTCTAATTTGGTATTATAGTAGGTGTGGTGACTGGGAAGTGTTGTTTGAAGTATCATTCAAATACATCGAGTGGTTAGTGAGATATGGACTTGATGGTACTTGCATGCAAAACTTTAGCCAGAATTTCTTAGCCAAACAAGAGTCAGAATTGCATTTTGTTCAAGCAAGAGTTATTTTTCTTAGCTAGTGTATTAGGTGTGATGACTGGGAAGTTTTATATTAAATTTCAGTCAAATACACTGAGTAGCTGTGAAATACAGACTTGATGGTACTTGCACACAAAACTTTAGCCATAATTTCTAAGCCAATAAGGGCCATAATTTGCATTATATTCAAGCAAGAGTTATCTGTTTAGTTAGTGTACTAGGTTTTGGAAGTCTTGTGTGAATTAGTTTCAATACATGCTGCAGTCGGTCTAAATGAACCATAAAGATTTCATTTCCCATGAAAAACATGTAAAACATTTGCAGTTGTCTAGAGCTAAAAATTACTTAGGACCAATTTACATTTCATTGGTTAGACACGATATTGTTTTGCTGGTGCACCGTCACGTTATCAGTTTTATTTGACATATGCGGTAATTTGCTATAAAAATGAGTGCACATATTTAGTGTGCTAACAACATTCATTGTTTGATATGTTTCATAAGATGATATTAACTTTTAGCGTTAGTACCTAGAACATATATGATAATATTTACATTCCCACTGCAGCACTTGCAAATGGGCGGAGCTAAAAGGACCAGTTTGCTTTTCATTGGTTGCGCGATTTTGTTTTGCTGGCGAGACGTCACGTTACGGTTAGTTTCACGTGACGTTTGCCGTAAGTTGTCCTACAAATGCGTGCATTTATTAAGTATGTTGACAACTTTGCCGGTACATTTATGACATTTCTGTGCGGTGTAATGTGTATAATTAGCTTTTTAAATATCAAAATTACAAAAATAATGGAATTGTTCTATGTAAAATAGCTGGAGAATATAATGTCAATATAAGTATTAAAAGTACAAATTTGGGTTTCAAGAATTATTCAACTAGCCTAATATTTTTCATCACCAAATGAAAACTCAAAAATTGTGCTTTTAATCCTTAATTTAAACCATTGAAAAGATGTTTTTTTAGTATTTTATGTTTTCATAGCCAAATGATTTTCCAGGGTATATTTTAAAATCACCTGTGTACTTGAAAAAGTCCCATCCGCATTTCTTAGTTTCACTAACTCTAAAACAAGTAGTAAAGCTTCTCCCTTGTACATTGCCTGATCTTCAGAGTTCACACTTTTCTTTCCCAAGGCAATGTACGCCAACAAACGGTAACCGATGGCCTCCACTTTAGTTCCGACTGTAAAACATAATAAACAAATAATGATTCATCCTATATTAAAGATGAAAATTAATTAAATATTACATATTATAATGAATAATCATATTGCTGATATTACAGATAAAGATTATTCAGACATAACATATAATGATTACATAAGATATTACAGATAATGATTACATAAGATATTACAGATAATGATTACATAAGATATTGCAGATAATGATTAATCAGATATTACAGAAAATGATTTTTAATCAGATATTACAGATAGAGATTAATCAGATATTATAGATAATGATTTATCAGATATTACAGATAATGATTAATCAGATATTAAAGATAGAGATTAATCAGATATTATAGATAATGATTTATCATATATTACAGATAATGATTATTCAGATATAACAGATAATGATTAATGAGATATTACAGATAGTGATTCATCAGATATTACAGATAATGATTAATCTTATATCACAGATAATGATAAATCAGATATTACAGATAATGATTAATCTTATATCACAGATAATGATAAATCAGATATTACAGATAATGATTAATCTTATATCACAGATAATGATTAATCAGATATTACAGATACCGATTAATCTTATATCACAGATAATGATAAATCAGATATTACAGATGATAATTAATCAGATATCAAATAATGATGATTACTCAGATATCGTGAACACTGAATAATTAGATTTTACAGATGATTAATCAGATATTGGAGACAATAAATAACTAATTAAATATTACAGATAATGAATATTACAGATAATAAATAATCAGAATGCTGATATTACAGATGATTATTATTTATTATGCAAATTACATAATGATCTATCAGATATTATAGATAATTATTAATCAGATATTATAGATAATGATTATTCAGATATAACAGATAATGATTCTTTATATCATAGATAATAATTAATCAAATATTACAGATAAAGATTAATCAGATCATGCGAAGAAAGCTTAAATCTTATATGAACCACTCTCAAGCCAGCTTCCTTGGAAGAACCAGTACTTAGGCACTGCAAGGTCTAGCTGGGTATCCAATTCGCAACCTCTGGTGTGAATGGCCAACACTCTATCTTGTGACTACATTTACACCCTGCTAGCTTATAATGTGTTTAACAGTAAAAATTGCAATATAAGATATTCACGTTTTAACAAAAACGATCCAGAGCATCCTGTATGCCATGTTCTGCTGTGTGTTAAGATATGGAAATATGGTTGCTAGGTAGCTGAGCTTTGCTCAGTTAAAGCCACAACTGCCATAAAAAAGCCTCAAAAAAGGTCTGGGGCATGTTTTTTTATATAATTCTATACATGATTTAAATCAAAAAACCCTTTGTCAGAATTTCAAAATCGTCACTATTGTTTTATTATAATTCTGCATACTACTAGATTATTGTTATAACGTTTCATTTGCAAAAATGTATTTTTACAAAAAATGTGTTATATTATGTTTTTTTAAAAAAACACAAGAGCTGTCAGAGGGACAGGGCACTCGACTATTTCAATGCTGTTCTAAAACAACCGCTTCTTCAGGAAATAACTACCAAATAGAAGACAATTAAAACTAAACTATAATTATTGCTTATTTGTTTAAAATAAATTAGCAAAATAATTCACCAACACTATTCATTTCCATAACCAACATTTATATTTTTTTGAAAATAACAAAGTGAATGGATGGCTCGTATTGCTTTAATATTATTTAATTCAGCATAACATTATAGGTCTATGCACTAACTTCACCTTAGAGGGAAATATAGTGGTATCAGTTCATGAAAAAGGATAAATAGTTGAAATAATCTTGTACCAGCATGCACAGTTTATCACAAGTAAAAAAATTTTTAACCCTCAAAGAGGGCCAAAGAAAAAAAAAGAAAAAAAAAAAGATTAAACTTTTAGAAAAAAATATAAAATAAAAAATAAAATACAATTAGCTAAGGGCCGGCCAATTTTTTCCCCAGGTCATGATTTGGAAAAAATTTAAGAGAGAACCACAAACTGACCCTTTCTGTCAGACATCTAAGATCAAGCCCTTGTACTACAATTTTAACCTGCTAAAGGCATAGTGCCGCCATTGCAAAAAGGAAGTGCTTCCGAGGGGTAGTCGCATAATGGTGGTTATAAATAATCCTCGTTTCTTCTTTTTGTTTTAATGCTCATTTTTTTATTTGAATGGCATTATTGATGTAGTTTGAACATTTTGATAGCAATGTCATGTTTGAATTGTGAATTTAGAAAAAAAAATAATGCTTGGAAATTGGGGTATGAATACATGATTTCAGAAATCTACTTTCACTTTGTCACCAGTGTACACACTGCGCAGAAAAAAAATCTCTTATATGACACATGACCCCTACTTTTCTCATCATATTTTGATAGTGCAGAGGTTGACAAACAGTAAAATGTAAGTTTCATTCTTTAATTTTGGTCTCTCTATGAATGACAAACCTTCAAACTTTTCTTATTTACTATAGAATAAAGAACAAAAATCAATGGTGGGTTTACACCTAAAAACAAAATTTTTAAGTCTAAGAGGGAAATAAATCTGCCAGAATGTAATCAAGAGTTATGATTCTTGTCTCTATGAGTTTTCTAGAGGATGTTGAACACAAATGTGAAGTTTCATTCATATCAAATGAGTGGTTGCAAAGATATTTTACCTGATAAAAAACTTAAACCTGAAAAATTAAGTCCAAAAAGAGCCGTAACTCTGCCAAAATGCAACCCAGAGTTATGGTTCTTATGTCTGTGAGTTCCATTGATGATGTTAAACACACATGTGAAGTTTCATTCATATCAAATGAGTGGTTGCTTAAATATGTGGAGCACGTGATCCAGTGGTAGAGCACCAAACCCATGTTCGGAGGGTCGTGGGTTCGATACTTTTTCCGCATATGCTTTGTACTGGTACTGGTACCCAGGAAGACTTCGATATGTTTAAGTTGAAAGAATTTGTTTCACAATCAAAGTAAAATAAATAAGTTTAAACTATATTTTACCTGATAAAAACTTTAACCTGAGCAACCAACACCGACGGCGATGCTGGGGCAAGTACAATAGCCCCTTATTCTAGGAGCTAAAAATCCAAATGCCAAAAACATTTAATTGTTGGGAAATTAGCTTGTGAGGTCATGTGCACTCTTAATTGCAAACAAGAACATGTGGATCTGTGTACACTGTACCATAAATGAAAGGTAAATAAAACAGCTGTTGTACATTAGCCACTCCTGCAAAACTCTCTCCAACACAAACAGAGAGTTCTGGGCCTTAAAGTTTAAAATTAAAGACGTTTACTGTTACATGCATGTTCAGCATTATCAGTCTGTATTTACCTGGCACTCATGAATATTACATAAGTATATCCTTAAATTGGTTTTTGGTGAAAGAACGTAAACAGTCATATTACTGTTGATAAACCAATGCTAAATATCAAATCGGCATCATATTGCATTCACCAATATCTGTATGACGAAGGCTTTTAAAAGCCGGAATGCAGCGATGACAATTAAGGAGTGGTAGGTAAATCCTTATTGACAATAAATGAAATAAGATACAATTAGGCCATTATAAAATAAGTGTGAGATTATCATCCAAATTTTTTAAAAAGTGGGAGTGGAGTTGGGTAGTTGTGAGGATTTTATTTTTTTTTAAAATTTTTTGATGTCTTTTTTGAATGAAAATAAAAAGTGTCGAGCGACATGAAAATTAGGGGGGGGGGGGGGGGGGGGGGGGGGGGGGGGGCGGGGATGATAATCTAGCAATTAATTTAGTATGGCCTCATGGCACTTTAATATTCTTTACCACTTTGATGGTGACCATGACCTCCCCTTCTTGGCTGTATACATAAATTCTGACCACATGGAATGTCACCATCATTTGTTGCTGAAAAGTAAAAGTAACATTGACACTGATGAATTGCAACCAATACATAAGTCCCCTACCAGTTTACCAATATTGTTGCCATAGCAACCACAACTTTTGTCCAACTGCAAAAAAGTCATAAAATGATCTCCTTATTGCCCTCTATCCACAGGCCAAGTTGCACAAAAGTAGCTTGGATACTTTTAATGTTGCCACATGATCCAGGTAGTGTGTTAAATTACCACATGATTCATGTTGTTTGTGTATTTTTACCAATTTTTTTGGCCATAGGATCCACAATTTTTTGTTCTTCTGAAAAAAATGAAATGACCTGCATTATCTCCTTAGTGCCCTCTATCTACATGTAAACTTTCACAAACATAGCTTGGATACATTTTTAGTAACATTCTTGGCCATATGGCCTGCAGTATGCCAAGTGGACAGACAGAGAACTATAGTTCCCTCTGGCAGAACTGGCAGGAGACTTTTAAGCATCACTTGTTCCATAACTTGGTAAACAATGGACGAATTTTCTTGAAGCTAAGAAAAAAAAAAATCATAATCAATAAAAGTGCAATTTATTAGAATGTCATATTTATATCTTGGTAAACAATGGACAAATTTTCCAGAAGCTAGAAAAAATAAAAAAACATAATCAATACAAGTGCAATTTATTAGAAGTTCATATTTATGACACATTATAGACGCTATGATGACATCAATTCAAAGTGAACAATGGCAGAAGATGCTGTCAGTTTCACAGAAGAAATTATTAACATATTACAAGAGGTATGTGTTGATTACACACTGTCATACAGCTTGTTTTGCAGATGGGTCGGCTTCTTTAGCAAGTACACTCGGGTCCCGATATAATAAGGTTGCCGGGATCCACGGAATGAAACCGAATTATAAATATCCCAAGGTGCACTGTGCTACATTGTTTGGCAATACTAGTTCCGGTCAAAGTATTGTAAACAAACACATGACAATGTGCAATAAATATGACAGACCATTGTTTATCAGCATAAATCAATTAAAAGCAAAGTTGTTTATAATAATCAGAAGTTCTTATCATGTCAGTCTGAATTATCAAGGTGCAAAAAATCGTAACAAGCTTGCAAACATTTAATTGATTTAGTTGAGATTTTCGATCAATTCATCAATTATTTTTTCAAGAATTTTGTCAACAAAAATAGTTCACTTTGTTGTTAATAAGTTTCCAAATTGTATTGATTCTGCTGTTTAACTTTGTTGTATATATTTTGTTATTACTTTGTTACCATGTATATAATAGAGGACCACAGGGAAGATTGGAGATTGTTCCAACTGTGTTTTCTCTTTAAATAAAGACTTTATTATTATTATTATTATTATTATACCGTGAGTTTTTTAATAAATCTGGTTGATAATATCAATTTTAAATTTGGGAGCCATAGAAAAACTGAGTTTTTTGCACTATATTGGACAGCATTATAACGGTATCCGAGTGTTTTAAAAAAAAAACAGGAAAAAATTGGTTCTTATAGACATTTGGCTCTTAAAAAAAATAGACAATGAACTGAATATCTCAAAGAGGTCAGCTCACACAATTAAAACGAAGTGTCTAAAAGGTTGTATATCAGGAAAAATGCTTCAAGTGTCTTAAAATCAATTTAAAAATCTATAAAAAGTCTTTCATTATCAATAATAGTTTTTAATGGTTTGGTATGTCAAATCCACCGAAATGTAACTAATATAGATCAAAATCTAAATTGTGATGGTTAACTCGAAACGAAATCCCTATTCTAAAAAATAAACAGCAATTAAATTCTGCTTAATGACTTTCACATCATCATTAACCAATTCTTTCTTTCTTGGGACTCCAGAAAGTTATTTATTAAGTACTCAGATACACCCATATCCACAAGTACTGGTAACTGACAACTTCCCAACTTGAATCAGCAGCGAGAAACTGAAAACAGCTGCTATGAAAAATATTGCCTAGGGCATTGTTCCTTTGCTTGTAAATGTGTGATAAAACAATCAGGTGATGCTTGACCTGCTTACACAACTCCCCAATTAACTGATCTATTTATCTAAACACTGATTTTAAGTCACTGTACTGTTATGAATATGATTGACAATTAAAAAAGTGATCACTCTATTTTTAGAAAATCATGTACGTTACATCGATACTTTTCCACTTAGTGAAATAGACACTGCTTAAAATGACGCATGAAACTGTCAGTGTGACGACATCGCAAATTGGCACAAGGTCAAAAATAAATTCTGTCGGCGTTATAGACATATTCAATCATGAAATAAAATCACAGACTGGTTCTCATTTATTTGTTATATACTTTCTCAATACCATAATGTTAACTTTAGTGTAAACAAGTCTGGCTTTGAGTGGATATTTCATGATAACATGACCGTTACGTGTTTATCTGATGTTATTGACATGACGCGCTTACCCATGTGTATTTAATTTCAAAGGATGCAAAGCAATTATGTTTAGCAAATTGATCGATCTTTTAGTATGGGATATATACCGGTAGATAATTTATTGATTTTCTAACGATTTATCTGACATGTTTTACTGCATATATAATGTATAAGGACTGAATTTGAATAAAACATTCTCCACTAGGTAAATCATCACCTATAACTCGAACCTGCGACCTAAGCAGTGAGAGGTGAATATTTTGAGATGGCGTCTTAGACCACTCTGCCATGGAGGACCCTGGTCATAAGAAACAAATAAACTAGAGGGCCAAGATGGCCCTTTATCGCTCACCTGACTGACCTTGAGTCACCCAACATAAGTAAATTATATAATACATGTACGCTCAAAATTCCAGAAAGACGAGATGGGCAAGTAGTTAGAATTTTTATTTGTTTTGAAGATGTAACAGATGCGTAGAAGAGTTCAAACTTGGTAGAGGTTCACCCATGGTAAATGTCAGTGAAATTACATCAAGATTCTGACAAGAAGGCTTTTGAAGTTTTTACTATAGATGCTAAGTCTTCGAACTAAGATAAAAATCCAGTTCCAGCACAAAACTAAACTGTTATAATTGAGAACGGTTTCAAACTAAAGCATTAGACTAAACTACTGTGCATGAAACAATCTGCAGTTCCAACACAATAAATATTCCTATGAGTTTCAAACACAAGCCTTCCCAAAGTATATCGCTTGAAAGAATCTTTGTTGCAGTGTACTCTCCGCCAAAAACAATTAAGCTCCTCTTCAAAGATTTCAGGTACACTTCGACACTGAAAATCTCAAGCAGATTTTGCTGTTATGAAACTAGCTGAAAATATATTATTGCTTTATTATGAAGCAGTAAACCATCCCTGTCTGAACCATAAAAGCTCTGACTTTTATATTCAGAAAAACACCTATTATAAAATGGTTCATGATATTTGAATAATATGAATAATATTTCAATCATTGATTATAATTGTATCATTCATCTTTTTATGATGAATTATCTTTTAAAACTTATATCTTGTATAATATTGTATAATAATAGCAAAAAAAAAGTTTATTTAAAGAGTTTATTACCTCTTCTAATAATAATTGCTATATACAGAAATTTATGCTATAAAACAGGGGAAGTAATTTGACATACAATTAACACCACCCCCTGGCTGCCATGTTTTTTGATGAATCAAGATGACTTGAACAAACTTGGTAGAGAGTCACCCAAGGACCATTTCTGTGAAATTATTTTAAAATCGAGCCAGTAGTTTCTGACAAGAAGATTTTTTAAGTTTTTACTATAGCTTATATAATAAACTAACCCCAGCCCCTGGCAGCCATGTTTTTTGACGAATCAAAATGGCTTAAACAAACTTGGTAGAAGGTCACCCTAGGAACATTTCTGTGAAATTATATTATAATTGGCCCAGTGGTTTCAGAGGAGAAGTTGTTAAAAGCTAAAAGTTAACCACGGACGACAGATGACGGACACCAGGCGATCACAAAAATAACTAATAACTATATACTTACACAGTTCACTTTCGTTTCTTGCTTTAATATTGTCCAATAAAACTTTGGCTAATGTTACATTGCCTGCCTTTGCGAAACTATACGCCGATATTGCTGCCAAATAGCCGGATTCATATGTGCTGGTTGTCAACATTGCTGTAGCCTTTCCCACAATGTAGTCTATTTTCTACAATAAATCAAGATAACAATAATACAATTTTTTTAAATTTTTACTCACAATTACATATTTATGCGCATTGTGCACTGTATTGTTTGTACTTAATTGTATTTTGTGGCATTTCCAATGATCTTTTGGTCGGTTATGATTGTGTTGGTATTTTAAGATGCATCACCTATAACTTTTTGTCCTGTAAAGGATGAAAAGTTTATTGATCACAAAGAGGAAGGTCCCAATTCAAGATAATGGTTGATTCTGTCTTTGTTGTATCTTATTTCAGACAAATTCAATGATAGGCATATTTTTTTTTTGTCATCATTTTTCGTTTTATTCGTCAAATGTTTAAGCATAAACCAATACTGGCCAATAAGCTGGCCCCAATTTAGTATTTGGTCAACAAAGTTATAGAAATTTACACTTCATACACGACATATAAGTTACTTTCAACAGAAGATCGTTAAGGCCATTATAAATTAATTGCTAGATTATCATCCAAATTGTTTTAAAAACAGGGAGGGTGGGAGGATTTTATTTTTTATATTCTTTTTTTTTCTTTTTTTTTTTTATCAAAATAAAAAGGGTCGGAGTGGCATGAAAATTAGGGAACAGGCAGGGATGATAATCTTGCAATTAATTTACTATAGCCTTATATATGTTTTATATAAATTTGCAGTTTTACTGCTAAGATAGAAAAAATATCAGCAATATATTAGTGAGGCCTCTTTAAGTCGCTGCCACACAGGAGTGGCATATGCCACAGTAACATGGTATGATACCCCACACAGTCACATTTTACTGTTATACTGACCACTGACCAGGTCTAGAACTATCCTCTGAATGCTGAGTGCAAAGTGAGGATAGATTCTAGCACCATTTTTCAAGTCTTTGCGTTGACGATTTATCATGTGGTCAGTGTATCATGACAGCTATCTGTCTCATAAGTAAGGCTGTCGTGTTTACAGATTTCAGTAAACATGTACACGAATGGTAATAAACGACAAGCCTCCGTTTACACGATGTTCAAACCTGGTTGTTTTGTATGTGTATTATCTAAGTTGTATTTTGGCTAATTACTAGTATATACTGTAAATGTTTAAATAACCCTTCGAACAAATGGCTGACATGTCGCTCATGACATTGCTGTTTTGAAATATCTCCATGAATCCAACTCCACAGACATAATGATTAATAATGCCGTGAAACACAGAACGATAGTTGGAAACTATTCAATAACAGCCTGTTACTTCTCAAATGATCTATATACAAATTAACCAAATTTACTGGGGTCTAGGGTCAAGGTAGTGTACAAGGATATCAAATTAGTCAACATGTATTGCTTATAAATAGCACAAATCCGTTTACACATGTTAAGTGATAGCCTTACTCACAAGCTGGTAAACCATGTGTTAACATCCTAAAAAGTTCAAATTCTTATATATTTTTCTTTCATAAGAGAAAACACAAATTTATAAAAATTTATGGCTTGGGTGTAAGGAAATCCAATGTTTGGGTCAATACACAGTTAAACCTGTGTTTGTGGTCACCCTTTAAGTCTGGAGCAGCAACATTTGCTCTTTCCCATTTCAATGCTTTCATGGCAAATTAACCTGTATTAAGCATAAAACTGTATTTTGCTCATTCCCTTGACTGGCTGCTTAAGACTGGTTTGGACATTCATGTAAAAGCAAAGAAACGAGGAAATTCTCCATATCTGGATGTTCCTTTTTTCAGCCCTGAGATGGGATTTCCTTACCCACAGTGCAATAGCGTCACTTTATCTGGTACATGTAATTCAAATTAATTACCGAAATCATAGACTGCAGTTTTGTCCTCTCTTCCCTGCTACATCCCATCTCATCCTCTTTGCAATTGTCCAATAGTTTCATTACTAACGTTTTGAATTCTAGTATAGCATTTAGGCAAAATGCTGTTAATCCAGGCCCTTTGCCTGTGTTACCCTATGGAGAGACAAATAGGCTAGCTAATTAAGTACAATTTAATAGAACACATGACAATTATAATTTAAAGGGACACATGACAATTATAATTTGAAGGGACAAATAACAATTTCAATTTAAAGGGACACATGGCAATTATAATTAAAAGGGACACATGGCAATTATTATTTAAAGGGACATAAGACAATTATAATAAAAAGGGACAAATGACAATTACAATTAAATGGACACATGTCAATTATAATTTAAAGTGACACATGACAATTATAATTTAAAGGGACACATTGAAATTACAATATAATGGGTTATATATTAATTACAATATAAAAGGACACATGGCAATTACAATTAAAAGGGACACATGTCAATAATTATAAGTATACATGTCAATTATAATCTTAAGGGACACATGGCAATTATAATTTAAAGGGACACATGACAATTATAATTTAAAGGGACACATGCAAATTACAATATAATGGGACATATATCAATAACAATATAATGAGACACATGGCAACAGCAATTTAAAGTGACGCATGGCAATTAAAATTGAAAGGGACACATGACAAATATAATTTAAAGGGACACATGACAATTATAATTCAAAGGGACATTTGACAATTATAAATTAAAGGGACACATGACAATTATATTACAGAGAACACAAAGTGATTATAACTTAATGGACACATGACAATAATGATTTAAAAGGACATGCAAATTACAATATGAATGGACATATATCAATAACAATATAATGGGACACATGGTAACAGCAATTTAAAGCAACACATGGCAATTACAACTGAAAGGGACACATGACAATTATAATTTAAAGGGACACATGAAAATTATGATTTAAAGGGACACATGAAAATTACAATACAAAGAACACGTAGTTATTATAACTGAAAGGGACACATGACAATTATAATTTAAAGGGTCACATGACAATTATAATTTAAAGGGACACAAGCAAATTATAATACAAAAAACACATAGTGATTACAACTGAAATGGACACATGACAATCATAATTTAAAATGACACATGACAATTATAATTGGAAGGGACACATGACAATTATAATTTAAAGTGAAACACAAAAATTATAATATAATAGGTTTTAACTGATTGACTGAATATATAGCATCATTTTTATGTCATTGCCGGCTAACCGACTGAGCTAATCGGGCCCAGCTTATAATATAATGAGACATATATCAATTACAATATAAAGGGACACATGGTATAAGCAATTTAAAGCAATACATGGCAATTACAATTGAAAGGGACACAAGACAATTATAATTTAAAGGGATACATGAAAATTACAATATAATGGGACACATGGCAATAGCAATTCAAAGCAACACATGGCAATTACAATTGAAAGGGACACATGACAATTATAATTTTAAGGGACACATGAAAATTACAATAAAATGGGACATATATCAATAACAAGATGAAGGGACACATCATAATTATTATATAAAGGGACGCATGAAAATTACAATAAATTGGGACACATAACAATTATAATTTAAAGGGACACATGAAAATTACAATATAATGGGACACATGGCAACAGCAATTTAAAGCAACACATGGCAATTACAGCTGAAAGGGAATCATGACAATTATAACTGAAAAGGACACATGACTATTACAACTGAAAGGGAATCATGACAATTATAACTGAAAGGGACACATGACAATTATAATTTAAAGGGACACATGAAAATTACAATATTATTGGAAATATATCAATAACAATACAAGGGGACACATGACAATTATAATTTAGGGATAGGTATAGCATTTTCAAACAAGAAATGTCACTGGTAAGTGTCGCATGCCCCTCCAAATGGTCATTGAGAATTAACAATATAATTTTGTTATAATACGTAGCTATGTATCCATAAATATAAAGAGTAATGGACTGATGTTTCAGATTAGACATGCAATTTAATGGTTTTTTTACATTAAAAGCGTGACTTTGACCTTTGTGTAACCTTGACTTTGACATCTGATGTAATGGTCTGGGTATTTCTACAGTTAAGTGCTGCCGAAACATCATCATGACATGCTGATCACTTGTGTCAAGATAGATTCAAAGTGATGTCATACATACTAAAAGTTTGACCTTGACCTTATAGCTATGGGTCTCGGTCTTACTTATGACACGTCGTCATGTCATCTTGATAAACTGAGCAAAGTTAAAGGCAAAGTTTCAGACCAGACACACAATATCAAACAAATTGGAAGAGGTTCAACCTTTGGGACAAAAATAAACATAGAGCTTTGTAAATTATAAATTTATTACGATTTAAATGTTTTTGGACATTATTTTTTCATTGAGGAATACCACGAGTATAAATTGATGAAATCAGAAACTTAACAGGTTAGTACAAAGTTTTCTGGTCTTGTAAATACATTTCCTTCATCATCTTTGGCACCACTGATAACAAACAAATGTTTTGGAAACCAAACACGATCCTTGGGTTTACAGACTATTATAAAGCTTTGGATGCAGGAGCTCTACAACACAGCTTTGTTTACAGGAGCTCTGCAATACAGCTTTGGATACTGGAGCACTACAATACAGCTTTGGATACAGGAGCTCTACAATACAGCTTTGGATACTGAAGCTCTACAATACAGCTTTGGATACTGAAGCTCTACAATACAGCTTTGTATGCAGGAGCTCTACAATACAGCTTTGGATGCAGGAGCGCTACAATAGAGCTTTGGATACCGGAGCTCTACAATACAGCTTTGGATGCAGGAGCACTACAATACAGCTTTGGATGCAGGAGCTCTACAATAGAGCTTTGGATACCAGAGCTCTACAATACAGCTTTGGATACAGGAGCTCTATAATAAAGCATTGGATACAGGAGCTCTACAATAAAGCATTGGATACAGGAGCTCTACAATAAAGCAATGGATACAGGAGCTATTCAATAGAGATTTGAACGCAGGAACTCTACAATAGAGCTTTGAATGCAGGAACTCTACAATAGAGCTTTGGAAATCGGAGCTCTACAATACAGCTTTCGATACAGGAGCTCTACAATACAGCTTTGGATACACAAGCTCTACAATAAAGCATTTGATACAGGATCTCTACAATAGAGCTTTGTATACAGGAGCTCTACAATACAGCTTTGGATACCGGAGCTCAATAATAATGCATTGGATAAAGGAGCTCTACAATACAGCTTTGGATGCATGAACTCTACAAAAAAGCTTTGTATTCAGGAGCTTTACAATATAGCTTTGATACAGGAGCTCTACAACAGACCTTTGGATACAGGAGCTTTACAATAAAGTATTGGATACAGGAGCTCTACAACAGAGCTTTGGATGCAGGAGCTCTACAATAGAGCTTTGGATACCAGAGCTCTACAATAGAGCTTTGGATGCAGGAGCTCTACAATAAAGCATTGGATACAGGAGCTCTACAATACAGCTTTGGATACCGGAGCTCTACAATACAGCTTTGGATACAAGAGCTCTACAATACAGCTTTGGATACCAGAGCTCTACAATACAGTTTTGGATACAAGAGCTCTACAATACAGCTTTGAATACAGGAGCTCCACAATAGAGCTTTGGATACAGGAGCTCTACAATAGAGCTTTGGATGCAGAAGCGCTACAATACAGCTTTGGATGCAGGAGCTCTACAATACAGTTTTGGATACAAGAGCTCTACAATACAACTTTAAATACAGGAGCTCCACAATAGAGCTTTGGATACAGGATCTCTACAATAGAGCTTTGGATGCAGGAGCGCTACAATACAGCTTTGGATGCAGGAGCTCTACAATAAAGCTTTGGATGAAGGAGCTCTATAATACAGCTTTGGATACAGAAGCTCTATAATACAGCTTTGTATACAGGAGCTCTACAATAGAGAGCTTTGGATGCAGGAGCTCTACAATACAGCTTTGGATGCAGGAGCTCTAAAATACAGCATTGGATATTGGAGCTCTACAATACAGCTTTGGATACAGGAGATCTACAATAGAGCTTTGGATACCAGAGCTCTACAATCTAGCTTTGGATACAGGATCTCTACAATACAGCTTTGAATACAGGAGCTTTGGATGCAGGAGCTCTTTAATACAGCTTTGGATACAGAAGCTCTACAATAGAGCTTTGGATGCAGGAGCTCTACAATACAACTTTGAATGCAGGAGCCCTACAATAGAGCTTTGGATACAGGATCTCTACAATACAGCTTTGGATACAGGAGATCTACAATAGAGCTTTGGATACCGGAGCTCTACAATCTAGCTTTGGATACAGGATCTCTACAATACAGCTTTGGATACAGGAGCTTTGGATGCAGGAGCTCTTTAATACAGCTTTGGATACAGAAGCTCCACAATAGAGCTTTGGATGCAGGAGCTCTACAATACAACTTTGGATGCAGGAACCCTACAATAGAGCTTTGGATACAGGATCTCTACAATACAGCTTTGGATACAGAAGCTTTGGATGCAGGAGCTTTTTAATACAGCTTTGGATACAGAAGCTCTATAATAGAGCTTTGGATGCAGGAGCTCTACAATACAACTTTGGATGCAGGAGCCCTACAATAGAGCTTTGGATACAGGAGCTTTGGATGCGGGAACTCTATAATAGAGCTTCGGTACAGAAGCTCTACAATACAGCTTTGGAAACAGGTGCTCTACAATAAAGAATTAGATACAGGAGCTCAACAATAGAGCTTTGGATGCAGGAGCTCTACAATAAAGCAATGGATGCAGGAGCTCTACAATAAAGCATTGGATGCAGGAACTCTATAATAGAGCTTTGAGTGCAGGAGCTCTACAATAGAGCTTTGGATGCAGGAGCTTTGCAATAAAGCATTTGATGCAGGAACTCTACAACAGAGCTTTGAATGCAGGAACACTACAATAAAGCATTGAATGCAGGAACTCTACAACAGAGCTTTGGATACAGGAGCTCTACAATAGAGCTTTGAATGCAGGAACTCTACAACAGAGCTTTGGATGCAGGAGTTCTATGGTAGAGCCTTCGATGCAGGCACTTTACAATACAGCTTTTGATGCAGGAACTTTTCAATAGAGCTTTAGATGCAGAAACTCTACAATACAGCTTTGGATGCAGGAGCTCTGCAATAGGGCTTTGGATGCAGGAGCTCTGCAATAAATCTTTGAATGCAGGAGATATTGTCAAATCATTTCCTGCACAGGTCAAAGTAGCATACCTAGGACCCCTTAGTAATAATACCCCATCCACCCTACGAAAAAACCGAAGGATGCTCCCCAAGTGAGTGTTTGCCTCTGTACGGGCTACTTGATTGAAGAATAACAAACTGTATAGCAAGAACAATATGTAGCTCTGCACTTCACAGAACTAATTCACAAATCATTTAATCGGAACAAAATGACGATATGAGCACATCCTAGCTAGTTTTGCAGAACTGGAACCAAAGGTTGTAGAGAAATAGTGTCATGACGACAATATGCACATTTCCACTTGGTAATGATTCATCCTAGCAAGTTTCATAAAATTTCAACCACAGGTTGTAGAGAAATAGAGTGGAAAAGAATTTGGTCACAGACTGAATCAAAGGGCCATAACTCTGTGAAAAATCATTGAACCGAAACACAAACATAGCAAGTTTCATAAAATTCCAACGTTAGGTTGAAGACAAAAAGCACGGACAATAATTTGGTCACAGACTCAATTGAAGGGCAATAAGTCCATGAAAAATCATCAAACCAAAACACAGACAATATGGGCATCTGCACTTGGTAATGATGCATCCAAGCAAGTTTCATAAAATTCCAACATGGGGTTGTAGAGAAATAGCGCTGACAATAATTTGGTCACAGACAGAATCAAAGGTTCATATCTCTATGAAAAATCATCAAGCCAGAACACAAAGACAATATGCGCATCTGCACTTGGTAATGATGCATCTTAGCAGGTTTCACAAAATTCCAACATGGGGCTGTAGGGAAATAGCGCCAACAATAATTTGGTCACAGACTCAATCAAAGGGCCATAACTCCGTGAAAAAATATCAAACGGAACACATAGACAATATGCACATCTGCACTTGGTAATGATGCATCCTAGCAAGTTTCACAAAATTCCAACATGGGGTTGTAGAGAAATAGCACATACAATAATTTGGTCACAAATAGAATCAAAGGGCCATAACTCTGTGAAAAATCATTGAACTGGAACATAAAGATAGTATGCACATCTGCACTTGATAATGATGCATCCTAGCAAGTTTCATAATATTCCAACCCGAGGTTGTAGAGAAATAGCCTGGAAAAGAATTTGGTCACAAATAGAATCAAAGGGCCATAACTCCGTGAAAAATCATCGAACCAGAACACAAAGACAGTATGCACATCTGCACTTGATAATGATGCAACCTAGCAAGTTTCATAAAATTCCAACATGGGGTTGTAGAGATATAGCCCGGACAAGAATTTGGTCGTAAAACAGAATCAAAGGGCCATACCTCCGTGAAAAATCATCAAACCGGAACACAAAGACAATATGCACATCTGCACTTGGTAATGATGCATCCTAGCAAGTTTCATAAAATTCCATCACAAATAGAATCAAAGGGCTATAACTCCGTGAAAAATCATTGAACCGGAACACATAGACAATATGCGCATCTGCACTTGGTAATGATGCATCCTAGCAAGTTTCATAAAATTCCAAGCACAGGTTGTAGAGAAATAGCCCGGACAAGAAGCGGCGACTATATGCTTCCCCCTTTTGAGGGAGCATAAAAAGAAGAAAATTTTGGTAGCTTGAGTGCAAACAACCTAAAATCAAGAGGGCCATGATGGCCCTATATCGCTTACCTGACCGACCTTAAATCACTCAACTTAAGAAAATTATATAATACATGTACACTCAAAAGTCCAGAAAGACGAGATGGGCAAGTAGTTCGAATTTCAATTTGTTTTGAAGATGTAACAGATGCGTAGAAGAGTTCAAACTTGGTAGAGGTTCACATATGGTAAATGTCAGTGAAATTACATCAAAATCAGCAGTAGATTCTGACAAGAAGGCTTTTGAAGTTTTTACTATAGCTGCTAAGTCTTCACTTGAAAGAATCTTTGTCGCAGTGCACTCTCCCTCAAAAACAATTTAGCTACTCCTTCAAGATTTCAAGTATGTTGTTGTTGTTGTTATATGGTGTTTAGCGTTGCTTTGAACAATTTTTCAGTCATATTGCGACGGTGTCTATTTGAGACAGTATTCTAAGTGCTGTCACACTGGAGTATCATGCCGCAGACACATGGTATGATACCCCACCCAGTCACATTATACTGACACCGGGCCAACCAGACCTAGAACTCTCCTCTAAATGCTGAGCGTCAAGCGAGGAAGCTTCTGGTACCATTTTTGAAGTCTTTGGTATGACCCGGCTGGGGATTGAGCCCATGACCTTCCGCATGCGAGGCGGACGCTCTACCACTAGACCACACTGCGGTCTAGATTTCAAGTACACTTGACACTGAAAAGCTAAAGCAGACTTCTTGCTGTGTTGAATCATTGATTATAATTGTATCATTCATCTTTTTATGATGAATTATCTTTTAAAATATCTTTATAATAATAGCAAAAAAAAAGTTTATTTACAGAGGTTATTACCTCTTCTTATAATAATTGCTATATACAGACATTTATGCTATAAAACAAGGGAAGTAATTTGACATAAAACTAACCAAACCCCCTGGCTGCTATGTTTTTTGATGAATCAAGATGGCTTAAACAAACTTGGTAGAGAGTCACCAAAGGAACATTTCTGTGAAATTATTTTAAAATGGAGCCAGTAGTTTCTGAAAAGAAGATTTTTTAAATTTTAACTATAGCTTATATAGTAAACTAACCCCACCCCCTGGCCGCCATGTTTTTTGATGAATCAAGATGGCTTGAACAAACTTGGTAGAGGGTCACCCAAGGATTATTTCTGTGAAATTATATCAAAATTGGCCCAGTGGTTTCACAGAAGTTGTTAAAAGCTAAAAGTTAACGATGGACGACAGACGACGGACACCAGGCGATCACAATTATAAAGCTCACCTGTGAGCCTTTGGCTCAGGTGAGCTAATAAAAGACAGACGAATGGTGGGCACAGCCATGACAATCCGAATACATAACACTGCGTCATTGGCAAAGGTGAGCAAAAAACAAAATCAATAAGTTATTTATCGTACCTGCATTTCTTTATGAATCACATGCCCACTCTCGATAAAACCTGCTGTTTTGTCGAATTTACTATTAAGGAAATGAAATGCTTCTTCCAGTATATCTTGACTAACAAAAGTAAATTCTTCACGTGCCACAATTGAGAACATCTTTAAAACGTAGGCTGTCAACCTGTATAAAAAAGTTAATTTTATAGTAACATTTGTTTATGACATCCGCTTAAAAGTGGTACACATAAAGCAAGGGTAGTGTAGTGGAAAGAGTGCGGCTGCTCTCTCCAGAGGTAATTGGTCTGATCACCAGGTCAATCCGATACCTCTTAACCCTTTACTCCATAAATACGCATTATCCCGCACCAACCACAGAAGGCCTTTGAAAACAGTGCAGGAAGAGTTCAGATTGCTCACTTGACCTTTGTGTAACCATGACCATGACATCTAATGTAAAGGTCTCGGTATTTCTACAAGTAAATGCAGGTGATACATCATCATGACATGTTCATCAGTTGCATCAAGCTATTTTAAAATCCCTCCATGTAAAACAAAGTTACAGACCAGAAATGAAATATCAACTAACTGAAAGTATAACCTTGATCTCTGACGTTAGGTTCTTGGTCTTAACACGACATCTCGTCATGTTATGTTGATCAATTGATAAAATGAGCCAAGTGTTTTTGAAATCTATCCATGTATGATAAAGTTACAGACTGGACTTGAAAACTCAAACAGACTCAAAGTATTGTTGAACAAACTCAAAGTGTGACCTTGACCTTTGAGGTACGGGTCTGTGTCTTACCTGTGACACATCGTCATGAGCCAATTAAGCCAAATGAAAGACAAAGTTACAGATTAGTCACAAAATATCAAACAAATCGAAAGTGTGACTTTGACGTTTAAAGAAAGGTTCTGGGTATTACACGTGACACTTCATCATGTCATGTTGATCAACTCAGCCAATTGTTTTTGAAATTTATCCATATGTGACAAAGTTACAGGCCAGACATGAAATCTCAAACAGACTGAAAGTGTTGTCAAACAAAGTTAAAATATGACCTTGACCTTTGAGTCTGGGTGCTACGTGCAACATGTCGCCATGCTATGTTGATCATTTTTAGCAGTATTTATAAAATCCATCTATACATGACAAAGTTACAGGCCGGACACAAAATATCACACAGACTCAAAGTGATGTCAAACAAATTCAAACAATATGGTATGTTACCACCACCAAAATAGTTAAAACCGGATGTCACTGCTGATTTTGGACACAGGATCAAAGATTCATTGGTTCAATCCTCTGCTGCTACAGCTGTGTGAAGTGGTGTCCTTGAGAAAGTCATTCTATCGGCATAGAAATATCTCAAGCATGATTTGGCTTAGTCATAAGAACTTGTTCCACAATCGAGGATAAATAAGTAAGTTTAAACTAATTAGGAATACCTCCAGCATGATTTGTCTTAGTTGTAAGAACTTGTTCCACACTTGAGGTTAAATAAGTAAGTTTAAACTAACTAGGAATACCTCCAGCATGATTTGTCTTAGTTGTAAGAACTTGTTCCACACTTGAGGTAAAATAAGTAAGTTTAAACTAACTAAGAATACCTCCAGCATGATTTGTCTTAGTTGTAAGAATTTATACCACAATCCAGGTAAAATAAGTAAGTTTAAACTAACTAGGAATACCTCCAGCATGATCTGTCTTAGTTGTAAGAACTTGTTGCACAATCCAGGTAAAATAAGTAAGTTTAAACTAACTAGGAATACCTCCAGCATGATTTGTCTTAGTTGTAAGAACTTGTTGCACAATCCAGGTAAAATAAGTAAGTTTAAACTAACTAGGAATACCTCCAGCATGATTTGTCTTAGTTGTAAGAACTTATACCACAATCCAGGTAAAATAAGTAAGTTTAAACTAACTAGGAATACCTCCGGCATGATTTGTCTTAGTTGTAAGAACTTGTACCACAATCCAGGTAAAATAAGTAAGTTTAAACTAACTATGAATACCTCCAACATGATTTGTCTTAGTCGTAAGAACTTATACCACAATCCAGGTAAAATAAGTAAGTTTAAACTAACTAGGAATACCTCCAGCATGATCTGTCTTAGTCGTAAGAACTTGTACCACAATCCAGGTAAAATAAGTAAGTTAAAAATAACTAGGAATACCTCCAGCATGATCTGTCTTAGTTGTTAGAACTTGTACCACAATCCAGGTAAAATAAGTAAGTTTAAACTAACTAGGAATACCTCCAGCATGATCTGTCTTAGTTGTAAGAACTTATACCACAAACCAGGTAAAATAAGTAAGTTTAAACTAACTAGGAATACCTCCAGCATGATCTGTCTTAGTTGTAAGAACTTGTACCACAATCCAGGTAAAATAAGTAAGTTTAAACTAACTAGGAATACCTCCAGCATGATTTGTCTTAGTTGTAAGGACTTGTTGCACAATCCGGGTAAAATAAGTAAGTTTAAACTAACTAGGAATACCTCCAGCATGATTTGTCTTAGTTGTAAGAACTTGTACCACAATCCAGGTAAAATAAGTAAGTTTAAACTAACTAGGAATACCTCCAGCATGATTTGTCTTAGTTGTAAGAACTTGTACCACAATCCAGGTAAAATAAGTAAGTTTAAACTAACTAGGAATACCTCCAGCATGATCTGTCTTAGTTGTAAGAACTTGTACCACAATCCAGGTAAAATAAGTAAGTTAAAAATAACTAGGAATACCTCCAGCATGATCTGTCTTAGTTGTTAGAACTTGTACCACAATCCAGGTAAAATAAGTAAGTTTAAACTAACTAGGAATACCTCCAGCATGATCTGTCTTAGTTGTAAGAACTTATACCACAAACCAGGTAAAATAAGTAAGTTTAAACTAACTAGGAATACCTCCAGCATGATCTGTCTTAGTTGTAAGAACTTATACCACAATCCAGGTAAAATAAGTAAGTTTAAACTAACTAGGAATACCTCCAGCATAGGTAAAATAAGTAAGTTTAAACTAACTAGGAATACCTCCAGCATGATTTGTCTTAGTCGTAAGAACTTGTTCCACAATCCAGGTAAAATAAGTAAGTTTAAACTAACTAGGAATACCTCCAGCATGATTTGTCTTAGTCGTAAGAACTTATTCCACAATCCAGGTAAAATAAGTAAGTTTAAACTAACTAGGAATACCTCCAGCATGATTTGTCTTAGTTGTAAGAACTTATACCACAATCCAGGTAAAATAAGTAAGTTTAAACTAACTAGGAATACCTCCAGCATGATTTGTCTTAGTTGTAAGAACTTATACCACAATCCAGGTAAACTAAGTAAGTTTAAACTAACTAGGAATACCTCCAGCATGATTTGTCTTAGTTGTATGAACTTATACCACAATCCAGGTAAAATAAGTAAGTTTAAACTAACTAGGAATACCTCCAGCATGATCTGTCTTAGTTGTAAGAACTTATACCACAATCCAGGTAAAATAAGTAAGTTTAAACTAACTAGGAAATACCTCCAGCATGATTTGTCTTAGTCGTAAGAACTTGTTGCACAATCGAGGTAAAATAGGTAAGTTTAAACTAACTAGGAATACCTCCAGCATGATTTGTCTTAGTAGTAAGAACTTATACCACAATCCAGGTAAAATAAGTAAGTTTAAATTAACTAGGAATACCTCCAGCATGATCTGTCTTAGTTGTAAGAACTTGTTCCACAATTGAGGAAAATTAAATAGGTTTTAAATTTAAAACAAAAATAATAAAAATCTAGATCACTCACCAAGTGCTTCCTGGTTTTGGTTTTTGCTCTGTTTCTTTACCTAGAGGAACTCTACCAAAACAACCACAGCCATTTGATTCCCCGAATGCACTGAATGAGCCATCTCTATGTTTATAAAGAAGCTCCTTGCTGTATCCTGAAAATAATAACAAGAGGCCCAAGAGGGTCTGAATCACTCTGCTGGAAACAACCGCTAGAAGAAATTTACCTTAACAAGTTCCCCCTAAGATCTTGCAGTATTATAACTCTTGTGTAGTAAGTTTGGTAAAGATTCCTTGAAACATGGGGATGATATCGCATCTACTACAAAAGGTTTGACAGGCAGATTGACAATTTACAATGACATAAGCGCTGCTGCTGGTCTTTATACAGTAGAGCCTCAAAATGCTACATATAAAATATCTTAGGCCTATGACTTGTATTTTCAGAGAAAATGCTTAAAGTTCTGCTTGGTATATTCCTTTAAGCCCTGTGGCAGAGGTACTTGTGGACAAATCAAGCAGATTCAAAAACACGTCTGAGACTTTGTGATTATATAACTACTGTGCAAGTTTGGTTAATATTCATTGAAAAATAGGGTGCTATCGCGTCTACCAGAAAATGTTAATAGACAGATGGTGGATGACAGAGGACAGACAATTTACCATGACATAAGTGCTGCTGGCCTTTGATCAGTAGAGCTAAAAATGTGGTTGCTTTCATATATGAAAAATTAAACACTTGCCCTATGTAACTCTATGTAAAAAAGTGAACCCTGTGGTGTGGTGGCTTCAAAAAACATTTTAGGAGACCTCCATACAATGCTACATGTTAAACAAGAGTTGTCAAAGCTCGCCGATGGGATAAAACTCACCACCAATGCAAAGATTGAGATTGGAGGCAAACACCAAAACTTAAATGCATCTAAACGTTAGTTTAACCTGGGTGTCTACAGACAAAAAATTAAGTCTTAAAGGGCCATTACTCTGCCAAAATGCAACCCAGAGTTATGGTTCTTGTTTCTGTGTGTTTCAATGATAATGGTGAACACAAATGTAAAGTTTCATTTATATCCAATGAGTGGTTGCATAGATATCTTACCTGATAAAAAAATTTAACCTGAAAAATTTAGTAAAAAATGGGCCATAACTATGCCAAAATGCAACACAGAGTTATGTTTTTTGTCTCTGTGTGTTTCAGTGATGGTGAACACACATGCAAAGTTTCATTCATATCCAATGAGTAATTGCATAGATATCTTACCTGATAAAAAACTTTCACCTGAAAAATTAAGTTGAAAAAGGGCCATAGCTGTGCCAAAATGCAACCCATAGTTATGGTTCTTGTCTCTGTGTATTCCATTGATGATGGTGAACACACATGTGAATGTTCATTCACATCAAATGAGTGGTTGCATAGATATCTTAAACTTAAATGCAACTAAACTCAAAGTTTAACCTTGGTGTCTAAGTCCAAAAAGGGTCATAACTGTGCCAAAATGCAATCCAGAGTTATGGTTCTTATCTCTGTGTGTTCCATTGATGATGGTAAACACACATGTGAAGTTTCATTGACATCTAATGAGTGATTGCATACATATCTTAACCTTAAACGCAACTAAATGCAAAGTTTAACCTTGGTGTCTAAGTCCAAAAAGGGCCATAACTGTGCCAAAATGCAATCAAGAGTTATGTTTTTTATCTCTGTGTGTTCCATTGATGATGGTAAACACACATGCAAAGTTTCATTGACATCCAATAAGTGGTTGAATAGATAACTGAAACTTTAACGCAAAAGTTTAACCTGGGTGTCTACAGACAACCACGCTGACAACGACGACGCAGGGGTCATGACAATAGCTCTCCTTGGACTTCGTCCCGGCGAGCTAATAAATTATCTAAGGTCTATGACTTGAACTTTCAGAGAAAATAATTTTTAAAGTTTCATTTAAAATGTACTTATAAGCTCTGTGGGAGGGGCATTTAATATGAACAAATCACACTTGGGTTCAAAAACTCATCCCAGATCTTGTGGTTATATAACTGCTTTGCAAGTTTGGTTAAGATTTGTTAAAAAATGGGGGTGCTATCGCTTCAACAAGAAAAAGGTTGATGGCCGGACAACGGACAATTTACCAAGACACAGGCCATGCCGGCTATATGATAATAATAATAGTAGTACTATCAATAATAATAACAATTATAAGTATCAATCTACATAATAAATTAAATAATAATAATAAAAGAAATAAAATTTAATCTTTCATGAGACCAACCGATTGACAGATTTATTTTGGTAATAAAATTGTACATAAAATGCATGGCAGCAACATGATACATGAATGATACAACAACAATAATAATTATAGAAATTACCATAATGATACACACATATATGGGCTATATAATACACATGAATACCAAGGATAATACAATAAAATGAATACCGATGGCATGACATAGAAAGTCGTGTAAATGTTCGTCTGCAGGTCCAACCCAGCTCTCCTGAATGGGTCTGTTAAACAGCAATTGTACTGAGCACGCTGATTGGTCAGTTGTATCACAGAAAGTTTGAATGACGTCACAGTTTAAGTTAGCGTTCAATTGCTATGAATTGTGGGACAGGCATACAGTGTTTTCTCCAGCCCTAATTTTTTGGGGGGTCATTAATGACCCACTAACTAAAAATCTGGGGATCATTTTTCAAAATTTGGGGGTCATCAGTTGACTAGTTTTTAACAAAATCAACTTGAATAAATGGTGGTAAAAATACGTAATTTACTAAAACAGTTAAACTTTCTTTTTCACACAAATTTCTCAATCAAAGCTGCAATTTAAGTTAATAAATTAATGTTAATAACATGAACTTTTCAAATGTTATGGCCTCAGCTCGATCACCATGGCCCTAAGTATTTATAATGAAAAACACTAAAATTATTTCAACATCTTATAATTCAGCTGAGCTTCATGTTTACCATTACAAAGCATTATACTCTTTGGAAAACAAAACTTTGTTGTTTTCTTTTTCCTAAAACCATTTCTCTTCTGGTTCATAGCTTGCCTCATTTTAGAGTAATGTTACCTTAATATTATAACATTTTAATGGTAACTTAACAAAAATAAGTTTTTCAAAATAAATATCATTTTCTAAAAGTTTATTTTCTTTTTTCCATAACCTTTTAAACATCAATTAAAGAAACATAAACGGTGCCTGAGGAATACCGCCGTAAAAACATGGACCAGCCTATGTGTAAACTGGTATATTAAAAATGTTGCGTATGCGCATCTTGATTCATTATAGAAAACAAAATAAAATGGTTTTCAGAAAGAGTAATGTCCGTACATTTCAAACAACTTTCTTGAAAAGTTTCACGATTTCCACATTTCATCTTTATATACAAACAACCTAAAACTCGGTATATATCAGTGATATTGTTGCAGCATATGTTTGTTTTCACAGATGTTGTCTTCAAACTATAATATTGCTTTGCGGAAAATTATGTAAGTGATCATAATCGTCTATGTGATTGCATAAATATATCGTTAATAACTAATTAGAGCATTTACGTAACTTAGTAGAACCGCGTAACCAGGGTTTCCCTGAATCAGACCACGTGATCTGCCAAAACAGCTAGCATTGTAAAACTAACTCTGAAACCAGCTTGCCGAAACAAATATGCGTAATTTGAATTTCTGTATTTTTAAGGGGTCAGGGGGGCCCCATAAGGGTAAAATTTGGGAATTACAAAAATCATTTTCTTCAGAATCGATCAGTCAAATTTGTTTATATTTGGCATGGTGTAGGGGTTTGAATGAAGATAAGAATTAAGGGGCTAACATATTTAGGGGCTCTATAAGGGGACTTAGAAATTTACATAGGAATACTGAAAAAAACAGAAAATTGTCATATTATCATCCATTTAGGCAAAGTTATTATTCAGTTTGAGTTCTGAAGCATCATCTAGTCATAGCAAATAAGATTTGGTTCAATAAGGAGAATTGACTTTCCATAAGAGGCCAGCAGGGGCTGGGATATATAGGGACCCTGCAAGGTGAACTTTACTTTTACATAGGAATATTATAGGGAAAACTGAAATTTTTCATTTCCTCATCAATGTGTACAAAAAAAACTTCTATTTAAAATCTAAAACAATTCTGCTCATAACAATTCCCTAAGAGTGGGTGATTGAAGTTCTGACAAATCAAGGGGTTGGGATGTATAAGGGTTCTGTATGGGGACTTTATTTGTTTTACAGCTGAATGTTTTGGGTATTTAAAGTATTTCCTTTTCATAGTCAATTAAGTTTTTGTTCAGTATGGGTGTGGTGGGGGTATTTATCCATAAGTTGTAAAGATGACCCCCAAAGAGGGTTAATATTGTGAAATTTCAAAAAGTGCTATTGGCACTATGCATGAGCCAGTAGAGCATCCTCAGGCCGAGCTCTTGGGCCTCTTGTTCAAAAGTCTAAAGGTAACATAACTTTGAAGTGATTCTTCAGCAGTACATGGTTTGAATAATGTGCCTGAAATATTAATATACCAATTAAATTATTTTTGATTGAGTGATGGTCCTTTTGTTCTTTTGTTATACTTAAGATCAACTCCTCTTATGGTTTTAAATCAATTCAAATGAAACTTAGTGTACAGAAAGTTCATGGAATGACTATATGTCTATGTTGTATTCAAGTTCTGGTTGAAATATTTTAAGGAGCTATGGCCCTTTGCTATTTAAACTTAATTTTTACATTACACTTTGGAGCAACAACCATGCGGACATGCAAACTCCTCCAACGGTTTTAAGCCAATTCAAATGAAACTTACTGCACAGCAGATACATGATCTGAACATGAAAGTGTGGATGTCTATGTGTTCCAATTCAGTGATTGGTTACTGAGTCAGATTTAATATGATTCAAGTGAAACTTGCTGTACAGTAGGCTGAGGCATGGCCTAAATATGAACCTTTGGTCGATCAGTCATTTTTTACTGAATAATGGGCCTTTGGCTTTTTAATTAAATTGCATGAAATTTTGTATTTAAAACCTAGCTATAACTTATATTGGAAAAAACACTGGACCATCTTGAATTCTCTTAGCAGGCCAGTAATATCCTTTTTTTATAACCATATGTCTCCTCTTACTGATTTTTAGCTCACTTGAGCCGAAGGCTCACAGGTGAGCTTTTGTGATCACCTGGTGTCCGTCGTCTGTCGTCTGTCTTCCGTCGTTAACTTTTAGCTTTTAACAACTTCTCCTCTGAAACCACTGGACCAATTTTAATATAATTTCACAGAAATGTTCCTTGGGTGACCCTCTACCAAGTTTATTCAAGCAATCTTGATTCATCAAAATACATGGCGACCAGGGGTTGGGGTTAGTTTGCTATATAAGCTATAGTCAAAACTTAAAAAATCTTGTCAGAAACTACTGGCTCGATTTTAAAATAATTTCACAGAAATGTTCCTTGGGTGACTCTCTACCAAGTTTGTTCAAGCCATCTTGATTCATCAAAAAAGATGGCAGCCAGGGGGGAGGGGGGGTTAGTTTACTATATAAGCTATAGTAAAAACTTTGAAAAAAATTCTTGTCAGAAACTACTGGCTCGATTTTAAAATAATTTCACAGAAATGTTCCTTGGGTGACTTTCTACTAAGTTTGTTCAAGCCATCTTGATTCATCAAAAAACATGGCCGCCAGGGGGTGAGGTTAGTTTTATGTCAAATTAATGCCCTTGTTTTATAGCATAAATGTCTGTATATAGCAATTATTATAAGAAAAGGTAATAAACTCTTTAAATTAACTTTTTTTTTGCTATTCTTATACATTATTATTCCAGATATAAGTTTTAAAAGAATTTAACATATTTTGATAGTTTCCTCAGCGATACTTTTAAATGCTAAAACATCACACTTACTGATTATGTTGCAAGTTATATTTTATCATTAAGTACAGAGGTGTTATGACTGTATGTGATAAATTAACTGTGAAGTATTTCAAATAATAATTAAAAGAGAAATTGAAATTAAATTATTTGGGGGGGGGGGGGGGGGGGGGGGATTTCGGTTTGAACATTTTTATTAATCTTGATAATACAGCCCTTGAGATTTAAACTACACAAACAAACTATCTGGATTTAGTGGGCACTGTTTGTTACTCATTCATTTCCCACAGACAGTGAGACACTCAATGGCTATTAGAAATTTCTAAATGTATATATAATTGTCATGAACTATTTTGTATCAATATTTCTGTCTTTGTACAACTAAATTGAAATAAAAGTTACAAAAAAAAAAAACAAAAAAAAAAAAAGTTTTAAAAGATAATTTATCATAAAAATATGAATGATACAATTATAATCAATGATTGAAATCTTATTCATATATCATGAACCATTTTAAAATAGGTATTTTTCTGAATATATAAGTCAGAGTTTTAATGGTTCAGACAGGGATGGTTTACTGCTTCATAATAAAGCAATACCATATTTTTAGCTAGTTTCTTCACAGCAAGAAGTCTGCTTGAAATTTTCAGTGTCAAAGTGTAATTGAAATCTTGGAGGAGGAGTTTAATTGTTTTTGGGGGAGAGTGCAAACTTGTTCAGTGCGTCTACTATGACGCAACCTTAAGACAGTGGAACCCAGTCATTTTCACAAATCTGAACCTCCTTGACCAAACAATGCTTCTGTGAAAATATAGGCAAAATCAGTTCCTTTTTAAAAAAAAAATGTTTATTATAATGACACTACTAATTGTGTCCCCTAATTGAGCTCTTGGTGCGGGTCATTTTTAACCCAGCGGCGTCATTTGAACAAACCTAATAGAACTATAGTCGGTTATCATTACTACATAAATATTTTCAAAATCTGTTGTGCAGTTCATAAGAAGAAGATTTTTTAAGTTTTGGACTGTTTTAGTAATGGCAGCCATATTGAATTTCAGATCGAAAAAAAAAAAATTCGTCGTTATAGTCTTCTTAAACAGAAACATCCATGTGAAGTTTGAGTTTAGTTGGCCTAGTGGTTTCAGAGAAAGTGCTGCTAACGGACGACAGACAATGTACGACAAACAACGCACCATCACATAAGTCCTTTTGGCCTTCGGCGTGTGGAGCTAAAAATGAAAAAGGCTCCCTGGTGATTTTGACAA
Source organism: Panopea generosa (assembly GCA_029582155.1). Classification (NCBI taxonomy): domain Eukaryota; kingdom Metazoa; phylum Mollusca; class Bivalvia; order Adapedonta; family Hiatellidae; genus Panopea; species Panopea generosa. The sequence goes on along the minus strand of CM055900.1, from coordinate 19,226,541 downwards.
AGATATTATGGCATATCACGCACTATATTTAACTCACCTGCCGCGCATGCATCGCTGATTAATTGTCTTGTTCCTTCATCTATTAAACCGATTTTTATCAAATACATTCCAATATAGACGGCAGGTGTTAGAGAAATGAGGTTTTGCTCTCCACATCCATACGGCATTCTTATACTTGACTTGAGGTTTTTGTCAGCCCCTCCCATCAAATCAGCTGAAAAATGGAACAAATATTTTGCATCATCTCTTTTTATGAATTATTTATTTTCTTGTTCACATCGCCATTATATTTTATTTATAGGACAAGTGCTTGTATTTACAGGACAAGCACCTGGTCTGGTCATCATGCACATACGATAACTCTCATGGTACTATATTTAGAAAGTATAACTTGGCTTAATGCCGCCTTTCCCTAAAAAGTTTATAATGGAGAAGTTATAAAAAAAATATAACATGGTGATGATATGCCAAGATCATGCCAAAACTTAATCTTTGTCATCTGCAATACTTGCTTTTGTAAAAGATGTCTTGACAGATTCAGATTGGCTCAAACAATCAAACTACCAGCTTGATGGTTTCCAAAGTTATTTAAAAGAACTATCGTTTGGATGATCATTTATATATTAATCTTTATTATAAGATATTTTCTATTTGATAAATATCTCTGACAAGATTAAACTGAAACTTCCATCTGAAAAAACTTTTTTTAATTTTATCTGAACATAACCATTGTGGAGATGTGTTTGTTTTAGCAAATCAGATCTTATTTCCAAATTCTTACTTTTTGTCAAGACAATTGTACAATGTTTTATAGAAAAGCATGGATTGCAGATGATGCAGACTAGGAAAAACTCTGAAGTCACAGAGAAGCATTACTCTAGTATCTACTTAAAGATGATTTCTACAGTTTTCCATATGCACCCATTCTGTGTACAAAGGGAAGCAACTTTGTCAGGATCAGCCATCGTAACTATTATACTACATTTATGGTTTACAGATACGCCTGAAAAAGGTCTCTTGTTTTGTGTTCACTATATAAAATATGCATACCAGCATAAAATAATTGTTTATAACAATTAAACCTAAATATAAAATACAAATATGTTAGTTTAGTATAAAAACATTATTTTTGCAAACGTATTTTATTTAACTAATTGGCATACTTTAAGGTCTATTTTTACTTCAATTACCACATAAAATGTATTTTTTTTATTTTGCTTGTCATTAGAATAGGTATCAGAGAGTACTTTGTAAGATTTTAAGCAAAATTTATCCATACACTATATAGAAATGTTAAAAAACAAGAGCTGTTGGAGAGACAGCGCGCTGGACTATTTCAATGCTCTTCTAAAACAACAGCTTCTTCAGGAAATAAATACCAAATGGAACACAATAAAAACCCAGGTGGTAAAATTAAACTATAGTTATTACTGATCTGTTAAATATAAATTAGTAAAATAATTCACCAACACTATTCATTTTCATTATCAACAGTTATGTTTTTTTTTTAACACAACAAAGTGAATGGATTGCTTGTATCGCTTAATATCATTTAATTCAGCATTGCATATAGGACTATTCACTAACTTCACCTCAAACGCTAATAATATCAGTACCAGTTCATATTAATGGATCTATAGTTGAAATAATCTTGTACCAGCATGCGCAGTTTATCACAGCTTGTTACCCTATCATGAAAATGAAGAAAGTAAACCGTACAAAAAAAAATAAACAAAAGGATTAAACTTTACAAAAAAGACAAAAAGATTAAACTTTAATAATAAAAAAAAAATAGTCTGCAGCAGAGAGTTATGGTTCTTGTGTCTGTGAGTTCCATTGATATTGCTTAACACACGTGTGAAGTTTCAATCATATTGAACGAGTGGTTGCATAGATATCTTACTTGATAAAAATAAGTCCAAAAAGGGCCATAACTCTGCCAAAATGCAACACTTGGCCGATATGATTTTGTTTTTGAAAATTGTAAACAGTTGAATTCAAGCTTACATTAACTACATTTTCCATGAAAATTACTATTATCTGCATGCATTCTATGTATTAGTTTTAATTAATACAAGATGTACTGGGTAGACAACTTTAAAATTTTGTTTCGCATTTCTTGTCAAATATTACCTACTTTCTTTTTGCCAAAGTTCAAGGACAGATGTGCTGAGGAGGTAATAACAAACAATCTGTATGGCAACACATATTTTTAGTTTCTGATATTGCATTAACCTTTTTTTTTTTTTTTGAAATATTGGGAAGTTTCATAAAATTTTATCCATAGGATTTTTTTTTTTAAAAATACAGAAATCATTTTTAAACATTCCGTTTAACTAAAAAAAAATAATGTTTATTTTGATAATTTATCATGACAAAAAATGTAAGAAATGTTTAATATTTAACTCATGAAGAAGACCTGGAAAGGTTCAAAACTAGTTGATATTAAAAACAATCAAAACCAGTTCCTCATCAGTAGTTAACTCCACTACCAATACCTACTAATCTACCTATGATAATTAAAACAGTTTTTAATGATATAATGATAGTAAAGGTCTAATTAAATTCTTTAAATATTTTTTATGATATTCTTTTTAAATTCACCAAAATGTGACAAAAACAATATTTTAATCGGAGTGATAAACTTGAAATGAAATCCCTTTTCTAAAAATAGAAAGCACTCAACTACTTCTTGATGACCTTCCATTCAACATTCAGACTCTTTGTAAGTATAACAGATCAAATAGAAATCACAATGAAGTCATGAACAAAATTTTCTGCGGGAGCAGAGAGTAATGTAGGAGTGGCTAATGTACAACAGCTGTTTTCTTTTCCTGTCAGTTATGGTACAGTGTTCTAAAAATACACCATTTCTCAGCTGCTGAAATGTGTATCAACATAGATTCACATGTATTTGTTTACAACTGAGAGTGCATGGCCTCATTTTAAGCTCTTCCCTAGAATTTCAAATTTTTTGCAGTTGGAGTTTAATTTTTTTTCTAATGGCCTGTAACACTGTGACTTCTTGTATAATGCTTTTTGCCAATTGATTGTATAGTCTAGTAGAATGCAAAATAATAACAAAAACAATGCAGTGGTGACTGCAATATTTTGAAAAAGGGTTCTCTGATTTGAATCATATATAGAATTATATAAAATCTGGCCCTGGCAGAGTAATCTTGAAGTTTTTATATATCGCAGTTGACGTATTAGCCACTGAGTTAGGAAAACCCTTTCAAATAACTATTTTGCCATGTGTAAATAGATATCCTTATTACAATATGGGGTCAGTGAGTATACACTCATAGGCAAGATATTTCAGAAAAAAATGTGTTATGCCAATATTTAAATTATTGGAAAAATCTGGATAATTATACATCTTCAAACTGTACCATTATCAGAGCAACATGAAATGGGTTCCATGATTCCATTAACAAACTAGAAATAATAACAACACTGAATTTAAGTATGGGGCAAACTTTCATGGGCGCCAAGACTTTCTCTCACCTTTCACTTCCATATACACTTTCAGGGAATCAGACACGATGGACTCTTCTGGGATCAAAGTGTTTAGGTCTACTGTTGTTTCTTTTTGCTCGGGTACACTCAATGGCCTTTCCATTTCCTTTAATTTTTTGATACCCTCAGGCTGAAGAAGAATTTAAAAAGTAAGTTATGTATACATAAATGAAGATTTATGAAAACTGATAATATTGACTTAAGGTCATTATAAATTGCTAGATTATCATCCAATTTTTTCTTAAAAAGTGGGAGGAGGGAGATTTTTTTTTTTTTTTTGTTGGTTTAAAAATAATTTATATGTATATAATTTATATACATATATTTTTTTAATAATTTCTTTTAATTTTTTTTATGAAAATAAAAAGGGTCAGGCAGTATGAAAAACTAGGGGGCAGGCGGGGATGGTAATCTAGCAATTAATTTATTATAGCCTAAAAGGACAAAATCATAACTTGTTTTACAATGCTTTATATCTTATAGATCTCAAGTTGAGTTAAAATTCCGGCTAGAAATATAGATGAGAAATTTTTTTTTCTCCAGTTTTCCCTGTTTCACCAACATATTTAAGTATATACTTTATACTTAAAAACTTAAACCTAAGAAAAGCAGCCTGGTGATCATGATTTTAGACTTGTTCCAATAAAACTGCATAATAATTCAAATCATCGGTGCAAAAAGGAACCACGTGCCCTTTTATTTCATATACACATGGTACTTTATTGCTCTAATAGGATGATATGGTTTCATTGATATAGATTAGATAATATATAAATAACCAGTGAAAATTTAAGTTAAAGTTTTAAGTTTTTAAGTAAATGTTGGTGAAAATGAGGCTTTATCAGCACAAACAGGTATGACGGTGTGCAAAAGGTACCCAAGACTTAAATATAACTGATCGAAATAGTCTACGTTTCTACCAAGCTGGTCCACATATCATATCACAAATGCTCTTGATTTTGCCAATAAACATGGCGGCCAAGCTGGTAAAGACTGGATTAAAATTACTCTAGTAAGAGATAGGACACATCATGGGCCATAACTCCAAAGTTACATGAGGCTATCAAACTGCCCCCAGTTTCGCTAAACACTTTCCTCAATGTAATCTTTTGTAATGCTATAATTTCATTCACATAGATCAATTTGCAAGTTATCCTTTACGCATGAATAACGGTTTGTTTCTGCTGAGCCTCAATTTTGTGTGGTCATTTAATATACAATGAGTTCAAGTAATAATTTAGAGAAATCCCGATTTTTGAACTGAGGAAAATCTCAGCTTGATCAAACTTGGTTGAGGTTTTGCAAATGTATATTGTGACCAAATTTGATAACGATTGAATTAAAATTACACAAGTTAAAGAGAGAGGTCATCAATATTTCTGCAATTTTTAAACAATCCAAGGGCTATAACTCCAGAGCTACTGGGGCTCAAACTAAGCAGAGATGCTCACAAGTTAAAGAGAGAGGTCATGAATATTTCTGCAATTTTTAAACAATCCAAGGGCTAAGCAGAGATAACTTGGCCAATATAATTATATTGTGACAAAGTTTGGTAAAGACTTGATTAAATGGATTCGTTTTAGAAATCAGACATACAAATTTTGAAAATTTTGAACAATCCAGAGTAACTTGGGTTATTAAAGGGAGTGTATCAGGATGAAATTAATGCTAAAAATGTCTTAAATATAAATGTAAATTTAAGTGATAATCTTGAAATGAAATCCCCATTCTAAAGATAGACAGCACTTAAATACTGTTTGACAACCTTTGCATCATAAATTTACTCTTTCCAAGATGAAACAATTTTTACTATGTGTAAACCTGTCAGTTAATATAAACATAATTCACCCAATAATTCAAAAGCCTTCTATATTAGAGATGTCCAAAGGCGTGTATATGAAGTAAAGGGTTAAATGTGCCAGATATCCAATTTCTTTTAAAGAATACAATGCATTGACGGTTGTAACAGGGTGAAAACCCATCTTTGGGGTTATTTTTTTTCATTTAGAGCGTTACAGGCGACTATATTTTAGCAGTACTGGCATGCACAAATTAAGAGCCACACATTTCTCGACCAATAACCTGTTGAAAACTTGTCCAAGATTTAATGGTTATATAACTTCTGTATAAGTTTAGTGAAGATCCAATGAAATATGCAGGTGCTAGAGTGCACACAACAAAAAAAATAATGGACAGACAGACAATGGACAATAGACGATGGATGGACAACAGGCGATCAGAATAGCTCACCTTGAACTTTGCTCAGGTAATCTAAAAAGTCCTATGTAATTAGGTTTTGAAATATCTTCAAAATGGTTAAAATGTTGTTATGATTTCTTGCTGCATATGAGCAGAGCAAAAGCTGGCATAGCATATACTGCAATAAAACATCATTGGTGTTTAAAAAAGTGACTTTTATAGGATTTCAACATAATTATTATGCATGTTTTTATGAGCATTTGTCACTGCTCCTTCTTTAAAAACAACAAGCTGGTCAACCTACCAGTTATTGTGCATTTCTATGTGAGTATATATTCCTGCTATGAAAACAATTCTAAGCAGAATTCTTTTTTTATCATTGAAATCCTACACCTTATTTTATATAGAACAGAGAATAAAATTCAACTGTCTTATGAGACCTGTACACATTACAATAAGGTTTCATTTTACTGATGATAAAAAAAAAAAAAAATAAATAAAGAAAAAAAAAAAATCATAACAAAATTGATTGTGTGTGTGTGGGGGTGGGGGTGCTATTTGGTGGGAGTGTTTATACTGAGGAATATGCTGAAAACAAGTATAGTTACCTTAGAAAGGATGATCCTCTTTACAATGTCGACATTGTTTGTCCTATCTGTAGCCCTCGCTCTCAGTGTTATATTCCCAATCTTCTTGGCTCTCAGATTGACAACTACAAAGTTTGAGGAACCAGCAGCAACCTGAAGTGAAACATAAGTATAATTAAAACGAGAACCAGTATAACTACATAATGGGGTGATATACCCGTTTCAAAATATCAAAGATATCCATTATGATAACAAATTGTTTATAAACCCGGTGTCATGTTATATTTTCACCTGCCTAAAAATTCACCAATGGGTGAAAATATTATAGAATTTTGCTGTAATATTTCCCCCCCCCCCCCCCCCCCCACCCCCCTATAGTATTTTGGAACAAACAAAAGCACTCTAATGGAGATAGAAACTAAATGTATTTTGTAAGAAAAGAGGTGCGGGTGAAAATATCATAGCAAAATTCTATAATGTTTTCGACCACAGGTGAAAATATTATACCTGTGAAAATTTTATCTGACACTGGTCTTTAACATTTAAACAACACTTTCTTTTAACCAGTACTGTTATGACTGTAAAAAAAATAATAAGGGAGTCTAAAATGCTTTACTGTATACCATATATACCATTGCTATATAATTCGCTCTATTGTTGCAAAAATGTATCAAGTGCCTTCTTATTTCATATACATTTGGTATCTTATTGCACTAATGGGGCAATATTTTGGCTGATCCCGTATTGTCAAAAGTACACAGATTTAAACATGCCAAAAAAGTATATTGAATAAGGATTTCCTAACTTGGTCTACACACCTAAGTTAGACTAAATATGATTTCCCACTTAAAATTGAATCACATTCTGTAACATACCAAAAGAGTCACATGATTTTATTAATTTTTTAATGATCTGTCGTTAAATTATACTAGTGCAAAATGTGTTTCATTATAAAACAATAAGCCCAAGAGCCTGGGGATGCTCCACTGGCTTCGCGGTTTCATGCGTATAATCTGCTTTTTAAATATCAAAATGAGAAAAAAATGTAATCATTTTATCAATAACAGCTGGGAAGCATGTTATGCCGTAAATATAAGTATTAAAAGCATGGTAAAATATAAAATACGGTGATGAAAAACATAAGTATAGTTAAATGTGGCCGAAAAAGTATCGGCTTCATGAACATTCAACTGAGCCTAATGTTTTTCAACACCAGATGCTTTCAATCTATAGAAACATAAACTGAAATACAGCCAAACCTGTCTTAAACAGCCAGTCGAGGGTGGAACAAAATTGACTTTTTAAGACAGGTTGCTGCTTAATAATATAGGTTAATTCAATTTGAAATCATAGAAATAGGAAATAGAAAATATGGTTGCTTAAGACAGGTGGCTGTTTAATTGAGGTGACCACTTATGCAGGTTTGACTGTATATCAATTTCATATTTTCCAGATAAGTAACAGTTGATGTAAAATTTTTAAAAATACTTTCAAGTTAAAATTATTCAAAACTGCTTAAATCATGAGAACGTGTATCTCTTAAGAACCTTTTATCCATACCGTAATGTTTTGTTTTCTTTCCTGTGCAGATGACTCAAATTCAGCAGGGTTATCAAGCACCACCATCACCTAAACATACAAAAATAAGGCATTTACTAAATGTCATAAGCTGAGCCTCAGGTTAGCTCAGTTGGTAGTGCATCTGACTATCAAATCATCCAGGAAGGGGGCATGAGCTTGAATATCTGCCCGACTGACAGTCTCGGTGATGATTGATATATGACATTGGGTCTCACTGTCATTCATCTCTCACTGCTGATTCAAAGTGGGAAAGGTTAACAGTTACTTGAAGAGATTTGCTCGAGTATTGTTTAACCCTTTACTCCATAGATGCGCATTTTCCCACACCAATCACAGAAGGCCTTTGAAAACAGTGCAGGAAGAGTTCAGATTGCTCGTAACGAGCAATCTGAACACTTCCTGCACTGTTTTCCACTCTGTCAGTTAATATAAACATAATTCACCCAATAATTCAAAAGCCTTCTATATAAGGTGTCCAAAGGCATCTAAATTAGAGGTGTCCAAAGGCGTCTATATGAAGTAAAGGGTTAACCCTTCCAGGATCTAAGCAAAGATTGGTCACTGGAGTGATCATCTGTTAGCCCTCAATAACATAAAAAGAATGCTAAATATTCAAAGAAAAATAAAATAAAAAATGTCATGAATGATATATAAGTTTAAACTTATCTTTTTTACTTTGATTGTGAAACAAGTTCGTAAAACTCAGGCAAACCACGCTCCACTTGTCTTCCTGGTAAGAACCAGTACTTATACTTAAGCATATGGGAAAAGTGTTATGTTCAAGGACACCACACAATAGCAATGGCGGAGGATCGGACTGAAAACCCTCCCATCATGGGTTCGGTGCTCTGTAACCACTGTACCACGCGCTCCGAATGAATGATACAAGTTTTGTCTGTGGAATAAAGGGTTGGTCCAAATTGTCATATCATTATGCGTCATTCCACATAATAAAGCGGGGGTAAGATTATAAGAATCTTACATGGGTTTGAGGTTCAGATAGAAAATTCAAATCCGAGGGACAACTGTTTTGGCGGGAAAGACCAGGCTCTGCCGAGTTCCTGCGAAAACAGTTATCCCAAGGGTCGGAATATTCTATCTGAACCAAAAAAAGCCATGAATGATTCTTTTTCTTGCATACCAAACACATTAAATAATTATTTTATCAATATATTTTTACAACAGTCACTTTTAAGACATTATATCATGTGATTTACTTTATATATTTTATACTTTATGTCATAAGTAAGTCTAAAAGTCATAGCGCCGGTAAAAATACAGATATCCTTATCCCGTGTGCAAGATAAACTTTTGCTTTATCAGCAGGAATGGTTTATCTTGCAAAAACACACAAATTTATGACATCATTTTTTTGCCTTGTGTAACGAACCATACAGTTTATGTTGCTATACTGTTAATTATGTAAGTATATATAAACAAATTTTAATAACTTTAATAATTGTTTATAGCAACTAAACCTGAATATAAAATATAATAAAAATCTAAATATTTATACAAATATGCTAATTTAGTATTGTGCAACTGCAGTTTATGAACAATAGCATACTTTAAGAGCTTTTTTTCTCAAACTATGTGTTAAAGTTTATTTTTTATTTCGATTGTCATAAGAATAGGTTTCAGAGAGTATTTTGTGATGTTTTAAGCAAAATTTTATCGGGTTGGTTTTTGTTCTTGACATTGACATTTAAATTCCAATAAACATTGGTTCATAAAGTTTCATATTCAGACTTGGTCAAGATCATTATTTCGTTGAGATATTTTGTCAATATGTATTTTAACCAAGTTTAGTGAACATTGGATTAACATTAACCAAGTTAGAGAGGGGACTAATTTTGCATATTTTGAACAACCTAAGGGCTATTGCAATTCCGGGTTTGCTGGGCTATTGGTTCTTGTCTGATCCAAAATGACCTTGACAATTTTTTAAATAAAGTTTTGATTGGTAAAATTTGAATCAACGTTACTTAACTTAGAGAAAATTGGACAGACGGATGGATGCAAATGCTATATGTCACCTGATTAGATTGTGAAACAAGTTCTTACATTTTAGACAAGTCATGCTTGAAGTCTTCCTGTGTAGAAGTATTAAGCATAGATGCAGATAAAGTGTCTAGCTCATTGGGACAAAACACATAGCTGTGGACTGGAGGATTTTAAGTTTAAAAGGGGAAGTAATTCCAACTTAAACAGAGTTATTGTACTTGTGCCCCTAATGATACTGAAGACAGAGGTGACATTTTATTGAAGTACAACTAATATTACTGAGATGAAACTTTAACCAAGTCTGAAAGGGGCTATAATCAATGCTACCAAAACCCAAACTCATAATATCTCTTTTCTTCCCCTGAGTCTTCTTGAATGGTAGAGAAGACGTTACTGAATGACTATCAGTTACTGAGACACTGACAGTTTGCGCGCGTACAAAGAAAACTAAAACACAAGTTTCTAGTGAAGTAATATCTTTTACTGTGAAGTTATTATTTTTTATTATGGGGCACTTATTTTCGTGGATTTTGTTGGAAGCCTAGACAATGAAATCAAATACCCACAAACTTGGTTTACGCAATATGTAATGCTGTCAATATAAATTACCTCTGTTTTCATATGCCTACATGCATCGCATTGTGGTAAATAATTCATCTTTTATCTATATATTTTCTTTCGTCATATTGCATCAATATTAACATTGATGATTTTTTAAGTAGTGTAAGAACTTTTTAATTCTCATATCATCTTTAATTCTACATCCATCTGCTCATAGGTCTACGTGTGTGTCTGTGTGTGTGTGTGTGTGTGTGTGGTGAGATAGTGAGATGTGTTATAATTTACCCTACTGTGTGTGTATTTCAATTAAATGTCAGAGTTGCTAAAAATAGACTGTCACCTTGCAGCAAATTGCTATTGAGTTGAAAAAGTTTGAAACCATGTCGAGGGCTCAGCGCAACACTATTGTAACTCCGTTTTTTCCAAAAATCGTTTTTTTGCATAAATTACTGTAGTTTTACAATGTGCATCTTGTGTTAAAATTTGGTCCTGATATTTTAAATAACTTTGAAGATATTCACTTTTGGTGAAAATATTGTATCTCAAATACACTAATTCTTTAGCGCAAAACTATTGTAACTTGAGTTACAATAGTTTTGCACCAAATAATATCTTGGAGACCTTTATTTATATTGGTGTAAAACTATTGTAACTTGAATTTAAATTTTATTAAACCCAGTTATCTTGTATAACCACACTTTTATTTAGTCCAAGAATATTGCAATACATTAGTTTCAAATGATAGTTCAGAAAAATCTAGCAAGATTTTGAAGAAATACAGGTAAAGAGACTTTTTTTTTTTTTTTTTTTTTTACTCATCTTTGAAACATTTTAATTTGATAATAAAGTAATTTAGTCAGATGAGTATGTTAAATGTTTTATTGATTTGGACATTAGTGACAATGAAATTGATGATTAATAATTAATTGTGCTATAAAAGAGCCATAAAAATCTGATTATTAAAATTTGCAGTGAATTGTTTGGTTTGCATTTTTTTTATAATAAAAAGGCCGTCCAATCGAACAATATTACTCAACATACTTTTAATGTATACCAATTATAACTTTACTTAACCAATATATCCCTTTTGAAAACTTCCAAAATGATGAGATATTATTCTAATTACCTGGTACACTCAGTATTATTCTTTTTAATATATCAGTACTAGAAGTCAACATTGTATCTAATTATTTTAAAATGGCTGTTAAAGAACCAAAACAATATATTTTAGATATCAATAAACCTTGGTTTCTCAGAATTAATTTGATGTGTGTAGAGGGTACAGCTGGTACTGTGGTTGGTATTGTGGTTGTAGAAGGTACAGCTGGTAGTATAGGGGGTATAATGGTTGTAGAGGGTATATCTGGTACTATAGTTGGTAGTGTGGTTGAATAAGGTATATCTGGTAGTGTAGTGAGTATGGTGGATGTACATCTGGTACTATAGTTGGTTGTGTGGGTGTAGAGGTACATCTGGTACTATAGTTGGTTGTGTTGGTGAAGAGGGTACCTCTTGTAGTGTAGTGGGTATGGTGGATGTACATCTGGTACTATAGTTGGTTGTGTGGGTGTAGAGGGTACATCTGGTAGTGTAGAGGGTATGTAGGATGTAGAAGATACATCTGGTACAATAGTTGGTTGTGTGGGTGTAAATGGTACATCTGGTACTGTAGTTGGTATTGTGGATGTAGAGGATACAGCTGTTAGTGTAGTGGGTATGGTGGGTGTAGAGGGTACAGCTGGTAATGTACACGTAGTTGGTATGGTGGGTGTTGAGGGTACAGCTGGTACTATATTTGGTAGTGTGGGTGTAGAGGGTACATCTGGTACTATAGTTGGTAGTGTGGGTGTAGAGGGTACATCATGTAGTGTAGTGGGTATGGTAGATGTACATCTGGTACTATAGTTGGTTGTGTGGTGTGGAGGGTACATCTGGTAGTGTATAGGGTATGGTGGATGTAGAGGATACATCTGGTACTATAGTTGGTTGTGTGGGTGTAGAGGGTACATCTGGTACTGTAGTTGGTACTGTGGATGTAGATGATACAGCTGGTAGTGTAGTGGGTATAGTGGGTGTAGACATTACAGCTGGTAGTGTAGTCGATATATAGGGTGTAGAGGGTACAGCTGGTAATGTAGTTGATATTGTTGGTGTAGAGGGTACAGCTGGTAGCATTGTTTGTGTTGTGAGTGTAGAAGGTACAGCTGGTAGTGCAGTTGGTATGGTGGGTGTAGAGGGTATGGCTCTTAGCATAGATGATATAGTGGGTGTGGATGGTACAACTGGAAGCATAGTTGGTATAGTGGGTGTTGAGGGTACAACTTGAAGCATAGTTGCTATGGTGGGTGTTGAGGGTACAGCTGGTAGTGTAGTTAGTATGGTGGGTGTTGAGGGTACAGCTGGTAGTGTAGTTGGTATGGTGGGTGTAGAGGGTATGGCTTGTAGCATAGATGATATAGTGGGTGTGGATGGTACAACTGGAAGCATAGTTGGTATGGTTGGTGTTGAGGGTACAACTTGAAGCATAGTTGGTATGGTGGGTGTTGAAGGTAAAGCTGGTAGTGTAGTTATTATGGTGGATGTTGAGGGTACAGCTAGTAGTGTAGTTGGTATGGTGGGTGAAGAGAGTACAGCTGGTAGTGTAGATGGTATCGTAGTCATAGACAGTACAGCTGGTAGTATAGTTGATATGGTGGGTGTAGACCATAGGGAACAGCTGGTAGTGTAGTTGGTAATGTAAGTATAAAGGGAACAGCTGGTAGGGTAGATGGTAATGTGAGTATGGAGGGTATAGTTGGTAATGTGAGTATAAAGGGTACAGCTGGTAGTGTAGATGGTAATGTGAGTATGGAGGGTATAGTTGGTAGTGTAGTTGGTAATGTGAGTATAAAGGGAATAGCTGGTAGTGTAGTTGATATTGTGAGTATGGAGGGTATAGTTGGTAGTGTAGTTGGTAATATGAGTATAAAGGGTACAGCTGGTAGTGTAGTTGGTAATGTTAGTATGAAGGGTACAGCTGGTAGTGTAGTTGGTATTGTGAGTATGGAGGGTATAGCTGGTAGTGTAGTTTGTATTCTTGGTGTGGAGGGTACACTGGTTGTGTAGTTGGTAATGCGAATATAAAGTGTACAGCTGGTAGTGTAGTTGGTATGGTGGGTATTGATATTAAAGCTAGTAGTTTAGTTGGTATGGAGGCTGTATAGGGTACAGCTGGTAGTATAGTTGGTATTATGGGTGTAAAGGGAACAATGGGTGATTAAGATGGTTGATATGGTATAGTGGATGTAGTTAGTACAGCGAGTAGTTATATGGATGCAGAGTGGACATTGAGTAGTGGTGTTGCAGTTGGTATAATGAATGTAATGGTTGCAATGGGTAGTGATGTTGATATTTAGGGGGTTGTGAGTAGTGAAATAAGTAAAGAATTATAGAGGATGTAGAAGGAACAGTGAAGAGTTGAGATGGTATGGTGGATGTAGTGTCCATGAAACAGACGGTAGCGATGTTGGTATGGTGCAGTGGGTAAAGTGGGTAGTGATGTTGATATAATGTGGATTGTGAGTAATAAAGTTAGTATGTGGATGTTTAGGGCACAGTGGGTAGTGATGTTGGTATTGTTGATGTAAAAGGTACAGTATGTAGTTGAGTCTGAATGGCGGGTGTAGAGGGTACAGTAAGTAATGAGGTTCTGGTTGGTATTATAGATAATGGTTGGTAGAGAGAATACATAACCCATATACTGAAGTAATGTAGAAGGAACATTGGAGTTCATAAAGTGAATGTAGATGTACAGTGGATAATGGTACTGGATTGGTGGGTGTAATGGTTCAGTGGTTAATTAGGTCAGTATGATGGATGTAGTGGATGCAATGGGAAGTGGGGTTGGTATGGTGGATGTTGAAGGTACAGTGGATAGTTGAGTTGGTATGGCGATGGAGTGGATACATGTAATGAATATAAAGGATCAGTGTCTTATGGATTTGGTTTGGACGATGTTGAGGATGTAGTTGAAAATGGTGCTAGTATACTAGATGTAGAATGTAAAGTTGATGATGTTTGTATGGTGGTTGTATAGGGTACAGTGGGTATAATGATGTTAGTTTGTGGGTGTAAAGGGTACAGTACCATGGTGGTGGAGTTGGTACATGTATGAAGACTAAAAGGTGTTATTAATTTGGTATGATGGATTTTGAAGGTGCAGTTGGAATTGGAGTCAGTATGACAAATGTAGATGGTACAGTTGTTAGTGATGTTGGTATAGTCCGCCCATGGGGCAAAGTACCCACTTACTGCTTGTTTAAATTTAAACGATAACTTTTTCCAAATTTTTAACTGAATAAAACACAGGTTTATTTTTTGTCTATTTGTCTGTCTATAAATGAGGATTTAACCAAAACAATCATGTAGTATGCAATTTGATCTCAACTGCCTATTGCACCCTAGGTAAAAATTCACCAATATTTTTTATAAGACTGAAAACAACAGTTTCTTGTTTGATATTTACTGGTTATTAATATCAAAATGTCGCATCCTTAAACATGACAGTTAGTTACTATTATGTTGTGGTCCAGATAGTATCTGCATACTATATAAATTTACACAATTTAAATACTAATTTGGAAATATAATTTTATATATTTACTTATATTAACATAATTTAATACTTTCATAACTGAAATATTATGCTTTATAATGTCAATGAAATAGGTTAATTGTTTGTTAACATGAGAACTATCAAAATTATTGTATTTATAGGCTAAAACATAAATAATACAACTTTATATACTTTTGTGTATGTTTTTCTTTATTTCCAATACTTCTTATATGTTTGTGTTAAACTTTAATAGAATTAAAATTGATTTTGGATTAATAACAACATAATTTTAAACAGTTTTATATTGAGTTACAATATTTTTAAACTTAGAAATTAATTATTTATCTTGTAAAACTTGGTGCAAAACTATTGTAACTTGAGTTACAATAGTTTTGCACCAAATATAAATTCAGTTTTATTGAATTTTCAACGCAACACTATTGTAACTCAAACTTTTACAAATAAATCAAGTAATACTAAAGCTTTAATTGATAACACTTGTTAATAATGTAAGTAATGCAGTTTTCATTTGAATTTGAAAACTATTTGCAAAAATATCTAAAGACGAATATAAAAAACAGTTTTTTCCTTCTCCTGAACAATTTGCAAAAACCTAGTTACAATAGTTTTGCGCCAAGCCCTCGATGTGATGTATACGCGTACGGTATATATTGTAAAACAAGAAATGTCACTGGTAAGTGTCACATGCCCCCCATGGTCGTTGAAAAATAACAATATAATTATGTTATAATAGTGGTAGCAATGTATCCATGAATATAAAGAGTAATGGACAGATGTTTCAGACTAGACATGCAATTTCATGTTTTTTACATTAAAGTGTGACCTTGACCTTTGTGTAACCTTGACCTTGACATCTGATGTAATGGTCTGGGTATTTGAACAGTTAAATGCTGCCGAAACATCATCATGACATGCTGATCACTTGTGTCAAGATATTTTAAAATCCCTAAATATAAGACAAAGTTACAGATCAATTGTTGATAAATTGAGCCAAGTGTTTTTGAAATCCATCAAGTATGATAAAGTTAAAGGACGGACTTGAAATCTCAAACAGATTCAAAGTGTTGTCATACATACTAAAAGTGCGACCTTGACCTTTGTGGTATGGGTCTAGGTCTTACTTATGACACGTCGTCATGTCATCTTGATAAATTGAGCCAAGTTAAAGGCAAAGTCACACACCAGACACACAATATCAAACAACTTGAAAGTGTGACCTTAATCTTTGAAGAAAGGTGCTGGGTCTTACATGCGACATTTATTATTAATTATTTTGTCATGTTGATCAACTGAGCCAAGAGTTTTTAAAATTTATCCATAGATGACACACCGGACAAGAAATGTCAAAATGACTGAAAGTGTTGTCATACAAAGTTAAATTGTGACCTTGACCTTTGAAGTGGGAGTTTGGGTATTAAGTGCAACCATTGTCATGTCATGTTGATCATTTATAACAAGTATTTATAAAAATCCATGTATGCATGACAAAGTTGCAGGCAGAACACTAAATCTCACAAAGACTCAAAGTGTTGTCAAACTCAAATTGTGACCTTGACCTTTGAGGTACAGGTGTGGGTCATACTCGCTGCACGTCATCATCTTATGTTGATTATTTGTAGCAAGTATTTATAAAATCCATTTATGCATGACAAAGTTACAGGCCGGACACGAAATCTCACACAAACTTGAAGTGTTGTCAAACAAACTCAAATGGTGACCTTCACCTTTGAGTTACAGGTGTGGGTCTTACTTGCGACATGTTGTCATGTTATGTTGATCATTTGTAGCAAGTATCATTAAAATCCATCTATGCATGACAAAGTTACAGGCTGGACACGAAATCTCACACAGACTCAAAGTGTATTCAAACAAACTCAAATTGTGACTTTGACCTTTGTGGTACGGTGTGGGTCTTACTCGCGACATGTCGTCAAGTTACAATGATCATTAAATTTTTACCAAGTATCAACAAAATCCATCTATGCATGACAAAGATACAACCCGGAAACGAAATACTGGATAGACAGACGGACGGACTGACAGACGGACGGTGTGATTAAGGACAGTAAGAGTGTGTACAAGGAAAACGAAAAAACAAGTTTCTAGTGAAGTAATATTTTATTTAGTGTTGTTTTTTTTTTTATTCTATAATTGTTTCTATGATGAAATATAAAACAAGAGGCCCAAGAGGGCCTGAGGATGCTCTTCTGACTCATAGTGGCCATAGCACTTTTTGAAATTCTCCTATGCAATAGAAATATTGGGGCGGGGTCATTTTTAACCCTCTAAGGGACATGATTTGAACTAATCTAACAAAACTATAGTTGGTCATCATTATTACATAATCATTTTGAAAATATGCTGGGCCATTCATGAGAAGAAGATTTTTTAAGTTTTGGACTATTTTTAGTAACGGCAGCCATCTTGAATTTCAGATAAAAAAAAAATCTTCTGTATAGTTTCCTATGCAACAGAAACATGCATGTGAGGTTTCAGTTTAATTGGCCTTGTGGTTTCAGAATAGATGAAAGAAAAAGAGAATTTTCTGTTTTCCCATAGTATCCCTATGTAAAATTCTTAGTCCCCTTACAGGGCCTCTATAAATTTTAGCCCCTTAATTGTTATCTACAATCAAACCCCTACACATAGGGATAATTTATGCCAAATATGTGCAAATCTGACATACCTGTTCTTAAGAAAACGATTTTAGTAAATCCCAATTTGTACCCTTTTGGGGCCCCTCCTGACCCCTTAAGACAGTGGAACCCATTCATTTTTACAAATCTGAACCTCCTTCACCTAACAATGCTTCTGTGAAGATAAAGGCAAAATCATTTCTATTTAAAAAAAAAAAAATAAATAAATATTATGACGTGTCCCCTAATTGAACCCTCGGGGCGGGGTCATATTTAACCCTAGGGAAACCATTTGAACAATCTAACAATACTATAGTTGGTCATCATTACTACATAAACATTTTGAAAATCTGCAGGGCCATTTATGAGAAGAAGATTTTTTAAGTTTTCGACTATTTTTAGTAACAGCGGCCATCTTGAATTTCAGATCGAAAAAAAAAAATTTCTGTATATTCTCCATTGCAACAGAAACATGCATGTGAAGTTTCAGTTTAATTGGCCTAGTGGTTTCAGAAAAGATGAAAGAAAAAGAGAATTTTCTGTTTTCCCATAGTATCCCTATGTAAAATTCTAAGTCCCCTTACACTGCCCCTAAATTCTTATCTACAAACCTACAAATAGGGATAATTTATGCAAAATATGAACAAATCTGACATACCAGTTCTTAAGAAAACAATTTTAGTAATTCCAAATTTGTACCCTTTTGGGGCCCCTCCTGACCCCTTAAGACAGTAGAACCCAGTCATTTTTACAAATCTGAACCTCCTTCACCAAACAATGCTTCTGTGAAGATATAGGTAAAATCATTTCCATTTTAAAAAAAAAAAAAAAAATATTATAATGACATGTGTCCCCTTATTGAACCCTCGTGGTGGGGTCATTTTTAACTCTAGGGACACCATTTGAACAAATCTAGCAATACTATAGTTGGTCATCATTACTACATAAACATTTTGAAAATCTGTTGGGCCGTTCATGAGAAGAAGATTTTTTAAGTTTTGGACTATTTTTAGTTATGGCAGCCATCTTGAATTTCAGATCGAAAAAAAAAAAATTCTTCTGTTCTATGCAACAAAAACATGCATGTGAAGTTTCAGTTTAATTGGCCTAGTGGTTTCAGAGAAATTGCTGCTAACAGATGACAGACGACAGACAACGCGCCATCGCATAAGCACTTCTGGCCTTTGGCCAGTAGAGCTAACAAACAAATCTCTTAAAAGATGCAGCACATTGGTTAATAGTTACCGTCCATTTCCACAGTCATGTGACATGGCACTATTGTTATTTACTGCAGGCCTGCTTTCTGAAACCCTTTCTGGATTAGGTAGAATACTTCTCCTTTCCTCTTCTCTTGTTTGCATAATAATTAGTTCTATATCATACTTATATATTAGGGTACTAATTGCCATGTGTCATCTCTTATTGGCACAGCAGGGTGCAATTGACCCTGACCCGGGACATGTGTGTTACAGCAAAATTTAATAACTGAATCACACTATGCAATGTCGAAAGTGTAAAAAAAATAAATATTTTTTTTTAAATTGGTTTTCAATGAAGTTAAGTCCCCACCAATATGTCATACATATTTGAAGTGGAAACCATGAAATTTAATAACCACGAATATAAATGATTTCACAGTATATTGCAATAAGCTTAACAAACATTTCTAAGTACTGAAGGGGCATAATTCTACCTAAAATCAAATTGAATTCATCCCATTTAATGAATGCTTCAGTCCCTATAATGGTACTGAATACAGGTGTGAAGTTGCATTGATGTAGGAATAGAAGTTACTGAGATAGGAGCTTGTTATAAAATTTGAACTAAATTTTTCCTCAATGCTATATGGCTAATGGCTACAATGTCGAGTCTGCCAGTACAGACATAATAAGTGAACATTGTCTCCATTTGTGGCATGTTAGTTATATCAAAGTCTGTCAAGTGGTTTACAAAGTATGGAGTGGACAGCAAATTTTGTACCTATTTCTGACCTTAAATCTCTACGTGTGGCCTTGACTTTTTGAGCTACAGACCTGGATGTTGCCAAGGATGCCTGGACCTGGGTGTTGCATGTGACACATTATCTCATTGTCGTAAATTTTGTACCATGCTATTTCATAATTTTCAAAAGATATGCACACACTCTGCCAGCACATGAATTTTTCAATAGATTAAGGATTAAAATATGAAGGTTACATAGGGTATTGATGAAATATCAATAAATCCAGGTGGCCCACTACAACTTATGTTGAGGGCATGTGGAGTTCACTGCAAGGGGCCTCAACTATAAAAGGATCATAATTCCACACAATTCAAAATGAAAATGGACTTATCCCTGTTGTCCCCTACATTCCCTTTAATGGTAGTGTGGCAGGGCCCTATGTGATAAGGTCAGTCAGTAGCAATTTTCCTTGTACGCTAGCTACCTTTAGGGAATAATAATCAGGCTTTTTCAAAATTTTAAAATTGGCTTAAAACGTTTTTCCCCAATACAACATAGCTATGCATACTCACTGATCCCAAACTGTCAAAAGGATATCTATTTAAACATACCAACATATATATTGAAAAGGGATTTCTTAACTTGAGCTACGCACCTATAAGTAGGTGCGACTAAAATAGGTTTCCCGCTTAAAAGTGCAACATAGTTTAATGTGATGAATTAAAGAAATCACACGATTTCATTTTAATTTGATACTGTTCATATCTAGTTATAATTATTTGCCTTAGAAAGAGCCTGAATGATGATGCGAAGGCAAGCTAGATATAATAACAAAATGCAAAGGACACTGAAATGTATTTCAAAGACTTTTCAAATTCGTTATTTTGAGTATTTGAACGTATTACGGGATTACTATTACATTGTATTCATTTTTACATACAATAAGATACACTTACCTCCAACTGGTTTTTACATACAATAAGATACACTTACCTCCAACTGGTTTTTACATACAATAAGACACACTTACCTCCAACTGGTTTTTACATACAATAAGACACACTTACCTCCAACTGGTTTTTACATACAATAAGACACACTTACCTCCAACTGGTCTTTACATACAATAAGACACACTTACCTCCAACTGGTCTTTACATACAATAAGACACACTTACCTCCAACTGGTCTTTACATATAATAAGACACACTTACCTCCAACTGGTTTTTACATACAATAAGATACACTTACCTCCAACTGGTTTTTACATACAATAAGATACACTTACCTCCAACTGGTTTTTACATACAATAAGACACACTTACCTCCAACTGGTTTTTACATACAATAAGACACACTTACCTCCAACTGGTTTTTACATACAATAAGACACACTTACCTCCAACTGGTTTTGTTGGTAATTAAACACTAGAATCTCCAGTGCAAACTTCTCTCCTCGTACAATTGAATACGGCAAATTCATGGACAAAAAGAATGGCTGGAATACTGTTAGCTGAAAAGTAAAATTACGAAATTTCAAAATTAAAATGGTCACTGCTATTTTTTATATGGACAGTATATTAACATTTAGTCTGAATAATGTTGTATTTTTTTAGCATGTTGATTTGATTTCTAATTTTAATGTTCTTTGAACCAGTGGAATCATTTCCATTTCCTCTGAGCTATGGAAACTCATCAGTGTTACGCAAAAATAAAATATCAACTAAGCCAGCTAAGCTAGTACTTAAAAGAGTCCAGGTTATAAACTTTGTCAGAGGGACAGCGCGCTCAATTATTTAGATTCTGTTTTATAAACAACTGCTTTTACAGGAAAAAAGTCCTTGATGAAAATAAAAAAAATAAATTGGAAAAAAATAGAAGGGATAAATTACATCTCAGCTCCAGACCTACAGCTTTAGTAGTAATATCTCAGCTCCAGACCTACAACTGTAGTAGTATCTCAGCTCCAGGCCTACAACTTTAGTAGTATCTCAGCTCCAGGCCTACAACTGGAGTAATATCTCAGCTCCAGACCTACAACTGTAGTAATATCCCAGCTCCAGGCCTACAACTGTAGTAGTATCTCAGCTCCAGACCTACAGCTGTAGTAGTATCTCAGCTCCAGACCTACAATTGTAATAATATCTCAGCTCCAGACCTACAAGTGTAGTAATATCTCAGCTCCAGACCTACAAGTGTAGTTATATCTCAGCTCCAGGCCTACAACTGTAGTAGTATCTCAGCTCCAGACCTACAGCTGTATTAGTATCACAGCTCCTGGCCTACAACTGTAGTAGTATCTCAGCTCCAGGCCTACAACTGTAGTAGTATCTCAGCTCCAGGCCTACAACTTTAGTAGTATCTCAGCTCCAGGCCTACAACTGTAGTCATATCTCAGCTCCAGGCCTACAACTTTAGTAGTATCTCAGCTCCAGGCCTACAACTTTAGTATTATCTCAGTTCCAGGCCTACAACTGTAGTAGTATCTCAGCTCCAGGCGTACAACTTTAGTAGTACCTCAGCTCCAGGCCTACAACTGTAGTAGTATCTCAGCCCCAGGCCTACAACTTTAGTAGTATCTCAGCTCCAGGCCTACAACTTTAGTAGTATCTCAGCTCCAGGCCTACAACTGTAGTAGTATCACAGCTCCTGGCCTACAACTGTAGTAGTATCTCAGCTCCAGGCCTACAACTGTAGTAGTATCTCAGCTCCAGGCCTACAAGTGTAGTAGTATCTCAGCTCCAGGCCTACAACTTTAGTAGTATCTCAGCTCCAGGCCTACAACTTTAGTAGTATCTCAGCTCCAGGCCTACAAGTGTAGTAGTATCTCAGCTCCAGGCCTACAACTGTAGTAGTATCTCAGCCCCAGGCCTACAACTTTAGTAGTATCTCAGCTCCAGGCCTACAACTTTAGTAGTATCTCAGCTCCAGGCCTACAACTGTAGTAGTATCACAGCTCCTGGCCTACAACTTTAGTAGTATCTCAGCTCCAGGCCTACAACTGTAGTAGTATCTCAGCTCCAGGCCTACAAGTGTAGTAGTATCTCAGCTCCAGGCCTACAACTTTAGTAGTATCTCAGCTCCAGGCCTACAACTATAGTAGTATCTCAGCTCCAGGCCTACAACTGTAGTAGTATCTCAGCTCCAGGCCTACAACTGTAGTATCTCAGCTCCAGGCTTACAACTTTAGTAGTATCTCAGCTCCAGGCCTACAACTGTAGTCGTATCTCAGCTCCAGGCCTACAACTTTAGTAGTATCTCAGCTCCAGGCCTACAACTTTAGTAGTATCTCAGCTCCAGGCCTACAACTTTATAGTAGTTTCTCAGCTCCAGGCCTACAACTGTAGTAGTATCTCAGCTCCAAGCCTACAACTGTAGTAGTATCTCAGCTCCAGGCCTACAACTTTAGTAGTATCTAAGCTCCAGGCCTACAACTGTAGAAGTACCTAAGCTCCAGGCCTACAACTGTAGTAGTACCTCAGCTCCAGGCCTACAACTGTAGTAGTACCTAAGTTCCAGGCCTACAACTTTAGTAGCATCTCAGCTCCAGGCCTACAACTGTAGTAGCATTTCAGCTCCAGGCCTACAACTTTAGTAGTATCTCAGCTCCAGGCCTACAACTTTAGTATTATCTCAGTTCCAGCCCTACAACTGTAGTAGTATCTCAGCTCCAGGCCTACAACTGTAGTAGTACCTCAGCTCCAGGCCTACAACTTTAGTAGTACCTCAGCTCCAGACCTACAACTTTAGTAGTATCTCAGCTCCAGGCCTACATCTTTAGTAGTATCTCAGCTCCAGGCCTACAACTGTATTAGTATCTCAGCTCCAGGCCTACAACTGTAGTAGTATCTCAGCTCCAGGCCTACAACTTTAGTAGTATCTCAGCTCCATGCCTACAACTTTAGTAGTATCTCAGCTCCAGGCCTACAACTGTAGTAGTATCTCAGCTCCAGGCCTACAACTTTAGTAGTATCTCAGCTCCAGGCCTACAACTGTAGTAGTATCTCAGCTCCAGGCCTACAACTGTAGTCATATCTCAGCTCCAGGCCTACAACTTTAGTGGTATCTCAGCTCCAGGCCTACAACTGTAATGGTATCTCAGCTCCAGGCCTACAACTGTAGTAGTATCTCAGCTCCAGGCCTACAACTTTAGTAGTATCTCAGCTCCAGGCCTACAACTTTAGTAGTATCTCAGCTCCAGGCCTACAACTGTAGTAGTATCTCAGCTCCAGGCCTACAACTTTAGTAGTATCTCAGCTCCAGGCCTACAACTATAGTAGTATCTCGGCTCCAGGCCTACAACTTTAGTAGTATCTCAGCTCCAGGCCTACAACTGTATTAGTATCACAGCTCCTGGCCTACAACTGTAGTAGTATCTCAGCTCCAGGCCTACAACTGTAGTAGTATCTCAGCTCCAGGCCTACAACTTTAGTAGTATCTCAGCTCCAGGCCTACAACTGTAGTCATATCTCAGCTCCAGGCCTACAACTTTAGTAGTATCTCAGCTCCAGGCCTACAACTTTAGTAGTATCTCAGCTCCAGGCCTACAACTGTAGTAGTATCTCAGCTCCAGGCCTACAACTGTAGTAGTATCTCAGCTCCAGGCCTACAACTTTAGTAGTATCTCAGCTCCAGGCCTACAACTGTAGTAGTATCTCAGCTCCAGGCCTACAACTGTAGTAGTATCTCAGCTCCAGGCCTACAACTTTAGTAGTATCTCAGCTCCAGGCCTACAACTGTAGTAGTATCTCAGCTCAAGGCCTACAACTGTAGTAGTATCTCAGCTCCAGGCCTACAACTGTAGTCGTATCTCAGCTCCAGGCCTACAACTTTAGTAGTATCTCAGCTCCAGGCCTACAACTTTAGTAGTATCTCAGCTCCAGGCCTACAACTGTAGTAGTATCTCAGCTCCAGGCCTACAACTGTAGTAGTATCTCAGCTCCAGGCCTACAACTTTAGTAGTATCTCAGCTCCAGGCCTACAACTGTAGTAGTATCTCAGCTCCAGGCCTACAACTGTAGTAGTATCTCAGCTCCAGGCCTACAACTGTAGTAGTATCTCAGCTCCAGGCCTACAACTTTAGTAGTATCTCAGCTCCAGGCCTACAACTGTAGTAGTATCTCAGCTCCAGGCCTACAACTGTAGTAGTATCTCAGCTCCAGGCCTACAACTTTAGTAGTATCTCAGCTCCAGGCCTACAACTTTAGTAGTATCTCAGCTCCAGGCCTACAACTGTAGTAGTATCTCAGCTCCAGGCCTACAACTGTAGTAGTATCTCAGCTCCAGGCCTACAACTTTAGTAGTATCTCAGCTCCAGGCCTACAACTGTAGTAGTATCTCAGCTCAAGGCCTACAACTGTAGTAGTATCTCAGCTCCAGGCCTACAACTGTAGTCGTATCTCAGCTCCAGGCCTACAACTTTAGTGGTATCTCAGCTCCAGGCCTACAACTGTAGTAGTATCTCAGCTCAAGGCCTACAACTGTAGTAGTATCTCAGCTCCAGGCCTACAACTGTAGTAGTATCTCAGCTCCAGGCCTACAACTGTAGTAGTATCTCAGCTCCAGGCCTACAACTTTAGTAGTATCTCAGCTCCAGGCCTACAACTGTAGTAGTATCTCAGCTCAAGGCCTACAACTGTAGTAGTATCTCAGCTCCAGGCCTACAACTGTAGTAGTATCTCAGCTCCAGGCCTACAACTTTAGTGGTATCTCAGCTCCAGGCCTACAACTGTAGTAGTATCTCAGCTCCAGGCCTACAACTGTAGTAGTATCTCAGCTCCAGGCCTACAACTGTAGTAGTATCTCAGCTCCAGGCCTACAACTGTAGTAGTATCTCAGCTCCAGGCCTACAACTGTAGTAGTATCTCAGCTCCAGGCCTACAACTGTAGTAGTATCTCAGCTCCAGGCCTACAACTGTAGTAGTATCTCAGCTCCAGGCCTACAACTGTAGTAGTATCTCAGCTCCAGGCCTACAACTGTAGTAGTATCACAGCTCCTGGCCTACAACTGTAGTAGTATCTCAGCTCCAGGCCTACAACTTTAGTAGTATCTCAGCTCCAGGCCTACAACTGTAGTAGTATCTCAGCTCCAGGCCTACAACTTTAGTAGTATCTCAGCTCCAGGCCTACAACTTTAGTAGTATCTCAGCTCCAGGCCTACAACTGTAGTAGTATCTCAGCTCCAGGCCTACAACTGTAGTAGTATCTCAGCTCCAGGCCTACAACTGTAGTAGTATCTCAGCTCCAGGCCTACAACTTTAGTAGTATCTAAGCTCCAGGCCTACAACTGTAGTAGTATCTCAGCTCCAGGCCTACAACTGTAGTAGTATCTCAGCTCCAGGCCTACAACTTTAGTAGTATCTAAGCTCCAGGCCTACAACTGTAGTAGTATCTCAGCCCCAGGCCTACAACTGTAGTAGTATCTCAGCTCCAGACCTACAACTGTAGTATCTCAGCTCCAGGTCAACAACTGTAGTAGTATCTCAGCTCCAGGCCTACAACTGTAGTCGTATCTCAGCTCCAGGCCTACAACTTTAGTAGTATCTCAGGTCCAGGCCTACAACTTTAGTAGTATCTCAGCTCCAGGTCTCCAACTGTAGTAGTATCTCAGCTCCAAGCCTGCAACTTTAGTAGTTTCTCAGCTCCAGGCCTACAACTTTAGTAGTATCTCAGCTCCAGGCCTACAACTATAGTAGTATCTCAGCTCCAGGCCTACAACTATAGTAGTATCTCAGCTCCAGGCCTACAACTATAGTAGTATCTCAGCTCCAGGCCTACAACTGTAGTAGTATCTCAGCTCCAGGCCTACAACTGTAGTAGTATCTCAGCTCCACAACTACATCTGTAGTAGTATCTCAGATCCAGGCCTACAACTGTAGCAGTATCTCAGCCCCAGGCCTACAACTGTAGTAGTATCTCAGCCCCAGGCCTACAACTGTAGTTGTATCTTAGCTCCAGGCCTACAACTTTAGTAGTATCTTAGATCCAGGCCTACAACTTTAGTAGTATCTCAGCTCCAAGCCTACAACTTTAGTAGTATCTCAGCTCCAGGCCTACAACTGTAGTAGTATCTCAGCTCCAGGCCTACAACTGTAGTAGTATCTCAGCTCCAGGCCTACAACTGTAGTAGTATCTCAGCTCCAGGCCTACAACTGTAGTAGTATCTCAGGTCCAGGCCTACAACTGTAGTAATATCTCAGCTCCAGGTCTACAACTGTAGTAGTATCTCAGCTCCAGGCCTACAACTTTAGTAGTATCTCAGTTCCAGGCCTACAACTTTAGTAATATCTCAGCTCCAGGCCTACAACTTTAGTAGTATCTCAGCTCAAGGCCTATAACTGTGGTAGTTTCTCAGCTCCAGGCCTACAACTGTAGTAGTATCTCAGCTCCAGGCCTACAACTGGCGTAGTATCTCAGCTCTAGGCCTACAACTTCAGTAAAAACCTATTTTTTTAAGCTTTGCCTACATATCACTATGTAAAATTTTGACCCCTTATGGCAGGCAAATTTTGTCCCCAGTTCATCATCAATGTTTTGAACAAATTTGAGAGAGGACACCAATTGTAAAACATCTAAGCTCAAGGCCTTGTAAGTGTACAAACTTTAACGTGCTAAAAACTCTTAACAAAATTTCTAAGTCTAAAATGGCAATTATTCTGCCAAAGTGCAATTAAGATTTATAGTTGTTGTTTCCCCACCATGGTCACCGTGAAGCCAAGTTTCACAGCAATTGATGATGTCTGGGTCAATTTTCTACAGCAAAAGCTATAAAGTTTTCTTAATGTTTCTCCCTTATGCTCTGAAACGTTACTGTCAAGATGCATTGTGAAGGCTAGGCCCCTGTTTCAAGAAAATGCTCAATCCCATTACTTTGCTTATATTATACTTTGTCTGTTATTTTCCTCAAACCCAATAGTGTGCTCATTTCTTTTCTAGAAATGGGGGAGGGGGGAGGGTTGGGGGAGGGGGGGGGAGGGGGGGAGGTGGGGGGGGGAGGGGGGTTGTGAGGGACAGCCATGGTGTTTGTAGGGTTCAGATAAATTGGATAACTAAAAACACCAATACTGTCACTAGTCAGCTGTGACAAAGAGAATGATGTTAAGTTACCTCTGTTGCAGCTACTCCGAGTCCATAGGTGTTATCAAGGACAAAGGATGTGAAATCCCATTTCGTGATTGTATCTGGTACTTTTACTTCCTTATAACCTTTGCCTTCGTTGCTGAAAAACAACAATACATAGAGAAGTGTACAACCTGTCTTAAACAGCCAAGTTCTTTTATTTCCTTTTAAATAGAAGTGAACTACGATATCCTATGTATATATTACTGATTATTGTACTGTGTACATGTATCATTTAAACAAGGGTACCAATGGAAGCGATGGATGCTCCACGAACAAGTACTTGATAGAGTAGAACTATTATCTTCAATGTTTTGGGAAAGGGGAAGGGGACGTAACGGGAAGATAATCCTGAGATCAGATAGTGAAAAACAGAGAATGTATACATAGAGCACAGATACTGAACAAACAGAGAATGTATACATAGGGCATAGAAAGAAAACAAACAGAGAATGTATACAAAGGGCACAGATAGTGAAAAACAGAGAATGTATACAAAGGGCACAGATAGTGAACAAACAGAGAATGTATACATAGGGCATAGAAAGAAAACAAACAGAGAATGTATACAAAGGGCACATATAGAGAACAAACAGAGAATGTATACATAGGGCACATATAGTGAACAAACAGAGAATGTGTACATAGGACACACACAGTGAACAAAAGAGAATATATACAAAGGACACATACAGTAAACAAACAGAGAATGTATACATAGGGCACATATAGAGAACAAACAGAGAATGTATACATAGGGAACATATAGAGAACAAATAAAGAATGTATACATAGGGAACATATAGAGAACAAACAGAGAATGTATACATAGAACACATACAGTGAACAAACAGAGAATGTATACATATTACACATACAGTGAACAAACACAGAATGTATACATAAGGCACATATAGAGAACAAACAGAGAATGTATACAAAGGGCACATATAGAGAACAAACACAGAAAGTATACATAGAGAACATATAAAGAACAAATAGAGAATGTATACATAGGGAACATATAGAGAACAAATAGAGAATGTATACATAGGGAACATATAGAGAACAAACAGAGAATGTATACATAGGGCACATATAGAGAACAAACAGGGAATGTATACATAGGGCACATATAGAGAACAGAGAATGTATACATAGGGCACATATAGAGAACAAATAGAGAATGTATACATAGGCAACATATAGAGAACAAATAGAGAATGTATACATAGGGAACATATAGAGAACAAACAGAGAATGTATACATAAGGCACATATAGAGAACAAACAGAGAAAGTATACATAGGGAACATATAGAGAACAAACACAAAAGTATACATAGGGAACATATAGAGAACAAATAGAGAATGTATACATAGGGAACATATAAAGAACAAATAGAGAATGTATACATAGGGAACATATAGAGAACAAATAGAGAATGTATACATAGGGCACACATTGAGAACAAAAAGAAAATTTATACATAGGGCACATATAGAGAACAAACAGAGAATGTATACAAAGGGAACATATAGAGAACAAACACAGAAAGTATACATAGGGAACATATAAAGAACAAATAGAGAATGTATACATAGGGGACATATAGAGAACAAATAGAGAATGTATACATAGAGAACATATAGAGAACAATCAGAGAATGTATACATAGGGAGCATATAGAGAACAAACAGGGAATGTATACATAGGGCACATATAGAGAACAAACAGAGAATGTATACATAGGGCATATATAGAGAACAAATAGAGAATGTATACATAAGGAACATATAGAGAACAAATAGAGAATGTATACATAGGGAACATATAGAGAACAAATAGAGAATGTATACATAGGGAACATATAGAGAACAAATAGAGAATGTATACATAGAACACATACAGTGAACAAACAGAGAATGTATACATATTACACATACAGTGAACAAACACAGAATGTATACATAAGGCACATATGGAGAACAAACAGAGAATGTATACAAAGGGAACATATAGAGAACAAAAAGAGAATGTATACATAGGGAACATATAGAGAACAAATAGGGAATGTATACATAGGGAACATATAGAGAACAAACAGAGAATGTATACATAGGGAACATATAGAGAACAAACAGAGAATGTATACATAGGGAACATTTAGAGAACAAATAGAGAATGTATACATAGGGAGCATATAGAGAACAAACAGAGAATGTATACATAGGACACATACAATGAACAAACAGAGAATGTATGCATATGGCACAGATAGTGAACAAACAGAGAATGTATACATAGGGCACATATAGAGGCAAACAGAGACTGTATACATAAGGCACAGATAGTGAACAAACAGAATGTGTACACAGGGCACAGATAGTGAACAAACAGAGAATGTATACATAGGACACATATAGTGAACAAACAGAGAATGTATACATAGGACACATATAGTGAACAAACAGAGAATGTATACATATGACACATATAGAGAACAAACAGTGAATGTATACATAGGGAACATATAGAGAACAAACAGAGAATGTATACATAGGGCACATATAGAGAACAAACAGAGAATGTATACATAGGGCACATATATAGAACAAACAGAGAATGTATACATAGGGCACATATAGAGAACAAACAGAGAATGTATACATAGGGCACATATAGAGAACAGAGAATGTATACATAGGACACATATAGAGAACAAACAGAGAATGTATACATAGGGCACATATAGAGGCAAACAGTGAATGTATACATAGGGAACATATAGAGGCAAACATAGACTGTATACATAAGGCACAGATAGTGAACAAACAGAGAATGTATACATAGGGCACAGATAGTAAACAAACAGAGAATGTATACATAGGGCACATGTAAAAAATGAACAAAAATTTGGAGACTAAACAAAGGACAGGAACAATGAACAAACAGACATTGTATACACAGGACAAAAATAATGTTAAAAAAGTGACTGTTTAGTACACAGAGTACAAATGAGCAAACAGAGAATATATACACTATTGGCACAAGTTATGAACAAACAGAAAATGAATACAAAGGCCATAATTAATGGACAAAAAAGAATACAAAGGGTTCAAAGAAAGGGCAAACAGAGAATGATAACAAAGGGTTAAGAGAATGGGCAAACAGAGAATGAATACAAAGGGTTAAGAGAATGGGCAAACAGAGAATGAATACAAAGGGTTAAGAGAATGGGCAAACAGAGAATGAATTCAAAGGAATAACAGAATTGAAAAGCAGAGATCAGAATGATTATACGCCATATAGAAATTAAGACAAATTATGGTGAAAAATGTAGAGAGAATAGAAATACATGACAAAGGACACAGACAAACACTCAGCATTTAGCTAATTTACATACTCTAAATCAACAATATCCCATAACCAAGTTTCTGGGAAATAACTTCTAACAGTGGCTGGTGGTGCATTTCCGGCCTCGACTTTGCTATTTGTCTTATCCTCTTCATTGTCAGCAACAGCTAAAAGATAAATTGAAATACAACTGCATGCAGGTGTGTGCAATTAATTTAATATGTGTGTAAATAATTTTATAATGTATGTAAATAATTCAGGTCATGTGTAAATGATTTAACATGTTTATAAAGAATTTAAGATGTGTGTAAATAATTCATGTGTAAATAATTTAATGTGTAAAAAATTTTTTAAGGTAAAATTAATAACATTTTTAAAAGAATTAAAGGGAGTATATCAGGGAAAAAACAACACTACAAATGTCTTAAAAAATAAAAAATTTTTTTTTTAAAATGAATAAAAAGCATCTTGTTATCATATATAAAATCAAATCCAAACAGTCAATATTTCAATCTGAATGGTAAACTTGAAACAAATTCCCACTCTAAAAATAGACAGCACTTAAATACTGCTTGATGACCTTCACATCATCATTTGGACTCTTTCTAAGTTAAAACAATGAATGAATAGAATGAATGAATAGGGTTTTACTGCGTACCAACACATTATAGGTTATTTGACACCAACAAGAAGGAAGATTCCAGGTTCACTCTACATGTACAGAAACAACAAATTAACATACAGATTAAAAAAAAATACATCAACAAATGAATATGCAGAATGAACCTAGAACCTTGATACCTGCAGAACTGCAGAGTTTCAGCAAATTCTATCATATTACTCAATTTGTCGCTTCTTACGACATGCATAAGCCACAGTGATCCTATTCTTGCCATCACTCATGGCTCCCTGAAACCACACAGGGGTTGATAATTTAACCTCAATAGCGAACATGACAAAAAATGATAAACATGATGTCTGAACAGTAGTCATTTTTCATTTTTGTAAAACATAAAATACAGTATACCCCCGAACACACGCGCCCTCACTAATAAAGACCCTGGGGGCATTTGGTATTTATATACTTTTTTACAAATTGGAATAATTGATGGAATTTATCATATGTGATAATTATAAACTTTAATTATCCAAAACCAATATTAATTTAGCTTAGCTACTATACATGAATTCCTAGATTTTCATCCAAATGTATTTCAAAATAGAGGCAGGGGATGGTGGGGAACTAGTGCAACTTTAACAATTTTTTATCTTTCAACTTTTCAAATATTTAAAATGGAAATGTCATATTTAGGCATGATTTAAAAGATGACCCTTTAAAGATCAACTGGTTTTTAATGCGGTTCTGTTTTTGGCAAACATTACAGTTCTGTTGATGTTTTTTTTTTAAACAAAAAGAATTTTTGGCAATAAAATATGTCGGGATGGGTCATGAAATGGGGCCCCCTTATTTTCATGCCATCCCGACCCTTTTTATTTTTCTGAAAGAAAAACAAATTAAAATAAAAAAAAAAATATATATATTTTTTTTTTAAATGAAAATAAAAAGTAAAATCCTCCCGCCCTCCTCGTTTTTAAGAAAAATTTGGATGATAATCTAGCAATTAATTTATAATGGCCTTATGCTAATCTATATTAGCTCAAATGCAGTAGGAATTCCTCTTGAGTCTGTTTCCAGGTATTGAGTGTGGTTTCCGACTGATCACCGAGTGGAGCCTGCTGAGTTTGAGCCCATGACCTCTGCCTTGACTGGTAAACACATCATCCGCAGTACTATACTGCCTCGCTCATTTACTTTGTTAGAAAAACCAATGTTGCTCCACCCCATCTGCACCAATAAGCACCAACTTGTGGGAGTTTTAAGTTTATTTCATAAATTGTCACAATTATATGGTAAGTTTTTCGCAAAATTGAAACATTACATTTTTTTTAATTTCTATATTCCTAACACTCACATTTACTTGAGTTCAATATTCATGTACATGCAAAACAGTCTTGGTATAAACAATCTTAAAGGTAGCATATCAGGAACAAGCACTTTAATTTATTGAAACAAAATCCCCATTCTTAAAATAGACAGAACTTAAATTCATATTGTATGACAAACTTGAAGCATTCGTAACCTTTCAGACTCTTTCTAACCAGCTGTATATAAACGGATCAAATTGAAATTAAAATAAAATCATGTGACTCATTTAAAAAATAAGTCACAAAAAAAGTGGGAAATCTATTCTAGTCTAACCTAAAGCTCGTAGCCCAAGTTAGGAAATCCCTTTTCAATATTATATTATTTTGGCATGTTTAAATAAATATCTTTTTGAACATACGTGTTCAGTTAGTTTATAGAGGCATAATCATATCCTTTGAAAGTCATCTTGATTAAAAAAACATACATATATATGTGTGTACATTGGAGGTGGTGACCTATTTGTAGCATTTGCGATAATAATTGTTTATTTATTACCAAATATCATCTTCGGGACATAATTATGAAGTTGCTCATTCTGTTTGTAACCATTTAAAACAATTTGTTGTAAAGCTTTTGACTGTAGTACAGTTTCTGACGACGAAGATGACATTTAAGTTACATTAAATTCAGACTTTTAAAATGACCAATAAATAGCCAATTAGTGGAAGATCATGATGCAATTACGCCAAAATTTTCTGCATGTTCTTTAAATAAGATTTACAGGTACATGTACAATAAATTCTCTCACAGACATTCCAGATGTGTTAAAAAGATGTGGACTTTTGTAATATTTTTCAACATTTAATATAGAACAAGAAAAAATATTATATTGTCATAAAAAGTATATATCTTCTATGCAATTGCCAAATTTTGTATCTATATTGAATAGGGTTATGTAGGGACAGCGCAAGAAAAAAACATGCATGGTATGGTTTAACCGGAGCAGTCCAAAGACTTCATAACTGCGGCACTATAGCGTCAAATTTTTGCATGATGTTTAACTGGCGAAATCACATCTTGTCAAAGTATACACCGGACACCTGGGATGTGGTACATACATCTCCTTTCAGCCATTTACCATACACATCTCTGTTTCACTCTTCCTTGCATTGTGCAATGATGCCTGAAGTTCATTTAGATTTGACCAGTTAAACGTTGTGCAAATATTTGATGTTGTTGACATCTTAAAACTCTGTGTAGCCATTCCGTGCATATTTTTTAGCACCATTGCAATACTAACGGTATTCAATATCAATATGAAATTTGGCAATTGCATAGAAAAATATTACAGTTAATGGCAATATAATTTTTATTCTTGTGTTATAACAAATGTTAAAAATGTTACAAAAGTCCACATATTTAAGATGTACACATCGTACGTACTGTACCATTACTGATTATACTTTCACAGGGACATACGTACTGTACCATTACTGATTATACTTTCACAGGGACATACGCACTGTACCATTACTGATTATACTTTCACAGGGACATACGCACTGTTCCATTACTGATTATACTTTCACAGGCATACGCTCTGTACCATTACTGATTATACTTTCACAGACATACGCACTGTTCCATTACTGATTATACTTTCACAGGGATATATGCACTGTACCATTACTGATTATACTCTCACAGACATACGCACTGTACCATTACTGCTTATACTCTCAAAGACATACGCACTGTACCATTACTGATTATACTTTCACAGACACACATAGGTATTTACTGTACCATTACTGATTATACTCTCACAGACATACACACTGTACCATTACTGATTATACTCTCACAGACATACACACTGTACCATTACTGATTATACTCTCACAGACATACACACTGTACCATTACTGATTATACTGTCACGGACATACGCACTGTATCATTACTGATTATACTCTCACAGACATACACACTGTACCGTTACTGATTATACTTTCACAGGGACATACGCACTGTATCATTACTGATTATACACTCACAGACATACACACTGTATCATTACTGATTATACTCTCACAGATATACACACTGTACCATTACTGATTATACTCTCACAGACATACACACTGTACCATTACTGATTATACTCTCACAGACATACACACTGTACCATTACTGATTATACTGTCACGGACATACGCACTGTATCATTACTGATTATACTTTCATAGGGACATACGCACTGTACCATTACTGATTATACTCTCACGGACATACGCACTGTACCATTACTGATTATACTCTCACAGACATACACACTGTACCATTACTGATTATACTGTCACGGACATACGCACTGTATCATTACTGATTATACTCTCACAGACATACGCACTGTACCATTACTGATTATACTCTCACGGACATACGCACTGTACCATTACTGATTATACTCTCACAGATATACACACTGTACCATTACTGATTATACTCTCACAGACATACGCACTGTATCATTACTGATTATACTCTCACAGACATACACACTGTACCGTTACTGATTATACTTTCACGGACATACACACTGTACCATTACTGATTATACTTTCACAGGGACATACGCACTGTACCATTACTTATTATACTTTCACAGGGACATACGCACTGTACCATTACTGATTATACTTTCACGGACATACACACTGTTCCATTACTGATTATACTTTCATAGGGACATACGCACTGTACCATTACTGATTATGCTTTCACAGTCATATGCTCTGTACCATTACTGATTATACTCTCACAGACATACGCACTGTACCATTACTGATTATACTTTCACAGGGACATACGCACTGTACCATTACTGATTATACTGTCACGGACATACGCACTGTACCATTACTGATTATACTCTCACAGACATATGCACTGTACCATTACTGATTATACTCTCACAGACATATGCACTGTACCATTACTGATTATACTCTCACAGACATACGCACTGTACCATTACTGATTATACTCTCACAGACATACGCACTGTACCATTACTGATTATACTCTCACAGACATACGCACTGTACCATTACTGATTATACTTTCACAGACACACATAGGTATATACTGTACCATTACTGATTATAGTTTTACAGACAATCATAGGTATACACTGTACCATTACTGATTATACTTTCATAGACACACATAGGTATATACTGTACCATTACTGGTTATACTTTCACAGAAACACATAGGTATATACTGTACCATTCATGGGACGTCTGTTTTGCTTCAACTCTATTGAATATAATAAAATATAATCAGAATGACTTCTCTTTCACCAAAAATGTCTTAAGTTTTACTTAAATACTTAAAAACTCAACTAAATGTTTAATAGTTGCTTATTATATTATCACTATTAATAAAACCATATTCAGTTGTACTGAAACTGGCCTAAAACCATGATCACATGGATGCTTTTCTTTTTTTTTTAAGACTTAACTACATTTTGACTGGTTATTTATCTGTTATATCATCACTATCAATAAAACCATATTCAGTTTTACTGGAACCAGTCTAAAATCATAATCACCTGGATTCTTTTCTTAAGTGATTTAAGTTTTCAAGTATTTAAGTACATGCATAAAACCTAACGAGTAAATTCACACAGCAGCAAAAAGCATTTACATGTATATAAATTGTACATTTAGAATATCTGGGATTACAATACTTCAAGACAGTGGTTAAGTTAATGTTTTTATTATTTGTCCTGGGTATACATTTTCGGAGGTTTGTATGATTTAAATTGTTCCCCTCTGGCAGAAGAGACATTTATGTCAAGAGACAATTTTTGCCGATGCAAGTGTACATAAATTCATATAATGCAATTTTTGTCAATTCAAGGACCATAACACTCAACATTATTTATCCAATTTGGCCAGTTCAAGAACTTGTCCAAGATTTATCATTGCATAACAACTGTGTAAGTTTAATGAAGATCAAATATAAATTGTGAGCGCTAGAGTGCACACAACATCAAATAAACATAATTTTTGACAATTCAAGGGCCATAACTTTGACAATATTTATCTGACTGACCAGTTCAATTTTTAAGAACTCATTCAATATATTATGGTTATAAGATAACTGTGTAAGCCTGTCGAAGATGAAATGGAAACTGCAAGTGCTAGATGCTGCTGCATCATACACACAAGGTCAAATAACACAATTTTTGACAATTCAAGGGCCATAATGCATTTTTTATGATTCGAAGGCCATAACTGTGACAATAGTTATCTGAATTGACCAGTTCAAGGACTTAATTGTTCCAGATTATGGTTATACATGTACAGTAAAACCCACCTAACGACCACCCCAATATTAAGACCACCCCGCTATTATGGGCATTTAATTTAGGGACAGATTTTTTCCTTCTTTATTCAATGGTCGTAACTCCTATAATATGGGCACCCCGCTAATCTGGCATTATGATCACCAAATCTGTCCCAAACACGGTCTTTGTTCTATTTTCACACCCTTAATTACGACCACGTGTGTGACCAATGATGCTTCGAGGAAAAATTTATGACATAATCAACGAGCCGATTTGTGGTTTTCATTAAAGGTGTGACGTTTTCAGGTAAACAAAGCGATAAAGGACACCGCAGAGAGTGTTGTAAAATCAAACTATGTGGTCGATAGAATATGAAACCTGCCAAAAACAATTGGCTACGAAGAATGAAAAACAGTAAGTTTGCATCTTTTAATTGGTTAATTGTTATTTGAGTGATATCGATGGTCTTTTGTGATGTGGATTCTCGGCGAAAGCATCCTTCGTATCTCTGGCAAAGACAAACAAGGTCGGCATGTTGAAACCAGACAGATGACTTATGTAACCGACAATTCAGACAAGCTCTTCATCAGCATAGAGACCTGTATTGATCTTGGCATTATCTCTGACAGCTTTCCCACTGTGGGTGAGATAAACGAAGTGCAACAAACCGCAATGACAGCAACTTTGCAGAACGACCTTCACAACACTGAAACTATTCTAAGTGTCAGCAACCAGATGACAATCTGTGAATGCCCTAAACGCCAGCTACCACCTCCACCCCTAGAAAGCTGCCTTATGAACCAATGGAATCCAATCGCATAAAACTGCAGGAATTCCTCATTGACCACTATAGATCTAGCACGTTCAACACCTGCAATCATCAACCGTTAGCGTTGATGACTGTCCTCCAATGCGATTAATGGTAGATCCCAATGCTGAACCTGTTGCTCACCACACACCTGTACCTGTTCCACTTCATTGGCAGGATGAAGTTAAAGCTGGACTTGACCAGGATGTTCGACTTGGTGTACTTTAACCAGTTCCCATCCGTGAACCTGTCACTTGGTGCCATAGGATGGTCATAAATTATGTGCTAAGAAAAACGGTAAACCACGCCGCACTGTTGATTTTCAGCCTCTCAACGCACACGCGACAAGGGAAACTCATCATACACCTTCACCATTTCACCAAGCTAGATTAGTGCCTCATGGCAAGAAGAAGACAGTCCTTGATGCCTGGAATGGTTACCACAGTGTGTCCATTCATAGAGATGATTGCCATCTCATTACATTTATTACACCATGGGATAGATATCGTTACAAGACCGCTCCTCAGGGATACATCGCATCTGGTGATGGCTAAACCAGACAGTATTATGAAATTGTAGCAGATATATCAAACAAGACTAAATGTGTAGATGCCGTCCTTCTCTGGGCTGATTCCCTAGAGGAAAGCTTCTTTCAAGCTGTCCATTGGCTTGACATCTGTGGACAACAAGGTATCACACTGAACCCTGAAAAGTTTGTATTTGGACAAGACTCTGTGGAATTTGCTGGATTCGAAATAACATCAAATAGTGTCCGTCCATGCATGAAATACCTTCGTGCTATCATAGATTTCCCGGCACCCAAGAACCTTACTGATGTGCGGTCCTGGTTTGGCCTTGTGAACCAAGTGTCCTATGCCTTCAGTATGGCCAAAAAGATGCTACCATTCAGGCAATTATTGAAACCTGGAATATCCTTTGTTTGGGACGACGACCTCAACAATGCTTTTGAAGCATCCAAAGCTGCAATCATAAGTGAAATTGAAGAAGGTGTAAAAATAGTTGACCGCAGTAAACCAACATGTCTTGCTACTGACTGGTCCAAGACTGGCATCGATTTTTGGCTATTTCAAAAACACTGCAACTGTCCAGAACAGGAACCATTTTGCTGCCGTACAGGATGAAAGATCACACTCGTGGGCAGTAGGTTCACTCATTCTGCTGAATCCCGTTATGTGCCAGTTGAAGGCGAAGCCCTGGCAGTTGCTGACGCTCTGGATAAAGCAAGATATTTCGTTGTGGGATGCGAGAATCTCAACATCACCGTTGACCACAAACCTCTATTGAAAATACTTGGTGACAGGTCTCTGGAAGACATCTCTAACTCTCGCCTCAGTAACTTAAAGGAGAAGACCCTCAGGTACCGATTCCGTATGATTCATGTGCCAGGCGTCAAACACCGAGCCGCTGACTGTGTCTCTCGTCACCCAGCTGGTAACCCTGAGAAACTTACACTTACAGATGACATAGCAGCTATCAATCAATATGTTTCGATTCCGGCAACACTGCTACCTTCCAAAACGTTCTTAGCAGGCATATGTGCTTCTGAAACAGATACTAATACTATAGAGGAGTGTGTTATTGCATCAGCTACATCTTCACTTAACTCGCTCGCAATGAAATCAGTGACATGGGAAAGAGTCCATATCGCCACAGCAAGTGATGACAGCATGAACCAACTACTTGACCTTATCGAGTCTGGTACACCCAACTCCCGTCATGAGTTCCCTGTACCACTGCGGGACTATTTCCAATTTCGGGACCACCTCCATACCGTCGATGGTGTCATACTATACAAGGATCATATAGTAATACCTCCCTCCCTTCGACATGACATATTAACTGCTTTACATTCTGCTCACCAAGGTGTCACCTCTATGATCTCGAGAGCTGAGGCTTCAGTATTTTGGCTTGGAATTACTCTTGCCATTACATCATACAGAACCGGATGTAACCACTGCAATCGCATCGCCCCCTCCAACCCAAGTGCACCACCCTATCCACTGATATCACCAGACTATCCATTTCAGTGTGTCTGTGCCAACTTCTTCCACTACAAAGGAGTCAATTACCTGGTTGTCGTCGACCGATACTCTAACTTGCCAATCGTTGAACGATCATCTGATGGTGCAGCTGGGCTCATAACTTGCCTACGACGTACATTTGTAACCTTTGGCATACCTGATGAACTAAACTCTGATGGTGGGCCTGAATTTACAGCCACAGTTACACGACAGTTCCTTATAGACTGGGGTATACATCACCGCCTCTCCTCAGTTGCTTACCCTCACAGCAACTGTCGGGCTGAAGTGGGTGTCAAGACTGTCGAGTGTCTCATTGCTGACAATACTGGTCCCAATGGCGATCTTGACACTAGTGCATTCCAACGTGCTATGCTCCAATACAGAAATACCCCCGACAGAGATACAGAGCTTTCCCCTGCAATGTGTTTTTAGCCATCCGATACGGGACTTTATCCCGATCCCACCCGGCAGATATAAACCACACCATACCTGGCGAGAAACCATGGCTGCTAGAGAAGAGGCACTACGAAACCGTCACATGAAAGAAGCCGAACATTGGTCAGAACATACCAAAAGACTCTTGCCACTCGCTATCGGTGACCATGTTCGCGTTCAAAACCAAATTGGGCCTCACCCGCTCAAATGGGACAAAACTGGCATCGTCATTGAGGTCCGCCAATTTGACCAGTATGTTGTGAAGATGGATGGATCTGGGAGAGTTACACTATGCAACAAAAAAATTTCTACGAAAATACATACCTGTCAAGACACCCCAACAGACACGGACCATCGAGAACTACATATTACATAGACAACTCGAACCTGTCTCAACAGTTACTGAACCCGACAAGATGACAGAAAGTTCTGGACCCTCTCACCCTTATTCAGTAACACAGACTCCAGTAACACCGAGTTCCTCTAAATTAACACCAGGGTCACCTCTGTCACCTGTCTTGTCGACTGGACCGGCAACACCAGTCAATAGTACTCTGTCAACTCGTGTAATACTGGACAGATCGTCATCTAGACTTAACAACAATTTGGAGCGCCGCCATTTGACCTTTAACCGGGCAGTACCTGACCAGAATCATGAACAACCGCTAACCACACGGCCATCAGTTACAAAGGTCACAGATAATGAACATAACCCCGATCTTACACCCAGCGACCCACAACGACGATCCAGCTGTGTCACTCGCTCTCCAACCTGGCACTCAGATTATCAGATGAACTAACAATATTCATGACATTGTGTCTATCTGAAACTGTTTCACATAACTTAAGAGACATTAGTTTGTGTTAACTTCATTATTTTCACAAGAATTATGATATGAACTTACGAAATTCAGGACAGTGTGTTTAACTTCCACTTTTGCACATAACCTAAAGGACATTATAGTTTGTGCTTATTTGATTATTCTTGTTTCATTCAATTTTTGTTGTTGATTATCATGTTTAATTTCAGTATTAGCCACTTAAACTTAAAAGTATTATAGCTTCCAAATACTTGGAGGGAGATAGAAGGTTATGACATTCCTATGTACATGTGTTAATTGAACTAATCATATTCTGTTACATTCCAGATGACCGTGGTCATTGCTATACATAAAGACTTGTAAAAGACAAATAGACAGTGTTCTTATTTAATTTTGAAGAAGAACAATCTGAAAAAGATATGTAATAGTATTCATAAAATAGTAAAAATATGCATAAAATAAAAATCCTATGCATAAAATAGTAACATTTGAAATGGATAAAATTGTAACAATATGCATGTATGCATAAAATAGTAAAAAAAAAAAAAAAAAAAAAAAAAAATGTAATTATATAGATATATCAGGGCTTCTAAAATTACCGTTTTTATCAGTCTTTGGACTGATTTCTACCGTTCATTTGATTGTTTTGTCACCAGGTCAATTACCAATTTAGGGGAGTTTTTCGAAAAAGTTAAACGCTATGTAACATGCCTTCGATGTGTGATCAGTGACCCATATCGGTTCATCAAAACAGTTTTGCTTCTTGCTTCAGGTATTGTACTGCTTGCTGTAATGTGTCGTTACTTGTTTGCTGGTGTCGTTTTTTTTTCAAGTGGTCAAAGCTGGGACTTTCGGACCGAAAATTGCTTGCGTCATTAAAATATTTAATAGAACTGCGCGGTATTACTTGTTTGTTTGGCTTTTTTAATTATTGCTTTAATTATAATATTAATGACATTAATTAAGGAAAGTGATCAAACCTGGACCGATTTTATTTTGATGTTGGACCGGAATTGTTTGCGTTAGCCATAATGTTTGGAAAACAGTTGACCACAGTAAAGATCTGTGTATCATCAATGTAACTTGAACTAAATAATTAATATAAAATATACATACCGTTTATATATATTATACATTAATTTGATATATTTCCTCCATATTACTAACTTTGCATTCCAAAATCATGCTTTAATTTTCAAA
The DNA here is from genome assembly GCA_029582155.1 of Panopea generosa. NCBI lineage: Eukaryota > Metazoa > Mollusca > Bivalvia > Adapedonta > Hiatellidae > Panopea > Panopea generosa. The sequence goes on along the minus strand of CM055900.1, from coordinate 19,183,828 downwards.
AAGAAACAACATAAACGAGGACTTGAAATCATGTACGTTTCACCCTTACAATATCCCTTTGATGTTAGCCGACGTATGGTCACAGTCACCAAAGAGACAACAGCCAACGTGTTGTTTCATTCAATACATGCAATGAAATTGTGCAGTTTGTTTGTGTTCACTTAAAATAGGATTTCGTCAATAAGTATTACATTCCATTTTAAATATTTCCATTAGATGCAAACCTTTTTTTAATGATTTGATAATTTAATAGGAATCAGAGTTGAAAATGGTTGTATGCAAATTTACATATATTCATATATAGTTCAGCGAGAATAATACTACTATTTGTTAGTCTGTTTAAATGTCACATTCAATAATAAGTGCTTCTGACAATGTTCAAAGCATTGAATGTGGCACTGACTCGGGATGAACCGAGGCTATATCCAGTATACACGATACTTCCGGTTTACATCCTGAATCTATTTTTTGCGTGAAATTGACTGAAACTGATTCATTCAAATGAGAATACATGATGTTGGTAATAATAATGTACATATTTAGAAAAGTTTAGTGAAATTAAACACAGATAGCATGAAAAATAAATGAACTGATCAAACTGAGCGGTGAGCGGGGTATTGGGATATATATACATGCATGGGCATAATGTAGAGTGGTTTTAAAAGGAAAAGTGTGATTCTATGGCAGCAATTCTTACGGCAATAAAAACCTTGGACCGATTTGCATTTTGGAATTTTAGAAGCCTTCATATAATATATATATTTATATATATATGCATGAAACAGTAACACTATAGTAAAAATATATACAACAGTAGCGACAACATGCAAAAAAATAGTATAAGTATGCATAGCATAGAAACAATATTTGCATGCATAATATAGAAACAATATACATAGAAAATCTTAAATGTGTAATGCAAATGATATGTATAACATATGCATTATTACAGACATCAATTAAAATTATGTATTGCATATTTCATATTGTATCAATTTGACAGTGTGCATCAATAAAATGATTGTACAGTTAAATCTGTCTTAACAAGAGGGCCAAGATGGCCCTTTATTGCTCACCTGACTGACCTTGAGTCACCAAACTTAAGTAGATTATATAATACATGTACACTCAAAATTCCAGAAAGACGAGATGGGCAAGTAGTTAGAATTTTTATTTGTTTTGAAGATGTAACAGATGCGTAGAAGAGTTCAAACTTGGTAGATGTTCACCCATGGTAAATGTCAGTGAACTTACATCAAAATCAGGTCAGTAGATTCTGACAAAAAGGCTTTTGAAATTTTTACTATAGCTGCCGACTGTTCCAAGCCAAAGTCTTCGAACTAAGATAAAAATCCAGTTCCAGCACAAAACTAACCTGTTATGTTTGAGAACGGTTTCAAACTAAAGCATCAGACTTAACTATTGTGCATGAAACAATCCACAGTTCCAGCAAAATAAATATTCCTATGAGTTTCAAACACAAGCCTTCCCAAAGTCTATTGCTTGAAAGAATCTTTGTCGCAGTGCACACTCCCCTAAAAACAATTAAGCTCCTTCTCCAAGATTTCAAGTACACTTTGACACTGAAACTTCTTGCTGTGAAGAAACTAGCTAAAAATATGGTATTGCTTTATTATGAAGCAGTAAACCATCCCTGTCTGAACTATCAAAACTCTAATTTTAGAGTTTAGACTTTAATATTCAGAAAAACACCTATTTTAAAATGGTTCATGATATATGAATAATATTTCAACCATTGATTATAATTGTATCATTCATCTTTTTATGATGAATTATCTTTTAAAACTTATATCTGGTATTATATTGTATAATAATAGCAAAAAAAAAGTTTATTTAAAGAGTTTATTACCTCTTCTTAAAATATTTGCTATAAACAGACATTTATGCTATAAAATAACAGAAGTAATTTGACATAAAACTAACCCCACCCCCTGGCTGCCATGTTTTTTGACGAATCAAGATGGCTTGAACAAACTTGGTAGAGTCACCCAAGGAACATTTCTGTGAAATTATTTTAAAATCGAGCCAGTAGTTTCTGACAAGAATTTTTTTAAGTTTTTAACTTTTTACTAATTAAACTTGCCCCGCACCCTGGGGGCCATGTTTTTGGATGAAACAAGATGGCTTGAAAAAACTTGGTAGAGGGTCCCCCAAGGAACATTACTGTGAAGTTATATAAAAATTGGCCCAGTGGTTTTACAGGAGAAGTTGTTGAAAGCTAAAAGTTAACGACGGACGACAGACGATGCCAAGCGATCACAAAAGCTCACATATGAGCCTTCAACTCAGGTGAGCTAAAAAGCCAGTCAAGAGAATGATCAAAAGTGGCCATTTTTTGACAGGTTGTTGCTTAATATAGGTTAGTTTGCTCTAAAAGCATAGTTATGGGAAATAGCCATGTGACTCCTTAAGACAAGTGACTGGTCAATAGAGGTGACCGCTGGTTTTACTGTACAGTCAAATGTGTGTGATTGGTCACCTCTATTAAGCAGCCACTTGTCTTATGCAACCACTTTTGCTTTTTTCCAATTTCCTATTTCTATGCTTTCAGATCAAATTAACCTCTATTAAGCAACAACCTGTATTAAAATACCACTTTTGCTCCCTCCATTGGCTGGCTGCTTAAGACAGGGTTGACTGTTTATATCAGTAAAACAACATCTTTGCTAAAACCTGTTTCAATCACAGAAAACATATAAAAACATAATTACTTTAACATATATTACCTGTATGTTATTCATGAACTACTTTAAATGTTCAATAATTGAATTAAACATGGAATGGTAACGCAATCTGCATCTAATCAAATACAGTAGTGATGAAATATAAAACGACATTTCTACAACATTGTTTCATTTATATAATTTATAAACACATAAAACAATTGATTTATACAACATAAATCAATAAGAGAAATGTATATAATAACTGTATAGTACACTACAAATCAATTATTTACATGGAACTTGCATGAAACATTTAAATGCATAAATCAATCAATTTGCATTGATTAGAAAATATATATAAAAAAAATCTTACCTTATACAGTATGAATATTGGAGTGATGGAATGCATAATACAGTTGTAATGATACAATTTAATTATGTTATGCATAGAAGCAATGATGAATGGTACAATAAAAGATTGTTAAATTGTTTAATTGATGGCGAAATCTGCAAAACTAAGTACATTGTACTAGATAAAATTAATTATGTATAAAGCCATAATAAATTAATTGCTAGATTATCATCTCCGCCCGCCCCCTAATTTTCATGCTGCCCAGACCCTGTTTTTTTTATTTTCATTAAAAAAAAAAAATTAATATTATATATAAATATATATTTTTTTTAATTTTTTGTTAATTTTTTTTTTTTATTAAAAAAACATCAAAACATCAAAAATAAAATCCTCACGCCCTCAATTTATAATATAAATTGATTTAAATGAATTATGTATTACATGTATGTTCTATATTATAAATCATTAATGAAATGCATGAAACATCAACCTATATATTACCATTCAGTGGTGTTACACAAACTAAGCCGACACTTAAATGATGTGTAAGCCTACCTAAGGTTCTTTTATAGAGGTCTGGGGGCATGCCGTCCGGAAAATGATTTTAAGGATGCATTTCCTGTGTTTTGTAAGGGGGCATTTCAAGGAAATAATTAAAATAATGCATTTTTACACAGAAAAAATATTAATATAAAAAAATACAAGGCTGGGTACTGTTTGTGTGTATGTGTGTGTGGGGGTGAGGGTATATATTTAGATAAAAACAAGAGGCCCAAGAGGGCCTGAGGACGCTCTACTGACTCATAGTGGCCATAGCACTTTTTGAAATTCTCCTATGCAATAGAAATATCGGGGCGGGGTCATTTTTAACCCTAGGGACAAGATTTGAACAAATCTAACAAAACTATAGTTGGTCATCATTACTACATAAACATTTTGAAAATATGCTGGGCCGTTCATGAGGAGAAGATTTTTTAAGTTTTGAACTATATTTAGTAACTGCGGCCATCTTGGATTTCAGATAAAAAAAAAAATCTTCTGTATAGTCTCCTATGCAACAGAAACATGCATGTGAAGTTTCAGTTTAATCGGCCTAGTGGTTTCAGAAGAGATGAAAGAAAAAGAGAATTTTCTGTTTTCCCATATTATCCCTATGTAAAATTCTTAGTCCCCTTACAGGGCTTCTATAAATTTTAGCCCCTTAATTCTTATCTGCAATCGAACCCCTACACATAGGGATAATTTATGCCAAATATGAACAAATGTGACGTACCGGTTCTTAAGAAAATGATTTTAGTAATTCCCAATTTTTACCCTTTTGGGGCCCCTCCTGACCCCTTAAGACAGTGGAACCTATTCATTTTTACAAAATCTGAACCTCCTTCACCAAACAATGCTTCTGTGAAGATATAGGCAAAATCATTTCCATTTAAAAAAAAAAATAAAAAAAATATTATAATGACATGTGTCCCCCTAATTGAACCCTCGGGAGGGGGGGGGGGGTCATATTGAACCCTAGGGACACCATTTGAACAAATCTAACAATACTATAGTTGGTCATCATTACTACATAAACATTTTGAAAATCTGTTGGGCCGTTCATGAGAAGAAGATTTTTTAAGTTTTGGACTATTTTTAGTAACAGTGGCCATCTTGAATTTCAGTTCGAAAATTAAAATCTTCTATATAGTCTCCTATGCAACAGAAACATGCATGTGAAGTTTCATTTTAATAGGCCTAATGGTTTCAGAATAGATGAAAGAAAAAGAGAATTTTCTGTTTTCCCATAGTATCCCTATATAAAATTCAAAGTCCCCTTAAAAATTACAGGGCCCCTATAAATTTTAGCCCTTAATTCTTATCTGCAATCAAACCCCTACACATAGGGATAATTTATGCCAAATATGAACAAATGTGACATACCGGTTCTTAAGAAAACGATTTTAGTAATTCCCAATTTTTACCCTTTGGGGCCCCTCCTGACCCCTTAAGACAGTGGAACCCAGTCATTTTTACAAATCTGAACCTTCTTCACCAAACAATGCTTCTGTGAAGATATAGGCAAAATCATTTCCATTTAAAAAAAAAAATAAAAAAAATATTATAATGACATGTGTCCCCTAATTGAACCCTCGGGGCGGGGTCATATTGAACCCTAGGGACACCATTTGAACAAATCTAACAATACTATAGTTGGTCATCATTACTACATAAACATTTTGAAAATCTGTTGGGCCGTTCATGAGCAGAAGATTTTTTAAGTTTTGGACTATTTTTAGTAACGGCGAACATCTTGAATTTCAGATCGAAAAAGAAAAATCTTCTGTATAGTCTCCTTTGCAACAGAAACATTCATGTGAAGTTTCAGCTTAATTGGCCTAGTGGTTTCAGAGAAAGTGCTGCTAACAGACGACAGACGACGGACGACAGACAACGCGCCATCGCATAAGCACTTCTTGCCTTTGGCCAGTAGAGCTAAAAACCAGATATGATGAGTTAAATTTCAAAATCATATTGATTATATTGATACCTGAACAACTTTTGTATAATATTGTATGATGTCTTACATGAAATAAAAGATATTTATCATTGAAAAAAAAAGAAACATTTTTATTTTTTGAAGATTTTACTAACAAAACATATTTGACAATCATGTTTCACAACCAAATATACATTACAATTAGGCTTTTTTTCTGATAATGCTTAAAAAACAAACATACAAAAAAAGTATGTACAGCATAAAAAACTTTATCATCTATTTTGTAATAAATCACTATTTAGAATATTGAAAACAATTGTTACAAAACCATTATGCATTATAGTTAAATATACATGTATCAATTTGCTACAAAACCCCAAAAACAAAAGCAATGGCAAAATAATATATATTACTGTAAATAAAAGCAACCGGCCAATGCCACAGCAAAATGTGTCATACATGATTATACAATATGTGCCAATTGATTATATATAAGAGTAAAATAGAAAGAAATAAAATCATTTTTTAAGCAGTGAGGTACACTTCAATAATAGAAGGTAAAGTGAGGTACACTTCAAATTATAAACCAGTTTAGTGAAGTAGATAAAGTGAAGTACACTTCAATTATAAGCCAATTTAGTGAAGTAGATAAAATGAGGTCACTTCAAATTATAAGCCAATTTAGTGAAGTAGATAAAGTGAGGTACACTTCAATTATAAACCAGTTTAGTGGAGTAGATAAAGTGAGGTACACTTCAATTATAAGCCAATTTAGTGGAGTAGATAAAGTTAGGCACACTTCATGTGTAAACAGAAAGGAATTATGTCATAATTTGAAATAAAGAGGTACACTTCAATAGTAAAAGAAATAGTGGAGTAGATGAAGTTAGGTACACTTCAATTATAAACAAATTTGGTGAAATTGATGAAATGAGGTACATTTCAATTATAAACCAATTTGGTGAAGCAGATAAAGTGAGGTTTGCTTCCATTACTAGTATAAACAAATTTATTGGAGTTAATGAGGTGAGGTACACTTCAATTATAAACCAGTTTGATGAAGTAGATGAAGTGAGGTACACTTAAATTACTAGTATAAACCAATTTAGTGGAGTAGATGAAGTGAGGTACACTTCAATTATAAACCAATTTGGTGAAGTAGATGAAGTGAGGTACACTTCAATTACTAGTATAAACCAATCTAGTGGAGAAGATGAAGTGAGGTACACTTCAATTATAAACCAATTTGGTGAAGTAGATGAAGTGAGGTACACTTAAATTACTAGTATACACCAATTAAGTGGAGTAGATGAAGTAAGATACACTTAAATTACTAGTATACACCAATTTAGTGGAGTAGATGAAGTGAGATACACTTCAATAACTAGTATAAACCAATTTAATGGAGTAGATGAAGTGAGGTACACTTCAATTATAAATCAATCAAGTGGAGTAAATCAAGTGAGGTACACTTCAATAATAAGACAATTGAGTGGAGTAGAGGAAGTGACATACACTTCAATAATATAAAAGCTTATTTAGTGCAATAAATAAAGTATAAAGAACACTTTAAAAAATAAGCCAATTTAGTGCAGTTGATAAAGAACACTTCAATTATAAGCTAAATAAAAGGAGGCGATAATGTGCCATACACTTCAATAATAAGTCAAAGCATTGATTCAACATACCACAGAGCAGTAATGCAGACTTTTATCAGTTGTAAAACATGTGAATGCACAGTGGCGATGGGGGTGGGGCAGCTTTTAAATGAACTCTCATAACATTCAAACCTGTGCAAGCGGTCACCTCTTCGAGAAGCAGTCACTTTTCTTAAGCAGCCACATTTATTATTTCCAATTTTTGTGCTTACAGAGCAAATTAACCTGTATTAAGTAACAACCTGTCTTAAAATGTCACTTTTGCTCCTTCCTTTGACTGGCTGCTTAAGACAGGTTTGACTGTCCTTGTAAATTCCAAAAGTTTAATTACCCATTTTAGTGAAATTAGCACAAGCATGTTTATTTTCTTTAATATTTTAAAAGTCTCAGGGTTGGTCTGTGAATTCCAGGGAGTTTGAGGGTCAAGTGCATGATTTAACTCATTTTTACTCGAGACAGGTACATGTACCGGTATATTTTCTTAGTATTTTGAAAATCTTAAGGTCTCCTTGTCATCCTTCTCTCTGCAGATCCGGCATTACATACATTTGTTTTTTTTAGACAAAGTTTGACTGCATGGAAACCAATACAATACTTGGAAAAGATATTATTTTTCTAGTATTGGTCAGTGCTATAACAATCACTGTTTTACAAATTGACCTATATCAGTAGTTACTTCTTCTTTATGTTTTGTATGCAAGGTTACCTTATTCAAGTATATTTATTGTATTCATGTTATTTTAGTGGCTATGTCCCTTGAATGCAACTTCTCAAGTTGTTTATAATATTTTATTTTTTATTTTTCTTACATGTCACTATTACGCAAGGATTAATACTCCCCCCCTCACCCCCCGAGATAATCTTCACAGTCTTTTTATTTCATTAGCGATCATCGTGAAATCTTTTTTACAAACAAACCAACTAAGCCGAGATTGAGGGTCCATGACACTATTTTGTTTCTGCATCATGACCCGCTAACAAGGCCACAATGACCCTGAGGGCATTCGACAATGTGGAATACTGAATCATGCATATTCAACGTTTACTTAACACCATTTTCAACACATTTCAGGCTATATATGGCATATCCAGTTTTATTGGTGGAGGAAGACCTAAGACTGAGTCATACTATATAATAACCATCCTTCCACAAATAACTGACAAACTTTCTTACATAAAGTTTTTTGAGTGGGCAAGATTTGAACTTACGACCTTAGTGGTGAGAGGTAAGTGATCTTGAGGCGGCGCCTTAGACCACTATACCATGGAGGACCCCCTTATGCATATTTAACTACAAAAATTGCACAAGCATTTTTCAAGGTACCTTTTGAAACATTTTGAAATCTCAGGAATCAAGACCGTTGCAGCTTCCCCTTAAAATGCATCATCCACCCCTTCCCTCTCCATACACACTCACAGACACTCTCCCCCCCCCCCCCCCCCCCCCCCCACCAACAAACCAACTCCCCTGTTTTTATTTGAACTCCGACCTGATCACGATGACTAGGGCATTGGTAACTCTGGTATAATGAAACAGATTTAAACCACAGGAGCTTGGAGAGTGCATAATAACATTTATTGGGGGTTGGCAGGTCCCCTAGCATATATACAAAGTCTCGCCCAAACAGACTCTATATATACGCTAGGGGACCTGCCCCCCTCTATTAAACATTATTATCCACTCCCCAAGCACCTCACAGTGATTTAAACTACAGTATATTGTAATTGTCACCTTGATTTCCTTTCCTCATGATATCCGCTTCTGCCATCATTATTGGACCTTAGAATTTAAATGTATGTTTGTAAATTATCATTAACAGTCCAGAATGATTAATTATTGCTTGTATCATCTCGATGTTGATCTATATACAGTGTATTATGGTTTCACATTGTAAGGAACGCAATGCTGCAAATACATTATATATTTTATGATATCAAAATTATGTTAACCACCTTTGCCTGCTAATAAAACAGTTGAATGTTTACCTGAAAACCAAAAAACCAAAAGAAAAATTAATTATTTGAAAGTTATATATATATGTATAGAAAAATTGAAAATATAATAGAAAAAAGTAATAATTTTGATACCAGGTGTCATACGTTGGCCTTCAATATGGTTATAATTGTATTTTTTACCTTCCATAAGTTATGGGTATCTTTTTATGTTATTTTCATTTACAGCGAAACTAGCAGACATGCTTTTTTTATTCTAATATTTCAGAACTCTCAGGGATGGTTTAGGAATTCCAGGGGATCTGTCAGGTTCAATCATATACATGTATTGTCAATATCTCGGGGGCTATCTGCATATTCCAGGGTGTCCTGAATGTTTCAAGTATATTATGTTTCACATCAACTGAAATAGGTACCTTTTTGAATATTAAGGAAATCTCAAGGGGATCCAGAGACCCTAAAATTTTTCCATCCTTACCCTATGCATAACCTACCCCACCCCTCTCCATGCACATTTGCATACATATTTTTGTTTTTAAAACAAGTCGATATGCAACTCTCCATTATTATTTAGTCTCGGACCTGATAACGATGACCTGGGCATTCGGGCAACTGTGGCATATTGAATCAGATTTGAACTACCAGCATTTTGTAATAGTCACCTTCATCATTTTTCATCATCATTTCATTTTCCGGGGGAGCCCCTCCTGCCATCATTATTGGACCTTAGGATTTAAATGTATGTTTGTAAATTATCATTAACAGTCCTGAATAATTAATTATTGCTTGTATCATCTCGATGTTGATCTATATACAGTGTATTATGGTTTCACATTGTAAGGAACGCTATGCTGCAAATACATTATACATTTTATGATATCAAAATTATGTTAACCACCTTTGCCTGCTAATAAAAAAAGTTGAATGATTACCTGAAAACCAAAAACCAAAAGAAAAATAAATTAACTGAAAGTTATGTATACATGAATAGTAAAATTGAAAATATATTAGAAAAAAGTAATAATTTTGACACCAGGTGTCATATGTTGGCCTTTGATATGATTATAATTGTATTTTTTACCTTCCATAATTTATGGGTATCGTTTTAAGGTATTTTCATATTAAGTGAAATTAGTAATGGTCTAGGAATTCCAGGGGATCTGTCGGGTTCAATCATATTTACTTGAAATAGGCATTTTTTTACTACATGTATTGTCAATATCTCGGGGTGTGGGGGGGGGGGGGGCAGTCTGCATATTCCAGGGTGTCCTGAATGTTGTTTTTTATCAACAGAAATAGGTACCTTTTTATATATTTAGGAAATCTCAGGGGATCTGGAGACCCTAACATTTTTCCATCCCTACCCTGTATATAGCCTACCCCACCCCTCTCCATGCACACTTGCATACATAAACCGATATGCAACTCCCCATTATTATTTATTCTCAGAGACCAGGGCATTCGGGCAACTGTGGCATATTGAATCAGATTTGAACTACCAGCATATTCTAATAGTCACCTCCATCTCCTTTCATCATCAACTCGTCTTCCCTGAAAACCCCATCTGGCATTACTGCTACTGGACCTTAAGATTTAAATGTATGTTTGTAAATTATCATTAACAATCGTGAATAATTAATTACTGCTCGTATTATCTCAATGTTGATCTATGTACTGTTTCACATTGTAAGGAACGGTATGCTGTATTTAAAGCAACTACATAATACATTTTATGATATCAAAATTATGTCAATCACCTTTGCCTGCTATATAAATAAAACAGTGAATGTTTACCTGAAAACCAAAAACCAAAGAAAAATTAATTAATTGAAACCGATGTTCACACAAATAGTAAAATTGAAAATATAATAGATAAAAGTAATAATTTTGACACCAGGTGCATATGGAGACCTTTTATATGGTTAAAATTGTATTTTTTACCTTCCAAAAATTTAGGGTAGCTTTTTTATGTTTTCATCATTTAAAGTGAAATTAGTGTAAGTATTTTTTTTGTATTCTAAAAGTTTCAGAGAGTTTATGAATTCCATGGAATCTATCAGGTTAAATATTTACTTAAAATAGGCACTTTTGATACTATTTTCAAAATCTTAGGGGCCGTCTGCATATTCCAGGGTGTCCAGCAAGGTTCTAATATATTACAGTTTTCATATTTTTCTACTGAAATCATAGATACCTTTTTAAATATTTAGGAAATCTCAGGGGATAAAGACACATTTCCAATCCTTCCCCTTTTGCAACCAGTTCCTTTCCACGTCTTCCCCGTACACACTCACATAAAACTTGTTTTTGTTTTTTTCACAAACCTGATTTGCCAGTAACGTAGTTTAGTAAATTTAAAAGTGCAGGCCTAGAATTTTTTACAGAGGTTAAGGGTGGTCCAGTAGCTCCCCAAGAATATTTTGAAAATGTGAATGGCCAATTGGTACATTCTCAGAGGTTTTATATGTGTATTTTTCTTTATACATACATGTATCAATGACTTATGGGTATTTCAAATGCCTACCCATGCAGTGTTTACATAAAGCTATGCCAGTGTTTGCAGCTCCCCATTTTTATTTTATCTCTGACCTGATCATGAATACCAGGGCATCGGCAATGTCTGTGGCATATTGAATCAGATTTGAACTAAACCAACGTTTTCTAAAAGTCACCTTCATCTCTCTCCATCATGGCGTCTTCTTCAGCCTCATTTGCCATCATAAACAGCCCTTTGGATTTAAATGTATGTTTATAAATTTTCATTAAAAAATTCCAGAATAATGAATAATTGCTAGCTAATTTAGTAATATGTTTTTTACATTGTAAGAATGATTGTGCTGATAACGCAAGTAACTTATTATATGATATCAAAATGACGTCAGCCACCTTTTCCTGCTAATAAAATAGTCTACTAGTATATTGTTTACCTGAAAACAAAATAACAAAAGAAAAACTTAATTATTTGAAAGTTATATAATCTATATTATGTATAGTAAGATTGCAATTACAACAGAAAAAGTGCAACATTTTTGACACCAGATGTCATCTGTTGATCTTTAACTTTGTTAATTACAACTATTACCTTCTAAAAGTATAGGATATCTCCATTATTACCATTTGAAGTGAAATAGGTAAATACGCTGTTTTTGTTTTTATATTTTAAAACTCTCAGGAATGGTCTAGGGTCTGTCAGTTTTTTTATCATATTTGCTTGAAATAGGCACTGTTATTTTACTACATGGATTTTTAATATCTCAGGGGCTGACTGCATATTCCAGGGTGTCCAGCAAGGTTCAATATATTATGTTTTCCATCCACTGAAACAGGTACCTTTTTAAATATTTAGGAAATCTCAGATGATCAAGAAACCTTTTTGATCCCTACCAAATGTATCAATCACCCCACCCCTCTCGGATCGTGCACACTTGCATACATATTTTTTTTCCCCACAAACCAGCTGATTTGCAACTCTCCATTTTTATTTAGTCTTGGACCTGATCACGGTGACCAGGGCATTCAGACAACTGTGGCATATTGAATAAGAATTAGACGACCAGCATTTTCTAACAGCTTACCTCCATCTTCCATCCTGATTTCTGCTCTTATACCCTCATTTGCCAGCCATACTGGCCCTTTCAATTTAAATCCATGTTTGTAAATTATCATTAAAAAGTCCAGAATAATGAATTTTTGGCATTACCATCTGGAAGTCGTTATATATGCTTTTACATTATGCTGCATTTAACACAAGTTACGTATCATATGATATCACAATGACGTCAACCATCTTTGCCTGCTAATTAAACAGTCTATAATAACCTGAAAACCATAAACCAAAAGAAAAAGTAATTAATTGAAAGTTTTACTATAATTCATGAATATATAGTAAGATTGCAAATACAATAGAAAAAAAAAAAAAATTTGACACCCAGATGTCATCTGTCAATCTTCAATATGTTTATATATTTTTATCAATTACCTTCAAAAAATGAAAGCGGGTACATCAGGAAGATAACGCTATTAATGTTGTAAAAAATGTTAAAATGGATAAAAAGCATCTCGTTATCATTAAAATTTAAAACCCAAATGGCTTGTAGATAAAACCCAAATGGTTTGGTATGTCAAATCCACCAGAATGTGACAAAATCAATATTTCATTTTGAGTGGTAGACTTGAAACGAAATCCCCATTCTAAAAATAGACAGCAAATAATAAATCATGTTTGACAACCTTTTCGTGATCATTCAGATTTTTTTTTAAGATGAAACAATCTTCACTACATGTTAACCTGTATAATGGATCAAAATGAGTACGAAATGATAAAAAAGAGGAGCGCACATACCGCATATTCACATTAAGTCCCCCTACTGATGATAAAATATACTGGTTATTTACGGCACAGTAATTATAAGTTTCGATGGTACAACACAGCATCTTTCCATTTCCTTATTTCTTTATATAATTATATAGATAGAACAGTGTTGCGCTGAACCTTTCGATATAAAACATATGCAGAGACATAAAACAGTCACAGACGTTCGATTGTCTGTGTACATGCTTAAACGAAAGGAACATCTTCAAAATTATCCTTCAAATTTTGACAAAAATGTTATGCTTCACTAAAATTGCGAAATGACTTCCTTTCATTTGGGTACATACATGGCATTTATTACAATGATAAAGTTACTATATTACGGAAAAGATAATACCAAATACGTACAACATGAAATTTCAAAGAATAATTTCGAAGGTCTATAAGGCAAAGGTTATGACAGATCTAGCTTTAAGCTTGGCAAACATGACTGGAAGAAGACAAAATATTTCATGAAACTGCATGCATAATTATGTACTGCATGAACTGCAATGGTTTTGCCGCTAACAATGATATAAGAATCTTACATGGGTTTGAGGTTGAGATAAAAAGTTATCCCAAGGGACAGAATTTTCTATCTGAACTGAAAAATCCATGAATGTTTTTTTTTTCTTGCATACCAAACACATTGAATACTTGTTTTAACTTAATTTATCATTATATATTTTACGTTTAATTATGTAATTTAAGTCATATATTTTACACGTTAAGTCACCTAGATGGTTCTGATGTCATTGCACGAGAATTTTATCTTTCCCCTAGGGTAAGATAGAAATACCTAACCCTGGTAAAAATGCAGATATCCTTAATATCCAGTATGCAAGAAAATATTGGATTCCAATCGCAGCATGATTTCCTCAAAAATATGTTTTGTCAGTGGCTTAAACGGTAGGAAAACACATGACACCATGGTAATAGTTTTTATGATATCAAATGGTAATTGCTATTTGATTTCATTATATTTCTACAATCATGCGGTATACATTTCTACAGGGCATGCATATAGCTCTGAATTGGATATAAAGGTTTTGAGGCTGTCATACCTATATGCGGTCGAAGAAACCGGTCTGTAAAGAAGACAAAAAATGAAACAAAATTTCATACAATTTGTGAACTGCAGTGAACAAAAGTTGGTTTTCAGTCATGAATTGCCATTGATGTCATTGTGGGCCTCTTACTACATGTTTCCTCAAAGTGTCAGGCTGACTGCTAGTGGCAAGGGAGATCACTCATGCTTCAGATCTTACTTCCTAATCCAAACGTTTCTTCTGCACAACTTGTCAAGACGTTTGTCTTTTAGAAAAGCAAGCGTCGCATATGATCAAGACCACATTATTGTTGAAAAGTGAATTACCCCTAACATAACATTAAGCAACTACAGTGACGCCTCCATAGACCGGGCACCCTATAAACTAACCTGCTATAGCAGCCAGTCCACGTATCTTGACTGTGGCTTCTGCTGCAATTGGCGTCCATTTCCATTGGGCATATTATAAGATTTGATACACGTATTTATCTTTTAGCACAGTTGTAAAAAGTTTTTAATGTTTGACTTATTTTCAAAAAAAAATACATAAATAAACAAGAAAATATCGGTGGAACTGATGGATGCTCCCCAAGTGAGTGTTTGACTCTGTGCTGGCTACTTGGTTGAAAAATACCAAAATGCATAGCAGGTAATGATGCATCCTAGTTAGTTTCACAAAATTCGAACATGGGTTTGTAGAGAAAAAGCGCGGCCAATAATTTGGTCACAGACTCAATCAAAGGGCCATAACTCTGTGAAAAAAACATCGAACCAGAACACATAGACAATATGGGCATCTGCACTTGGTAATGATGCATCCTAGCATGTTTAATAAAATTCCAACATGGGGTTGTAGAGAAATAGCGTGGACAATAATTGGTCACAGACAGAATGAAAGGGCCATAACTCTGTGAAAAAACACTGAACCGAACACAAAGACAATATGGGCATCTGCACTTGGTAATGATGCATCCTAGCATGTTTAATAAAATTCCAACATGGGGTTGTAGAGAAAAAGCGCGGCCAATAATTTGGTCACAGACTCAATCAAAGGGCCATAACTCTGTGAAAAAAACATCGAACCAGAACACATAGACAATATGGGCATCTGCACTTGGTAATGATGCATCCTAGCATGTTTAATAAAATTCCAACATGGGGTTGTAGAGAAATAGCGTGGACAATAATTGGTCACAGACAAAATGAAAGGGCCATAACTCTGTGAAAAAACACCGAACCGAACACAAAGACAACATGGGCATCTGCACTTGGTAATGATGCATCCTAGCATGTTTAATAAAATTCCAACATTGGGTTGTAGAGAAATAGCGTGGACAATAATTGGTCACAGACAGAATGAAAGGGCCATAACTCTGTGAAAAAACACCGAACCGAACACAAAGACAATATGGGCATCTGCACTTGGTAATGATGCATCCTAGCAAATTTCTCAAAATTCCAACATGGGGTTGTAGAGCAATAGCGCTGACAATAATTTGGTCACAGACTCAATCAAAGGGCCATAACTCCATGAAAATCATCAAACCAGTACACATAGACAATATGCGCATCTGCATATGGTAACGATGCATCCTAGCATGTTTCACATAATTCCAACATGGGGTTGTAAAGAAATAGAACGGACAATAATTTGGTCACAGACTCAATCAAAGGGCCATAACTCTGTTAAAAATCACCGAACGGGAAAACATAGATAATATGCGCATCTGCACTTGGTAATAATGCATCCTAGCAAAGTTCATAAAATTCTAACATGGGGTTGTAGAGAAATAGCGCGGACAAGAATTTGGTCACAAATAGAACCAAAGGGCCATAACTCCATGAAAAATCATCAAACCAGAACACAAAGACAATATGCACATCTGCACTTGGTAGTGATGCATCCTAGCAAGTTTCACAAAATTCCAACATGGTATTGTAGAGAAATAGCGCGGACAAGAATTTGGTCACAAATAAAATCAAAGGGCCATAACTCCATGAAAAATCATCAAACCGGAACACAAAGACAATATGCACATCCGCACTTGGTAATAATGCATCCTAGCAAGTTTCATAAAATTCCAACATGGGGTTGTAGAGAAATAGCGCGGACAATAATTTAGTCACAGACTCAATCATAGATTGTAGAATCATGGATTGTAGAAAAATATTGCAGACAAGAATTTTGTCACAAATGGAATCAAGGGCGGCTGAGGGCCATTATAAACTCCGTGAAAAATCATTGAACTGGAACACAAAGACAGTATGTGCATCTGCACTTGGTAATGATGCATCCTAGCATCATAAAATCCTAGCATTCATAAAATACCAACCAGAGGTATAGAGAAATAGCACGGACAAAAACTAGGGGATGCACCCATGGACGCACAAACAAAGTGGCGACAATATGCTTCCCCACTTTGGGGAGCAAAGTGGGGGAAGTATAGAAATGTAGTTTATTTAAGAAGTCAATATTTGGGCCAGAAATTTAGCCCTTATGCTTTTCATTGGTTTTACTATAGCTTATATAGTAAACTAATCCCACCCCCTGGCCGCCATGTTTTTTGACGAATCACTACGGTTTGAACAAACTTGGTGAAGGGTCCTCCAAGGAACATTTCTGTGAAATTATTTAAAAATCGAGCCAGTAGTTTCTCACAAAAAGATTTTTTAAGTTTTTACTATAGCTTATATATTAAACTGACCCCAGCCCCCGGCCGCCATGTTTTTTGACGAATTACTACGGTTTGAACAAACTTGGTGAAGGGTCCTTCAAGGAACATTTCTGTGCAATTATTTTAATCTTTGAGCCAGTAGTTTCTTACAAGAAGATTTTTTAAATTTTACTAATTAAACTTGCCCCGCCCCCTGGCGGCCATGTTTTTTGACAAATCAAGATGGCTTGAACAAACTTGGTAGAGGGTCACCCAAGGATCATTACTGTGAAATTATTTTAAAATCGAGCTAGCAGTTTTTGAGAAGAAGATTTTGTAAGATTTTACTATAGCTTATATTGTAAACCTACCCCTTCCCCTGGCCGCCATGTTTTTTGATGAATCAAGATGGCTTGAACAAACTTGGTAGAGGGTCACCCAAGGAACATTTCTGTGAAATTATTTTAAAATCAAGCCAGTAGTTTCTGGCAAGAAGATTTTTTGAATTTTTACTAATTAAACTTGCCCCTCCCACTGGGAGCCACGTTTTTTGACGAATCAAGATGGCTTGAATAAACTTGATAGAGGGTCACCTAAGGATTATTTCTGTGAAATTATTTTAAAACTGAGCCAGTAGTTTTTGACAAGAATATTTTTTAAGTTTTTACTATAGCTTATATAGTAAACTGTCAAGATGTTGGGCGAGTATCTTGAACTAAAAACGGGATATTCTGTAAGGCGACTGTGTCTTCACTGGATTAAGCTGTGAAACAGCCTAGTTTGAAACTATGTAAAACATTTTGTTCAAACTATATAATATATAAATTTTTCTCAGGCTTTGTGCCTTATGATTAGTAAACTTCAAACAATAATAATAATAAATTGATTCTAATACAGACAAATGATCATACCAATCAACTATATACAGTATAATGTTTCACACCCTGTAGAGTTGAACTTACTGCTGTTCAACACTAGTTAAATAATGAGACCAGCTGTTCAGACGTGTCTGGACAGTATACGTTTGAAACTTGTTATATTAAAATTGGCTTGGTGGTTTCATAGGAGAAGTTGTTAGAAGCTAAAAGTAAATGATGGATGACAAACGGCAGGCGACGGACACCAAGCAATCGCAAAAGCTCACCTATGAGCCCGAGGCTCAGGTGAGCTAATAAACCTTGAAGCCTGAACAAGCATTATGACTCATAGAAATATGTAAACTATGTTTAATTCTGATGCAGGAAATACCTGCCAGAATGGGACTGAGAGAGAGTGTCTTCGCCTCTTGTTGAAAATCAAACGGAATTCCTCTATAATGTTTGCAGATTTGCATTGCATTTCGGGCAGCATATTTTACCCAGCATTGAATATAAGATTGACATGAAGCTGGCATCCAGGAATCTATTTACTCTGTAACAAAAGAAACAGAATGGTATTCAAATGCAGGAGTGTTCACTTTCTTTGAACCGGAAGAAGAGTGAACCATTCCGTGGAGTTTGCCTATAAACCTGAATAATCTACAAACACAGTATAACCAGTCTGAAAGATTTCCTTCTTTTCTGAGCATCCATCAACCGAAACCCAGAGATTTGAAATCCAGAGATTCCAGAAACGTGACAATTTTCAGCAATATTTGTGCATATTGATGTATTCATTTATTAACTCAAACAAGTCAAGTCAAACCTGTGTAAGTGGTCACCTCTATGATTTCAGAGTAAACTAACCTGTATTAAGCAACAACCTGTCTTAAAAGGTCACTTTAACTCCTTCTCTTGGCTGGCTGCTTAAGACAGGTTTGACTGTAACTTTATCTTTTCTAGAGTTTTGATATTACACAAAATTCTGATAGTGTCAACAGATAATTTGAGGCAAAACTACAAAATTTGACTGCCACGTTTTATCTACTAATTAATGGCAGTTAAGCACAGGTACATCAGCGCAAGTTGCGATTTGATTAAACGAGCCATGATAAAACCAGCACTTATCAGAAACATATTCTTTAAATTTTATTGGGCTGTCAATGAAACAGGTTGATAATCGAATCAGCAATCAATACTGGTTGCCCAACAGACATTTTCCTTAGACAAGCTAACAGTATCTAAGTAAACACTACATTGTTTTTACGTGGATAAACAATGCCACATGATCAGTGCGCGGAGCAAAAGTTGTACTTCTCGCATCATAATTAACGTATATTCCCTTATAAACGCCCCCACTCTAATAAACGCCCCCCACCTATTTTTCTGGAAAATTAAAAAACAAAACATATATGCGATTTGAGTGCGTATTCGCCCATCTTTCCCTGATCGATTATTTTGTTACACAGTCAACAATTAGCAAAGTGTTTATTACCTTTGGACTCTTTAACCCATTGTTTATATCTTGGGTGACCACTTAACCGCTTTTGGTTGAACAAATATTTCCCCATATTTGCTGTTTAATACTAGTAAAAATTCCGTCGCCGATTAAAACATTCCAAAACGTCGGAAAATGCGGGTAAGTCTGTGTACGCTGAAAGCTCATTGTTTCATGTTGATACGAGCAAGCGTCCAAGTGATTTAAAGTGAAGAGTACAACGACCATAAATTCGGACATTCCAGTACGCAGACTAGTAATTTCATACAGATTTTCAGCTATTTTTCATCCTACGTTGACTATTAAATTCACTCTAAAATAATTCTGAACCACTTTTTCAGGGATTTAAACCGGATTTAAGGTTTTTTTCCATGGTTTTATTGGTTTTATTATATTTTTAACTGTTGTTAAATTTGCTTTTTTTATCATTTATAAACGCCCCCACCTTGTAAAATGTAAAGCCCCCGGTGGCGTTAATTAGGGAATATACGGTATGAAAATAAATGATGCACGTCAGTGTGTTTGATATAAAGGCAAGTTTGATTAACTGACAGTGATGCACCACGTTGATCACAGAAATGTACGATTTTAAACCTCAGAATTTAGCAAATCATTAAGGTGCAATTTTGTAGCTGCCTTTGAAAATAAACTCATAAGCAACAATGGTAACTCTAGAAGTTGTAATATGTTTGTCCAACCAGAATTACAATAAGATAAATACAGCAATTTTGCTAAGAACAAGGGCTATTACTCTGCAAAAAATTAAGTCTGCATCACAAAACTGATGTCCAAAAAATCTACACTTGATGTTGATAATGTATGGAAAAATTTCAAGTATAATCTCCTGTTAACTAAGAAAAGAGTTCCCTTCACAAGATTTGCTGCAATATGGTAAATACAGCAATTTTACTAATTAAGTCAGCATCACAGAATATGCTCAATGCACATCATTCTGCATTATGTAAATAAATTATGTATACAAAGTTTTGAGTAAATCGAT
Source organism: Panopea generosa (assembly GCA_029582155.1). NCBI lineage: Eukaryota > Metazoa > Mollusca > Bivalvia > Adapedonta > Hiatellidae > Panopea > Panopea generosa. Next base: position 19,163,291 of record CM055900.1, on the reverse strand, counting down.
TCAATTGCTTGAAAACTGTGGAAGTAGCATAAGAAGTAGCTGACAGACTGACATATCGACCAAACTTACACTTCTAGACAGACCCTAAATCATTCAAATACCTTTTAATTTCATTCCATTATTAATGCACTCAGTTTTTGTGCTCTGCTTGTGTTCACTTATTTTAGTGCACTCAGGAACACAATTCTTCGCTTATGTATTATGTGGTTGGTTGTATGGACGCTTAATGACTTTCAACAATTTTTCATTTATATCGTAACAGTGTTTACCACAGCCAGTATTCTAAGCACTGCCACACTGGAGACTCATTCCGCAGACACATGGTATGATACCACATTCATTCACATTATCCTCTATATACTGAGAACCAAGCAAGGAGTTTTTAGTACCATTTTTTCAATTCTTTGGTATGACCCCACTGCAAATTGAACCCAAGACCTTTGTTTAAGTAATTAACATAGTTTTAGCAGTTTGTGGTTTACTGTCCACTAATTAACTTCAATTAGTCCTTTGAGCTAATAAACATGTTAACTATCTTTTAAAGTTGCAATAAATTTATGTCTGCACATATTTCTGTTCTATTGCCTAATGTAAATATACATACGTTGTCATATAAATTTCTGTGTTAATGACATACCCTATTCCCACATATAAATGTTCACCGACTAAACACACCTAACCGCTCCTGCCCTCCCTGCTGGTTTACACCTAGGAGTTTATTTGGAGAATATGGTAATCTTTCAGTAAGCTATTATCATTCAGTTAATGACATACCTTATTCCCACATATAAATGTTCCCCCTACTGAACACACCTAATCTCAGTTAATGACATACCTTATTCCCACATAAAAATGTTCCCCCTACTAAACACACCTAACTGCCCCTGCCCTCACAACTGGTTTGCACCTTGGGTGTTTATTTGGAGAATATGGTAATCTTTCAGTAATCTATTATCATTCAGTTAATGACATACCTTATTCCCACATATAAATGTTTCCCCTACTGAACACACCTAACTGCCCTTGCTCTCCCTACCGGTTTGCACCTAGGTGTTTATTTGGAGAATACGGTTAGCTTTCAGTAAGCTATTATCATTCAGATAATGACATACCTTATTCACACGTATAAATGTTCCCCCTACTGAACACACCTAACTGCCCTTGCTCTCCCTACCGGTTTGCACCTAGGTGTTTATTTGGAAAATACGGTTAGCTTTCAGTAAGCTATTATCATTCAGATAATGACATACCTTATTCACACATATAAATGTTCCCCCTACTGAACACACCTAACTGCCCTTGCTCTCCCCACCAGTTTGCACCTAGGTGTTTATTTGGAGAATACGGTTAGCTTTCAGTAAGCTATTATCATTCAGATAATGACATACCTTATTCACACATATAAATGTTCCCCCTACTGAACACACCTAACTGCCCTTGCTCTCCCCACCAGTTTGCACCTAGGTGTTTATTTGGAGAATACGGTTAACTTTCAGTAAGCTATTATCATTCAGATAATGACATACCTTATTCACACATATAAATGTTCCCCCTACTGAACACACCTAACTGCCCTTGCTCTCCCTACCGGTTTGCACCTAGGTGTTTATTTGGAGAATATGGTAAGCATTCAGTAAGCTATTATCATTCAGATAATGACATACCTTATTCACACGTATAAATGTTCCCCCTACTGAACACACCTAACTGCCCTTGCTCTCCCTACCGGTTTGCACCTAGGTGTTTATTTGGAGAATACGGTTAGCTTTCAGTAAGCTATTATCATTCAGATAATGACATACCTTATTCACACATATAAATGTTCCCCCTACTGAACACACCTAACTGCCCTTGCTCTCCCCACCAGTTTGCACCTAGGTGTTTATTTGGAGAATACGGTTAACTTTCAGTAAGCTATTATCATTCAGATAATGACATACCTTATTCACACATATAAATGTTCCCCCTACTGAACACACCTAACTGCCCTTGCTCTCCCTACCGGTTTGCACCTAGGTGTTTATTTGGAGAATATGGTAAGCATTCAGTAAGCTATTATCATTCAGATAATGACATACCTTATTCACACGTATAAATGTTCCCCCTACTGAACACACCTAACTGCCCTTGCTCTCCCTACCGGTTTGCACCTAGGTGTTTATTTGGAGAATACGGTAAGCATTCAGTAAGCTATTATCATTCAGATAATGACATACCTTATTCACACATATAAATGTTCACCCAACTAAACACACCTCACTGCTCCGGCCCTCCCTGCGGGTTTACACCTAGGTGTTTATTTGGAGAATATTATCATTCAGATAATGACATACCTTATTCACACATATAAATGTCCCCCCTACTGAACACACCTTACTGCCCTTGCTCTCCCCACCAGTTTGCACCTAGGTGTTTATTTGGAGAATACGGTTAGCTTTCAGTAAGCTATTATCATTCAGATAATGACATACCTTATTCACACATATAAATGTTCCCCCTACTGAACACACCTAACTGCCCTTGCTCTCCCTACCGGTTTGCACCTAGGTGTTTATTTGGAGAATACGGTTAGCTTTCAGTAAGCTATTATCATTCAGATAATGACATACCTTATTCACACATATAAATGTTCCCCCTACTGAACACACCTAACTGCCCTTGCTCTCCCCACCAGTTTGCACCTAGGTGTTTATTTGGAGAATACGGTTAGCTTTCAGTAAGCTATTATCATTCAGATAATGACATACCTTATTCACACATATAAATGTTCCCCCTACTGAACACACCTAACTGTCCTTGCTCTCCCTACAGGTTTGCACCTAGGTGTTTATTTGGAGAATACGGTTAGCTTTCAGTAAGCTATTATCATTGAGATAATAAAATAATCAAACATCTATTGAACATAATGACATTATAAAGCTTCACTGTACACAAAGGGCATGTTACTCACAATATGACACATGAGTTATAGGGCATGTCGTTTATGCCACTGTAGCATATACACTGAGCTGTTAAAGAAACGTTACACTTGGCAAAAACTTACTTTATTCCAAAACTACATGGTCAATTACAACAAAATATTTGGACAGGCAAGAAGAACCCTTTGGACCGCTTGTGTTTAAATACCATAACAATACATCAATCCATCTGTGTATGAGGAAAGATTTGACAACATCACCTTAACAACAAAAATCACACAATGTTCAGTATATGATGTGTCTTCTAAAATAATTAAAGTCTTATTAAAACTTCGGAAATGCACACTTTTTTTATAAAAACAAAAATCATTGTAATTAAAGGTGTTTATAGTATTGCTAAAACCATTCCTAAAGACCCCTAAGTGACTGTTTTTAAACAAGCGAGAAACAAAATAACTTGAAATGTGTATTTCTTAAAGGAGGAGACCAAGTTTTCAACTGTTGTTTACATGTTTAACATTCCGTAATGCCTTGGTCGTTTTCATACAGTTCTCCAACGATGTTCGAAAGTATACTAATCAATATGCGCATGAATTACCGTCAATCGTCTAATGTGTTTATTGGAAAGAAACAACCACTGATTTGTAAACAAATGCCTGTTCACAATTATTTAAAATAATGGATCTTTTATTTATCTCTTGGTTTGCATATTTTCTCAGAAGTCAAATAAAAGTGTAATCTATATGGACTGGAATTGTAAAATAAACTGAAATTACATGTATAAACAAAAACAGTCGTTTTGGAACTTTTATGAGCTTTTTATGTAAACTAGGCAGCACATTAGCCTGGCTTTAACTGCTGTAATGATATTTCTGTGGAATATTGCGACACTTGTGAACACAAATTAACAAATTGCATGAATGGTAGACGTTGAGCGGTGTTGGACAGCGCAGACATACATGCCTGTTCAACTTGTCCTAAATATGCTCTATAGGGGCTAGCACGTAACATGCGTTATCTTTCATTGCGCTCTTGGATCTTAATTTTGGCATTATATTTATGATTATATTTGTGTTGTTTTTATCCTAATTAATTGCACATAAAATGAAATGATTTTAATTAATCCACTTTGTATCGGAAAACCGATTCTTAAAACACTTGCAAAACATTTAATCCGATGCAGAATTTTTGGGTATAATTTTAACTGGTTATAAGCAGGAGCCTTACACATATTACGAAATATAACTTGATTGACTTTTTCAAGTCACTTAAAAACTATGGACCATCAAAAAGTGTAACATTTCTTTAGCATGTCAACGTATAATGCCATTCCTGCAGGTTTAAATACTCTGTCTAAATCTTCAAAAGGGTGCATTATATTAACAATTCTCAACTATTAGACAAAGACAAAAGTCGCTTGTACAATCACTACTGAAGCACTCAGTTTGGAACCTGTCTATTTACAATAATGAATATTTCAGATTATTACAAAGATTAACCACACAGGGGAGATGACTGTGGCAGAGCAAGGGGTTTGATTCAATTTTCAACACATTACCAATTACAGAAAATTAATGCACTTCACAAAACCTTGGAATGAATCTGAAGTAACTGGTGCACTTTTTCACATGGAGCATTTTGACAGAGCTGCATGACTTGAACTCAATAATGTTACTTCAGCTCTAAGCTTTAAATTCCATATAAGAAACACTTGCAATGCAACTAAACTATAATGCACATTTCATATAGCTGCTTGAATCAGCTGCACAGTAAAGTAAAGAAGCATTGAATCTACTGCACAATGATGCATATAATCCTGAAACCTACTGCACAATGATTCATATAATCCTGAAACCCTGAAACCTACTGTAAAAAGATGCATATAATCCTGAAACCAACTGCACAATGATGCATATAATCCTGAAACCCTGAAACCTACTGTAAAACAAGAGGCCAAAGAGGGCCTGAGGACGCTCTACTGACTCATGAACCATCGGGGCAGGGTCATTTTTAACCCTAGGGACACCATTTGAACAAATCTAACAAAACTATAGTTGGTCATCATCACTACATAAACATTTTGAAAATATATTGGGCCGTTCATGAGAAGAAGATTTTAAGTTTTGGACTATTTTTAGTAACGGTGGCCATCTTGAATTTCAGATTGAAAATTTTATTTACTGTATTGTCTCCTATGCAACAGAAACATGCATGTGAAGTATTATTTTAATTGGCCTAGTGGTTTCAGAAAGTATCCCATATGTAAAATTCTAAGTCCCCTTTCAGGGCCCCTATAAATTTTAGCCCCTAAATTCTTATCTGCAATCAAACCCCTACACATAGGGAAAATTTATGCTAAATATGAACAAATCTGACATAATGGTTCTCAAGAAAACGATTTTAGTAATTCTCAATTTTTACCCTTTTGGGGCCTTTCCTGACCCCTTAAGACAGTGGAACCCATTCATTGTTACAACTCTGAACCTCCTTCACCAAACAAAGCTTCTGTGAAGATATAGGCAACATCATTTCCATTTAAAAAAAAAAAAAAATTATAATAACATGTGTCCCCTAATTGAACCCTCGTGGCGGGGTCATATTTAACCCTAGGGACACCATTTAAACAAATCTAACAAAACTATAGTTGGTCATCATTACTACATAAACATTTTGAAAATCTGTTGGGCCGTTCATGAGGAGAAAATTTTTTAAGTTTTGGACTATTTTTACTAATGGCAGCCATCTTGAATTTCAGATAAAAAAAAACAAACTTCTGTATACTCTCCTATGCAACAGAAACATGCACATGAAGTTTCAGTTTTAATTGGCCTAGTCGTTTCAGAGAAAGTGCTGCTAACAGACGACAGACGACGGACGACAGACAACGCGCCATCACATAAGCACTTCTGGCCTTTGGCCAGTAGAGCTAAAAATCAATGCTATTACTGAAAATATAAAATAGATTTTTAAAAAAATCAACAACAAAAATAGAGATGTCATAGAACAGCGTTAACTCCACTATTCTAGCCTTGTCGATCACAGAACAGTATATCATAATGTACCATCAGAAAAACAGATATATCTGTATGAATGAAACCATCTTCATATTAGCAAAATAGTAGATACATGTATGTGCAAGTAGGACTATTAGGGCAGAATATATACTATGTCTATGTCTGGCTAAGGCTAGCTAGCCAGTACTTAACCTGAAATGTATTTAATTTAATTTTTAAATCTGGGTGTGGATGTGGGGGGTGTATGTGCCAAAGTTTAGCAAACAGGACTGTTTAAACAAAAAAAAGTTGGAGGGAGAGGGTGTCTTGGGGTTAGTTACAAATTTGAAAAGGGACAGTGTATCTACTTCAATACAGAACAAAATTTTAAGAAAACAATTGGAGGGGGGGCAGAAAAGTATTTAATTTAAAAAAAAAAAAAAGAAAAAAAAAAAAAAATGGGGGAGGGGATGTCCTTGGGGTCAGTAACAAAGTTGAAATGGGGCAAAGTATTTAATTTAAAACAAAACAAAATTAAGGGTGAGGGTCTTAGAGTCGGTAACAAGGTTGAAATGGGGCAGTGTATTGGGGGGGGGGGGGGGGGGGGGGGGGGGCAGGGGGGGAGGTTGGGGTGAGGGTCTTTGGGTTAATATAAAAGTTGAAATGGGGGGCGGGGCAGGGGGGGGAGGTTGGGGTGAGGGTCTTTGGGTTAATTGAGGTAGAGTATTTGATTTATTACAAAACAAAATTAAAAAAATGGGCACTGATTAGGGAGTGGGGGATAGGGGTGAGGGTCTTGGGGTAGGTAACAAAGTTGAAATGTGGCAGGGTATTTGATTAAATGCAAAACAAATTTTATTTTAAAAAAAAAAATGGAAGGATGTGGGAGGGGGGGAGTGAGTGTCTTTGGGTTGGTAACAAAGTTGATATGGAGGCAGAGTATTTGATTAAATGCAAAACAAATTAAAAAAAAAAATGGGAGAGGATGGGGTGGGAGTGAGTGTCTTTGGGTTGGTGATAAAGTTGTAATGGGGCAGATTTGATATGATGGTGATCAGCTTACAGAATTAACAGTATAACTGAAAAATAAAATTGATTTAAAAAAATAAAATAAACAAGAAATGTTACTGTTAAGTGTCACATGCACTCCCAATTGGTCTGTGAAAAATAACAATATATGATATAATAGGTAGCGATGTATATATGAATATCAAAGGTAATGGACTAATGTTTCAGACTAGATATGCAATTCCATGGGTTTTTTTTTACATTAAAGCATGACCTTGACATTTGTGTAACCTTGATTTTGACGTCTGATGTAATGGTCTGGGTATTTCAACAGTTAAATGCAGGTGAAATATTATCATGACATGCTGATCATTTGTGTCAAGCTATTTTAAAATCCCTAAATGTAAGTTACAGATCAATTGTTGATCAATTGATAAATTGAACCAAGTGTTTTTGAAATCCATCCATGCATGATAAAGTTATAAGACAGACGTGAAATTTCAAACAGATTCAAAGTGTTGTCATACATATTAAAAGTGTGACAGTGTCTAGGTTTTTCTTATGACACGTCGTCATGTCATCTCGATAAATTGAGCCAAGTTAAAGACAAAGTCACAGACCAGACACGCAAAATCAAACAAATTGAAAGTGTGACCTTGACCTTTGAGGAAAGGTTCTGGGTCTTACATGCGACATTTAATTATATGTCATGTTTATCAACTGAGCCTAGTGTTTTGAAAATATATCCATAGATGACAAAGTTATAGATCGGACAAGAAATCTCACACAGACTGAAAGTGTTGTCAAACAAACTGAACATGTGACCTTGACCTTTGAGGTACGCATGTGGGTCTTACATGTGACACTTTGTAATGTCATGCTGATCAATTGTGCCAAGTGTTTTTGAAATTTATTCATAGGTGACAAAGTCTCAAACCGGACACAAAATCTCAATCAGACTGAAAGTGTCATCAACCAAAGTTAAATTGTGACCTTGACCTTTGAAGTGGGATTGTGGGTGTAATGCGCGACACGTCTTCATGTTATGTCGGTCATTTGTAGCTAGTATTAACAAAATCCATCTATGCATGACAAAGTTACAGGCCAGACACGAAATCTCAAACAGACTGAAAGTGTTGTCAAACAAAGTCAAATTGTGACCTTGACCTTTGAGGTACGGGTGTGGGTCTTACTCGCGACAAGTCGTCATGTTATGTTGATCACTTGTAGCAAGTATCAACAAAATCCATCTATGCATGACAAAGTTACAGGCCGGAACGAAATCTCACACAAACTCAAAGTGTTGTCAAACAAAGTCAAATTGTGACATTGACCTTTGAGATAGGGGTGCGGGTCTTACTCGCGACACGTCGTCATGTTATGTTGATCATTTGTAGCAAGTATCAACAAAATCCATCTATGCATGACAAAGTTACAGGCTGGAAACAAAATCCCGGACTGAAGGACGGACGTTCTCACGATGGGTATTTAAGTGGCTTCTTTGCGTCAATCTTATTACTTGTGTGGCTAAATTTTAGACAATTTTTATCCTGTAGAGTTAATACATAATTGTAACTCCACAGCTACTATCATGTAGGCATAATACATAATTGTTATGCCACAGCTATTATCCTGTAAGCTTGTAACTCCACAGCTATCATCATGTAGACTTAATACATAATTGTAACTCCAAAGGTATTATCCTGTAGACTTAATACATAATTATAAATCCACAGCTATCATCCTGTAAACTACATAGCAATTATCTTAAGCTTGATACATAATTATAGCTCCACAGCTATTATCCTGTAGACTTAATACATAATTATAAATCCACAGCTATTATCCTGTAGACTTAATACATACTTGTAACTCCACAGCTTTTATCATGTAGGCATAATACATAATTGTTACACCTCAGCTATTATCCTGTAAGCTTGTAAATCCACAGCTATCATCCTGTAGACTAAATACATAATTGTAAATCCAAAGGTATTATCCTGTAGGCTTGATACATAATTATAAATCCACAGCTATCATCCTGTAAACTACATAGCAATTATCTGTAGCTTGATACATAATTATAGCTCCACAGCTATCATCCTGTAAACTACACAGGCATTATTATGTAAGCTTGATACATAATTATAGCTCCACAGCTATCATCCTGTAAACTACATAGCAATTATCTGTAAGTCTGATACATAATTACAGCTCCACAGCTATCATCCTGTAAACTACATAGCCATTATTATGTAAGCTTGATACATAATTATAGCTCTACAGCTACCATCTTGTAAACCACATAGCCATTATTCTGTAAGCTTGATACATAATTATAGCTTCACAGCTATCATCCTGTAAACTACACAGCCATTATTCTGTAAGCTCGATACATAATTATAGCCATTATCTGTAAGCTTGATACATTATTATAGCTCCACAGCTACCATCCTGTAAGCTTAATACATAACTGGAACTCCAAAGCTATCATCCTGTAAACTACAAAGCCATTATCTGTAAGCTTGATACATAATTATAGCTCCACAGCTATCATCCTGTAAACTATATAACCATTATCTGTAAGCTTGATACATAATTATAGCCATTATAATGTAAGCTTGATACATAATTATAGCTCCTCAGCTACCATCCTGTAAGCTTAATACATAATTGGAACTCCACAGCTATCATCCTGTAAACTACAAAGCCATTATCTGTAAGGTTGATACATAATTATAGCTCCACAGCTATCATCCTGTAAACTATATAACCATTATCTGTAAGCTTGATACATAATTATAGCCATTATAATGTAAGCTTGATACATAATTATAGCTCCTCAGCTACCATCCTGTAAGCTGCAAACATAATTATAACTTGATATCTATAACCCTGTAAGTTACATGAACAAATAATTTAACAGGCAAATCAAATATAAATTCATTATTGAACTTACTTTTTTTTAAGAAATGTCTAACCAAAAACCGACATGCCACATATGGATGCACAAATGTACAAACTAGTGGAAGAACTTCCCTTCACCACAATCTTTGTATGCTAGGGGCATAGCAATATTATATTTAAATTTCATTTTTCACACAAACAGGTGTTGTTCCATATAATTATATAATACCGATTTATCACATTAATGACGGTGCAGGAGTGTAATAAACCAATGATATATTTTTCATATTAACCTGATGTAATATCACTTCTGATTCAATGCTCAATGTTTTATGTATAAATACACTCTCATACATAATACGCCGAACTTACTTTGTGACTTGCCTGAATATAAATGATGTAGATTTGTCATTGCATAGCGACATTTTTTTAAACGCTACATCACAATCATGACAACACAAAGAAACTAATATACCCGATTTTTTTTGTGTCCTGTTTTTGTGATCTGTTAAAAAAATGGTAAATGTACCATTTTTCTGATTAATGTGATAAAAAGAATCTTTAAATTCATGCTCATTTATTATTGGAGTTATTTTTTGCCAACTTGTTTAATAAACCAAATAATAAATGAGCACACATTAAGATCCTCTATTAAATTCGTGGAACAACGCCTTGTGCATTTGATTTTGGTTGAATGTGGCGTACATTTATAACTGATGGTAATCAATATATTATGTAGACTGCTTTAAAAAGAAACATTTTTTTTTTTTTACAGTGGCAAATGCTTAATTTTTCTTGCACACTGGATAAGGATATCTACATTTTTACTGGGTTAGATATTTTGTTCTCACCCTAGGGCCGAGATAAAATTCTCGCGCTTTGACATTAAGACTCATTTATGACGTAATGTCAAAAATATATGACGTAAATCACACGATTTAACGTCTCAAAAGCAACTGTTGTAAATATATAATGATAAAACAAGTTTAAATAATTATTTAATATGTTTGGTATGCAAGAAAATGAATCATTTGTGTTTTTTTCGGTTCAAATAGAAAATTCCATCCCTTGGGATAACTGTTTTATTCACGGGAACTCGGTAGAACCTCTTTCTCCCAAAAACAGTTCTCCCTTGGGATGGTATATTCTATCAAATCCTCCAACCCATGTAAGATTCTTATAATCTTATATAGAAGCAATGATAAATTCCCCATCCCTGTAGAATGTTATGGTCTGAACAATTGAGAACAATTAGAGTCCCTGTAGAATATAACATAGTGTTAATTAAGCAATTAATATCAAAATATACGGTAATGAATTTAATGAATTTAAATGCAACAATCTGTTCAACCTTAAACAATGTCTCTGTCCAATAACTAAGTCAGCAGCAGTCGCAGAATGACATCACACAAAGCTATCTAATACTAGTAATACAGTACATATCTTACCAACTAAAGTCAGCTCAAAGACAATATTATATCATTTGAAGGTACATTAAAAAATAAGCTGATCATAAATTATTATATATGAGGGGTGTTTCAAAAGTTTCTAATAAAGTTTTAATAATTATCATTTTTAAAAAAAATGTTGTCTCAACATGTAAAAGTGCCTTATTTCTTTTAATAATTAATGTTTTCAAACAAAATTTTGACTGTAGAGACGTCAAAGTATGTTTCATTAAAGGTATACTATCGCTTTATAAGTATGTATTTCAAACTTTTTGAACACCCCTCATAATGTCCCTTTGAGTCTTTGGCATTTGCAGTATCTAGTTCTGTGTGTTGCATGTGAAGCTGCAGCTTTTTCAAAACTTTTTTTTCCAAGACATTTAGCCTGGAAGCAACATTTATTCTTCTGTGCTGGTACAATAGTGACAAGTGTTCTAATAGCATGTGAGTTTTGGACATCGACTTTCCAGAAGAAACCTGTCTACATTTTTTAAAAAAATAACAGAAAATAAAAAACAAAATTCCTGTGAAAGATTAAAAGCATAGAAAATTGATTATGAAGCCATAATAAATGAATTCCTAGATTTCCAAATCTGTTTTAAAATAGGGGGCGGGGGGATGACATTTTATTTTTTATTTTTCAGATATTAATTGAAATGAAAAAAAATCATCAAAAAGTTTAAAAATGTGATGCTGTTTCGACAAATAACGATTCCCATAAAAAAAAAAAAGAAATCAGAGCAGGTAAAAAATGGGGGTCGCAGGTGGGGATGAGAGTCTAGGAATTAATTCACTATGACTTAAACATAGTCTTGTGAAGATTCTATTAAAATACAATTATAAATTTAGTAAATAACCAACTTTAATTTAATTTATTTTGAATTGTTTGTGGAACAAAATTATGCTTGAAGTCTTCATTAGCAGAACAAGTATAAAAAAAATAAGCACATTGTATAAGGAGATAAAATGTCTTGATTAAAGACACCACACAAGGTCCTTGTACGATCGAACCCACGACCTCGAACATATACCACTAGACCAAGAACAGGCTTCTATATAGACCATACAATGCTTAAAAAAAGTACACAAAAAGGAGATAATTAACTAAAACTGTGTAGGGAAGGTGTTTTAATAGTTTAAACTTATTTATTTTACTTCGATTGCGAAACAAGTTCTTACAACTTAGGCAAATCATGCTCTAAGTCTTCCTGGTAGGAACCGGTACTAAGCAATCATTTATGCGGATAAAGTGTCTTACTCAAGTAGCGGAGGATCGAACCCACGACCCTCCGATCATGAGTTCGGTGCTCTACCGCTGGACTACATGCTCCACACTTTTTAATAAAAAGTGTGTTTCCTTGATGGGGCAGTATCCAATCTCAAAAGGGTCATTATTCAAATATACATGGCAGAGGACCATCAGATGAATAGATTATCTAAGCTGTGGCATAGTTTCAGTTTTTAAGTAACGATTTAAATAAACATCAGTAGAAAAATGAAAACTTGTGAAATTTAAAGACTTAATGACTTTTGGCCATGCTAGGATCACTGACTCCCTATTATATGTATAATTTGCCAGGCCCTTTGAAGAATGGAAGACTTACAGAAGTGATGTTGATAAGTTGATGAAGCAGAATGGGCAATATACTATCACTTTTATAAGTTCATGCACCTTTAGTTGTTGTTTTTTTTTTCCAAGAGAGCTGAAACAATGTTTTAATGCCACAATGAGAGTGCACGGTAAGAAAGGTCTGAGGGCCGTGGATTTGATCCTGCAATGTGATGTATGGTGTCATTGAGCAATTCAAGATGCTTTATATCCATACAAAATGCTTCAAATTGGTTTGTAGAAGCTTAGTCCTTACTCAGGAAGACATGGAGGGTGATATTTGTCTATGATACAATATTGAACAGAATATATGTAGAATGGGTGTGTTTAAAGTTGATTCTTTTTTTTCTTTATTCGTTATAATCAATATCTTACCATCTTCGTAATAAGGGTGATCATTGTAAACATTGCTGTCTGTCATTATATCCAATCCGTTATCCTGAAATATCAAATATACGAAAATTAAGTAAAAATTAGAAGTGAAACTTTGTTAATAAAACAATTTAGTTCTGATTGATCGAATATTTAGCATCTTTTTTGTGCCATGGAGGGCTAACAGACAATCAGTTAACCTAACCACTGTTTCCTGGGATCCTGAAAGGTTAAATAGTAATCGAGCACCCCCCATCTCTGCAAGTAACTGACAATTTTCCCACTTGAATCAGCAATGAGATATGAATGATACAAATGTCGTATAAATCATCACAGAGACTGTTGCCAGGCAGGGATTTGAACTCACTACCACTGGATTGACAGTCTGACAAGACGCGCTACTGACTGAGTAACTTGGGCCAGACTTGGAAGAAAGATGAGTAGAACTATTTTTTTATTGTCAGAATTCTGAGTCAAAGCTATAGCACTATTGGATAATGACAGCCAGGCACTATTTATTGACAACGGTCAACATGAGTCCGAGCTATAGCACTGTTGGATAATAACAGCCAGGCACTATTTATTGACAACGGTCAACATGAGTCCGAGCTATAGCACTGTTGGATAATAACAGCCAGGCACTATTTATTGACAACGGTCAACATGAGTTCGAGCTATAGCACTATTGGATAATAACAGCCAGGCACTATTTATTGACAACGGTCAACATGAGTCCGAGCTATAGCACTGTTGGATAATAACAGCCAGGCACTATTTATTGACAACGGTCAACATGAGTCCGAGCTATAGCACTGTTGGATAATAACAGCCAGGCACTATTTATTGACAACGGTCAACATGAGTCCGAGCTATAGCACTGTTGGATAATAACAGCCAGGCACTATTTATTGACAACGGTCAACATGAGTCCGAGCTATAGCACTGTTGGATAATAACAGCCAGGCACTATTTATTGACAACGGTCAACATGAGTTCGAGCTATAGTACTATTGGATAATGACAGCCAGGCACTATTTATTGACAACGGTCAACATGAGTCCGAGCTATAGCACTGTTGGATAATAACAGCCAGGCACTATTTATTGACAACAGTCAACATGAGTTCGAGCTATAGCACTATTGGATAATGACAGCCAGGCACTATTTATAAACAACGGTCAATGTGAGTCTGAGCTATAGCACTATTGGATAATGACAGCCAGGCACTATTTATTGACAACAGTCAACATGAGTTCGAGCTATAGCACTATTGGATAATGACAGCCAGGCACTATTTATTGACAATGGTCAACAAAAAAAATTGATCTGACAACAAACTTTAAAAAAAATAAATTGTTTCAGCCAATAACTTAATTAGTGTTTCTATTTTTATGTCTCTGTTTCAATCTAAAAAAAAATTATGGATTTTATGAAATCATTTTTTCAAAAATTAAAAAAAAAAATGAATTATGTATCATGAGTAGAATTTTTCTTTGGTGATACATTCATAATACTTTCTTCAGCTGAATATTTATTGTATAAAACATTACAAATGATGGTTTTGATTGACAAATTTTTAATGCAAACATTTGATGGATGAATGAACATCCTGAAGAAAAAAAAAATCAAAAATTGTTTTGAACTTGATTGATGTAGATCAAAATTAATACTTGTATTAAAAAAATGTTTATCTAATAGTTTACCCATCTAAGAAGTATTAACTACAAAATATCTAATAAGAAATTTTGTACAATCTCAGTCAAACTTAGCAGTCACTTTTATTGTCTTAACCCTTTACGTCATATGGACACCTTTGAACACCTCTAATATAGAAGGCTTTTGAAAACAGTTTAGAACCAGTTCTGATGGCTTTTGAGTGTGGAAGAGACCAGTTAAAATGCATATGGAGTAAAGAGTTAAAGGGAATATGTCATGAAAAAAGCTATAAATGTCTTAACCCTTTACTCCATATACGCATTTTCCTGCTCCAATCACAGAAGACCTTTGAAAACAGTGCAGGAAGTGTTCAGATTGCTTGTAACGAGCAATCTGAACACTTCCTGCACTGTTTTCCACTCTGTCAGTTAATATAAACATAATAATTAAAAAGCATTCTATATTAGGTGTCCAAAGGCATCTATGAAGTAAAGGGTTAAGAAATGAAATTATTTTTAGAATTGATAAAAAGCATATTTTCATCATAAATAAACCAGAATGGCCCTAAATGGCTCACCTGTGGCAGAGAAGACTGGTGCTAGAGTGGACATAAACACATGTAATGCAAGTTTTTTTCATTTCAAGGACCATAACACCCGACATTTATTATCCACTTTGACCAGTTCAAGAATTTGTCCAAGATATTATGGTTACATGATAACTGTGAACATGTAAATTTAATGAAGATCAAATATAAACTGTGAGAGCTAGAGTGCACAGAACATCAAATACACACAGTTTTTGACAATTCAAGGACCATGATTCATTATTTATCTAAATGGCCTGTCCAAGAACTTGTTCAATATAATTTTTTATTATGGTTACATAATAACTGTGTAAGTCTGTCGAAGATTAAGTGATAAAACTGAAAACTGCAAGTGCTAGATGCACACAAGGTAAAATAACACAGTTTTTGACAATTCAAGGGCCATAACTCCAACACTAATAATCCGATTTGGCCAGTTCAACCACTGTCATTCTGAAAGCTACTGGCAAACTTTCTCACATAAAGTTTTTGGAGCAAGCAGGACTTGAACCTTAGCAGTAAGAGGTGATGAAATGATATAACCTCAAAACATTTATGATGTGAAGTAAGGTCATTTTCTGTCAGTTATTTATTTTACAAAATTAATGGACTTTACATAAGGCCATTCAGGGGCAGGCGGGGATGATAATCTAGCAATTAATATATCATTATAATATATTTTGCTAAGTATAAAAAAAAATGATATGCGCTTCCAATAATAGTTTAGAAGTCATCAGAGATTGAACTGATGTGTACTTTAGTATATGCCACAGAAATTGTATTTATAAAAAAAATTGGGTGAAACAAAGGCTGTTTAAAGTTGTTGTATGGTGTTTAGCATCGCTTTCAATAATATTTCAGTCATATTGCAACAGTGTCTGCTTCAGACAGTAATCTAAGCACACCGGAGTATATCATGCAGCAGACACATGGTATAAAACCCCGACCCAGTCACATCTTACTGACTACAGACACCCTTTAGTACATGAAACTAGGCACAAGTATTGCACAATGAGTATAATGGTATTGCACATTGATTAAAGTGATATTGCACAATGAGTATAATGGTATTGCACAATGAGTATAATGGTAATGCACAATGAGTAATATGATATTGCACAATGAGTATAATGGTACTGCACATTGATTAAAGTGATATTGCACAATGAGTATAATGGTATTGCACAATGAGTATTATGGTATTGCACAATGAGTATAATGGTATTGCACAATGAGTATAATGGTAATGCAACATGAGTATAATGGTATTGCACATTGATTAAAGTGATATTGCACAATGAGTATAATGGTATTGCACAATGAGTATAATGGTATTGCACAATGGGTATAATGGTAATGCAACATGAGTATAATGGTATTGCACATTGATTAAAGTGATATTACACAATGACTATAATGGTATTGTACAATGAGTTTAATGGTCATGCACAATGAGTATAATGATATTGTACAATGAGTATAATCGTATTGCACAATAAATTAATGATATTGCACAATGAGTATAATGGTATTGCACAATGAGTATTATGGTATTGCACATTGATTAAAGTGATATTGAACCAAGGAGTATAATGGTCATGCACAATGAGTATATTGGTATTGCACAATGATTATAATGGTATGGCACAATGAATATAATGGTATGGTACAATTGTCATAATTATTTATATTGCACAATGATTATAGTGTATTGTGTAATGATTATAATGGTATTACACACTGATAAAAGTAATATTGAACAATGATTACAGCGGTATAGCACAGTGATTATAATGCAATTACACAATGATTATAGTGATATTGCACAATGAGTATAGTGGTATTGTACAATGAGTATAGCTGTATTGCACAATGAGTATAGTGGTATTGCACAATGAGTAAAGTGGTATTGCACAATGAATATATCAGTATTGCACAATGATTATAATGATATATTACACAATGAGAGTTAATGATAATGCAGAATGAGTATATCAGTATTGCACAATGATTATAATGATATATTACACAATGAGAGTTAATGGTATTGCACAATGATTATAGTGATATTGCACAATGAGTATAATGGTATTGCACTCTGAGTTTATCAGTATTCATGAGTATAGTGACATTTCACAATGAATTCATTGGTATTGCACAATGAGTATATGGGTATTGCACAATGATTATAATGGTATATTTCACAATTAGAGTTAGTGATATTGCACAACGAGTATATTGGTATTGCACAATGATTAAAGTGGTATTGCAAAATGATTAAAATGGTACTGCACAATGATGATAGTGTATTGAACAATGATTATAATGGTATTGCACAATGATTATAGTGAAATTGCATAATGAGTATAGTGATATTGCATAATGATTATGATGGTATATTACACAATGAGATTTAATGATATTGTACAATGTGTATATTGGTATTGCACAATAGTTATATTGGTATTGCACAATGATTATATTGGTATTGCACAATCAGTATATTAATATTGCACAATGAGTATATTGGTATTGTACAATGAGTATACTGGTATTGCACAGTGATTATAGTGGATTTCCAAATGATTATGGTGATAGTGCACAATGAGTATAATGGTATTGCATATAAAAATCTGGTAACCATTTCACCAACATTTGTAAGTTTACAAACTTTTCACCATTAAATTTAAAATTATAGCAAAAAAGTAAAAAAAACAACATAACATGTTCCACTAATAGCAAATACAAACTATCGAAAGCCCTTTAAATAATTTTCTCTTTGAACATTTCCAATAACTTTGTGCTAATGAAACATCTGTAGGTACCACTATTTATTTGTACCAAAATGTTGGACTACGAAAACGAGTGAAATTGGCCGCAGGTTTCTAATTCAATAGTCAAGGCCACATGTAACGATGTAGAGGTTCAAATATTAAATGGATAAAAATCGTGAGTCAATAATTCTGAGAATCTGTGAAGTAGCTCACCAGTAAGGTTTCCATCGGAGTTAATGTGTTATCATTCCAGCCACCGCATCTGAAACATATGGAACGTTTTTTTCGGAAAAAAGGTACTGGTCCATTTCCTTGCCCCTCAGTTTCATAAAACATTGTGTTCATAGCCCTCGTCTTTACTATCTGTTCAGAGAAAAACAAAACAAGAAAGATAGATAACATTTAAATTGTGTTGCTAAATATGACTGTCTTGGTCACATGCGAATTAAATAATTTTTGTACAGACAATTAAGAATGAGATAATGTTAATATGAAAAAAAGATAAAACCTATAAGGGGAACATAGACTAGTTATACGTCATAAACATCAGCAACAGATCCCGGGGAGGTGAGGCCTAAAATTTGGTGAGAATATGGTAAATCAGCACTGGAACTCACCCAGGAGCTTGCCCGCACTGCCATATCCCAAATAGTCAAATATATATATAACACCCTATTAAACCCTAAAATTGTATATACCCATCTTAAAATACATGACTTACCAACCTTCAGCTCCTATCCCACACATGTTGAAAAAAAAGAGCTGAAAATCTACTATGTAGTTCAAGCCAGTAATAATTCGAGACTGATATTTCAACATGGTTTTACATGTATAGGTGAAGCAACTGATCTCATCACGCATGGACATTTGTAAAATTCTAACATTGTTTATGTGTCCCTTTAATATGAAATTCTGTTTTAAATTTGTTTGTCACATGACCCTTCAATATAAAATTCTATTTTAACATTGTTGTGTGTCCCTTTAATACCAAATTCTATTTTAACATTGTTATGTGATTTTAACATTGTTGTGTGTCCCTTTGACTTGCATTCTAATTTAACATTGTTGTGTGTCACTTTAATAAGAAATTCTATTTTAACATTGTTGTGTGTCCATTTGATATGAAATTCTATCTTAACATTGTTGTGTGTCCCTTAAATATAAAATTCTATTTTAACATTGTTGTGTGATTTTTACATTGGTGTGTGTCCCTTTAATATAAAATTCTATTTTAACATTGTTGTGTGATTTTACCATTGATGTGTGTCCCCTTAATATAAAATTATATTTTAACATTGTTGTGTGTTCCTTCAATATGAAATTCTATTTGAACATTGGTGTGTGTCCCTTTAATATAAAATTTTATTTTATCATTTTGTGTTATATTTAACATTGGTGTGTGTCCCTTTAATATAAAAGTATATTTTAACATTGTTGTGTGTTCCTTCAATATGAAATTCTATTTGAATATTGTAATGTGTGTTCCTTCAATATGAAATTCTAGACATTGATGTGTGTCCCTTCAATACAAATTCTGTTTCAACATTGGTGTGTGTTCCTTTAATATAAAATTCTATTTCAACATTGTTGTGTGTTCCTTCATTATGAAATTGAACATTGGTGTGTGTCCCTTTTATATGAAATTCTATTTTAACATTGTTGTGTGTCCCTTTAATATGAAATTCTATTTTAACATTGTTTTGTGTCCCTTTAATATAAAATTCTACTTCAACATTGACTGTATGTTTCTTTAATATAAAATACTATTTTTACACTGTTTTTTGTGGCCATTTAATATTAAATTCTATATTAATATTGTTGTGTGTTCCTTCAATATGAAATTCTGTTTGAACATTGCTTATGTGTCACTTTAATCTGAAATTCTATTTGAACATTGTTTATGTGTCACTTTAAAATAAAATTCTATTTGAACATTGTTTATATGTCACTTTAATATCACATTTTATTTGAACATTGTTGCGTGTCCCTTTAATTTAAAATGAAATTCTATTTCAACATTGGTTTGTGTAACTTATAGATGAAACTATTTTATCTTTTTTTGGGCCATTGCTGGTCCCTTATTTGAACAAATTTGAAACTCCTTGTCATAGGGATCATTTATACCAAATCTGAATGAAGTTGATTGGACGATTCTTGAGAAGAAGATTTTTAAATGTAATTTTACCTTTGTTAATCTGACATGTCCCCGGGGCGGGGCCATTTTTTACCCTAGGGTCATGGCTTGAACAAGCTTGATAGAAACTCATTATGATACTATTTGCAAAATATCAAAGCTCCAGGCCATTCACTTTCGCAGAAAAAGATTTTTTAATTTCACAATTTTATCTTTTTTGGGCCACTGGTGATCCCTTATTTATTTAATATCCCCTTAAAAAGACCCTGTCTCAACTACTGTGTCTAAGCAATGCCCCAGACATGAAGATTATTGAAATAATACCTAATAATAGATCAGAAAAGCAGAGTTTCCATTTTCCCATAGTATTCCTATGTAAAACTCAAAGTCCCCTTATTGGAC
Source organism: Panopea generosa (assembly GCA_029582155.1). Lineage (NCBI taxonomy): Eukaryota > Metazoa > Mollusca > Bivalvia > Adapedonta > Hiatellidae > Panopea > Panopea generosa. The sequence continues at coordinate 19,142,484 of CM055900.1, read as the reverse complement.
CTAAAAAATTTGAAACTCTTAGTCAAAGGTATAAATTATACCAAATATTAACGAATTTGATTAAACGATTCTTGAGAAGAAGATTTTTAAAAGTAAATTTCCCTATATTAAGCTGACATGTCCCCAGGGCAGGGCCAATTTTGACCCAAGGATCATGGCTAGAACAAACTTGATAAAAAATTCATTAGATACAACATGTACATGCAAAATATCAAAGCTTCAGTTGTGTAAGAATTACTCACAAAAAATATTGTGAAAATCTGTCAAGTGGTTTCAGAGAGGAAGTTGTTTTTGAAGCAAAAGTTAATGACTGATGACTGATGAAGGTAGAACTCGGATATCAGCTAAAAGTACAGTCACGGCAGAATTCCAGCAACAAAAACATAGGAATGATAGGTAACACTCAGGTTTTACCAAAATTGATAGGAAATATATTGAAATTTGAAAATTGGAGTTAGAAACATATGAGTGTCATTAATTGATTGATTGATTGAATAGTTAGCATAATTTTTATACCAATAATGGCTTACAAACAATCAGTTAACTTAGCCAATCTTTCCTGGGATCATGGAAGTTTAACCAGTACATGAGTTCATTAATCTCCACAAGTACATGATAACTTTCTCACTTGAATCAGCAGTGAGAGATGATTCTGAAAATGAGACCCAACATTGTATATCAATCACCACTTAATTATATAAGGGCGGGCAGAGATTCGACCTCCGGACCACTACATCGCTAGTTAGACACGCTATCAAGGCTCAGCATATCCCTTTACTCCATAGATACGCGTTTTCCCACACCAATCACAAAAGGCCTTTGAAAACAGTGCAGGAAGAGTTCAGATTGCTCGTAATGAGCAATCTGAACACTTCCTGCACTGTTTTCCACTCTGTCAGTTAATATAAACATAATTCATCCAATAATTCAAAGGCCTTCTATATTAGGTGTCCAAAGGCATGTATACTAAAGGTGTCCAAAGGCGTCTATATGAAGTAAAGGGATATGTGACCTGGATATATAGCAAACAAACCTTATCCTCATTAATGTAATTTCCTTCTTTCGACATTAAGGACACGCTTCTGTCTGCTGCACTGACAGCTGCAAATCCTCCCCTTCCGTTAGAATTAATCATAACTTTTACATTTTCACCTGGTTTTACTGTTTCTGGGTCCAACGTGAATGTCACCTGCAACACATAAAACTGTTTGTTATCTTCAGTTTAAGTCATACTAATTAATTTTTAGATATTCATCAGAATTGGTTCCACAAAAGGGGCGGGAGATCAATTTTATTTTTCATTTTTCGGATATTAATATTAAAGAAGCTTCCAGGGCATGAAATGAATCATTTAACAGTTAAAATGAGGTTGTCCAAAAATAAAAGAGCAATAAAACAGAGACAGACAGGGATTAAAACCTAGAAATTCCTGTCACTCAGTTAAAAAAAAATATTTGAGAAAGTTTGCCAATAATTTGTTGAAAAACGGTAGTGGTTTTACTCATTCCTTAAATTTTGAGGTTGTCCTAGTCTCAGAATCGGATATCTCCGGAATCAGGTATATCAACCACCAATGAAAAAGCAGGAAATTCTATGCCTTCCCATAATTCATAGCAGTTGAATGCTTGCATAACTGTGAAATCATCCAAACTTTCAGTTGAGGCAACTGAACAATCAACATGCTCAAAGGGGGCTTTCTGACGATTGTTATTTAACGCGCACCCTGCAAACGGGAGAGCCGCGTCCATTCTACAGACTGACGCCTTCTACAATCAATAAATCTGGATATCAAACATAACTTGTAATGTGTCCAAAATGTCACCAATTAAACTTCATTAAAAATGTCCATTTCTCTCATTTATTTTATCATAATGTCAAAACACTTTCATGTTGGGTTATGCCAGTTGAGATGTAACTTTAAACAACTTCAAATTTCCCATGTTTCGATGTTCTGAAGTATTTTTGTATTAGTCTATACTAATTATTTTAGTTCTGGGAATCGAGCCCGCAAGCTCTGGCGTGAGTGGCCAACACTCTCTCTACTATACAACTACTTCACTTCATTTAAATAAACAAGAAAATCACGTGAAGTAGAATCTTGACCCAATTAGTACAGTAACTTTTCGGTGTCATGCTGATGTTACCCTGATTACAGCCCGATTAGGACAATGGAGAGGACAGTTGGGTGAAATACGAGGTTCTCGCCTCACTGAATGCCGTAGAGTTCATCAGTTTTATTTTATGCCAAAAATATCCAGAATCGTATAACTGTTGTGTTTCCTTTCTAGAACCTGAGCCTGATCACATAGTTACTGTTCCCTTGAAGTGACGCTTAAATAGAGGATCTTGCATGAGTGCTTATTTATTATTGAATTTATTAAACGAGTTGGAAAACATATATTATGTGAGGGTCTGTTGAGCATTATATCATTTTTCCCAACAAGTTTGATAAATCCGATAATAAATGAGAATGAATGTTACTCAGAAACGTTTACATTTACCATTTATCTAACAGATCTAATAATTCTATTAGGAACGAGAAAAAAATCGGGCATATTTGTTTCCTTAAGTCTTCGTATGATGTAACGTCTCAAAATAACGTCATTCAACCATGACAAATTGATGTCATTTATATATTTGGACAAATCTGAAAGTACTTCGGCAATTAACATACGAGAGCCAAGTTATATGAAAAACACCGAGCAATAAATCGGAAGTGATGTTACATTAGGTTAAAATCAAAAATATGTCATGGATTTATTACACTCCTGCAATGTAAATTATGTTTTATTTGATCAAATACACAGATCCTAACAAAACAGGCAATCAGTTAACTTAACCAGTCTTTCCTAGGATCCTTGAAGGTTAACCAGTACTCCAGCACACCCATCTCCGCAAGTAACTGATAACTTTTCAATTTCAATCAAAGGTGAAAGACAAATGACGAAATGTGATGTTATATATAAATCATCACTAAGACTGATGGCGGGTGGAGATTCAAACTCACAACGATTGGATTGATAGTCAGATGTGATTATCAACTGAACTAACTCAGGTCCCTTTGACTGGGGCGATTATCAAATCAAAAGACATTTATCAAGCAAACGTTCAAATAGCAGAAATATACACAGCTGCAACAATCTTTATCAAAATCCTGTTATGAAATGGTTCAATAGCAAGAAGCCATATTAGTCAGTAGATCATGCAATCTTTAGCAGAAGTGATTATAAAAATCTTGTATAAGAAATTATGTCTGATTTGCAATATCATCTTTTTCCGAAACACACTGTATGCCATTATACATGTATAACCTGAAATGTGATCGAAATCATGGTGTTTTACTTCATTCAAATATATATAAATAATACCTTCTGGTCTGTTTGATATGGTAAAGTTAAGACTGTATCAGCAATAAGCCATTCTTCTTGCTCTTGCATGTCTCTGCCTGTACCAGTCGTATAGCTATTCATTTTGTAAGCGACAATCTTGGATTTCGGAGCATGCTTGGATTGGACTTCAAAACAGCTGGACCCCGCAACATATTTCTGGATTGGTTCAGCATTAAAGCTGTTAATAACCTGAAAAAAAAAGACATCAGAGAATTGCAAGCAATACATAAATACATATTTTGTGGCCTGAATCAGACCTGGAACTATCCTCTGAAAGTCTCAAGCAAAAACCTTCTAGTACCATTTATCAAGTCTTTGGTAATGACCCGGCCAGGGATTCAACCCACAACCATCCACAGGCACTCTACCAAACCATAAAATCATACACTTTAACCAATCCTTTTAAAGATAAGACCATAATATAGTAATGGCCAAATTTCATTCCTGCCCACTACTTAATACCCGCCTCCACATTTTTTATCGTCAAAAGATATTTACCAAAATGGTGCCGCATTTTAAACCTTGGATCTTTAAATGATTTTCTTTCGTTGCATACCTCATATGACATGTTCATTTTCATATCGCAAAGATAAAAAAAAAATTGCCCTCCTCTATCTCGAAACAATGTTGGATGAAAATCAAGGAATCAATTTATCATGGCTTAAGAAAAACTAAATTATCAACCCAACTCCATCTGAAAGGTTCAAAAGTTATATGTAGAGACAGATTCATCTCTACTTTTTATGCAACTTAACGACATGCAGCTATAAACCATATGGTATATATTATCCCAAGATCAACCTGTCTTAAGAGGTCACTTTTTCTCCTTCCCTTGACTGGCTAACTAAAGACAGATTTGACTATATAAAGCAACAACCTATCTTAAAAGGTTATCTTTATTAATTTCCTTGACCTTGACTGGCTGCTTAAGACAGGTTTGACTGTATCAAGAAACAACCCATCTTAAAAGGCCATTTTTGCTCCTTCCCTTAGATGGCTGCTAAAGACAGGTTTGACTGTATTAAGCACCAACCTTTCTTAAAAGGTAACTTTAATTCCTTCCCTTGACGTTGACTGGCTGCTTAAGATAGGTTTGACTGTATCAAGCAACAACCTGTCTTAAAAGACCATTTTACTCCTTCCCTTAACTGGCTGCTTAAGACAGGTTTGACTGTACTTTAAAGTCCACCTTACCTGGTAAAATACCTTGTCCAAAGATTCAACAGGCTCAATTTTGACACACGCCTCCTTCTGAAAATAAAAAATAGACAGTTTTAGTATGCAATTAGTTACTATGACTACATTTTAGTACCTTTTATTCAGAATAATTACATCGGGGAATTTTTAAATATAATTCCTGAGTGGAACAGCTAACCCGCCACTGTTGTATTTCCAACATCTTCGTCAAAATATTGGGTAGGTAAAAATTTGTGTGGAAGCAGACAACAGACAACTATATACATGAAGGATAACTGCGAAATTGAACTATTGTGCAGTCTCTTTGGCATAAAATGCTTATTTTTCATGTGCAGCATGAACCTTTGGTACTTTTTGAAAATTGAAAATATATAAAATGTGACCAGGTGGCAGGTAAGCTCAGTTCCGTTCGGTGATTTAATAATAAATTTAGCCATTTTCTGAAACTTAAAATCTCTTCTGGCAGTGTTCAGACAAATAATTTCACCAAGTGAAAAATTGAACAAGAGGTCCTAAAGGGACTTAACACTCTACTGTTCATTGTAGTCAAATTTCTCTGGTTCTAGAAATAGTTAATATCCTTGACAAGCTTGGATAGGTTGGGATAAAAAGTGACTGTCTTTATAATGATGTTTACAAGGCAGAATTATTTTTTTTCAATTATCCAAGGGCAATAACTCATGAAGAACTCATCTTACTTCGCATATATACAACAGCACTAATATTATGAAGAGAAGGAAAGGCAATTCATTGATATTTTGAGAAAGCTTGAATATATTGGGATAAAAATTGATGGTTTTGTGGGGTAAAAGATGATTCCTATAGTTTGTCACTTTTTTTCTTATGGATAGAATTTTATGAAACTTTCCAGTATTTTAAGTTTAATGTATGTTTATGTTCATTTTTTTTTTTTAATATTTTGATAATTATGTATCGATAATTATGCTTAAAGCCTCACAAAATACTCGCTGATACCAATTCTAATGACAATCAAAATCAATACACTTTACTGGGTAATTTGAGAAAATTACAGCTCTTAAAGTTTGGCATCTTTAAATTAACTGTAGTTGTAAAATAAACATTTTTATACTAAATGGACATATTTGTACAAATATAAAGATTTCCACTATATTTCATATTCAGGTTCATTTGCTATAAACAATTATTATATACCAGTATGCATATTTCACTGAACACAATATAAGAGACCAATTTCAGGCGTATCCGTAAATTATTGCGCCATCAGAAATAGGGTCAGTTGTTGTATAGTACATGTAGTATGAAATGACTGGTAGGTCTCAACAAAATTGCTCCACTTTATGTGCGGAGTTGGTGCGCATGAAAAACTATAGCAATCATCCTTCTATAACAAGACAGAAATTATCTTTTTTTCTCAGCAATCCAAGGCAATTTATTATTATAACTTTATTTTTCTTGGTCTGATCAACAAACTTGAGAGCTTACTTTGCAATAATTGAGCTTTAAAGGAGTATCAGGATTTTTCAAACTTTTAAAATTGGCTAAAATATAATTTTCCCAATTTATCATGCCTGTATATACTCACTCATGACCCAATATTGCTAAAAGGATATCTATTGAACATGCTAAAATAATATATCAAAAAGAGATTTCCTAACTTGGGCTACGGTGCACTTAGGTTAGAATAAAAAACATTTCCCACTTAAAAATGCAACTTTTTTGGGGATATATTTAATGAGTCATGTGATTTCAATTTGATCTGCTATACACAAGGGTGGATCCAGGATTTAGAGGTGCAACACAAAATCTGAACAGCCAAACACTTTTTTCGTAGAAATATAATCAATTTTAATAAAAAAATGGTAGATTTAAGGGGAGGGGGCGTAACAACGCGGTTTTAAATAGCACATAGATCTGCCATCGATACAGCTGATTTACACGTAGTAAAAATTGTTTCATTTTAAAAGAGTCCGAATGACGTCAAACAGTAGTTAAGTGCTGTCTATTTTTAGAATGGGAATATTGTTTCAAGTTTACCACTCTAATTTTAATATCAATTTTGTCATGTTTTAAAGTGGATTTGCCATACTAAACTATATGGATTTGATTTGTTCATGATAATGATACGCTTTTTATCCATTCTAATAATTATTTTGTTTTTTAAGACATTTATAGCATGTTTTTCTGATATCCTCCCTTTAAATAAATGAATAAACAAATAACCACATAAAAAATTCTCACGCCACTGCCAAGCTAGACCACACATTCAATTTACTTATTATTTATAAAAATCCGACTTCACTGGTATCAATTAACTGTGCTATGTAATTGTTCAAATTGACAACGCTTGTTTATTAAAACTGAAGGCGTCTGCCCCTTGAACCAATTATATAGACATGCTTTCGTGCTTAACTCTGATTTTAATACCAGTCTGTGATGCTACTAAAGTGACAGCTCACAAAGAGACATGAAATTTTCCCGGTCACTTATTAAATTTGACTGTTAAGGCAGTCTATCACTTTCCTGGTTGTTTCTTATTTTCCAGACTGTAGAGTGCAATTATTTTCGGTAACAGATAATTTTAAGGTGATTGGACATCGGTTGGAAATCATTATCGATTAATGGTTGGAATCGGTTGGTACTTCCGATGCGATTTTACTGATTACAATCAGTTCCAGAATTATCTATTTCAGTGTGCAAACTGTGCATGTTCATGGATATTTTACTGCTTGTCATGTTGTATTATATATACAAATATTAGTGTAGTAGACTTAGACTAACAATTTAGCAGTAGTAATGGCTTTCTGGTATATATGCACCTTGTGGTTCTTAATCACCCACTGCTTACTGCTAGTTGGCTTTGTAACACATACGTATGGTGAGTGGTAGATGGTGTGATAAGTTTGTGATACAATATGGATTGTCCATATGAACCATAAACCAGGCAGGCAGGCACTTGTAACAAGTTTGTATCAAAATATCCTCAGGGTTCTAACTAGTGTAGAAAACTGAATAAATACTTTTTTATAAATTTATTAACAAATAAATTTTTTAAACATAAAACAATTTTGCTTGTTTGTTTGTAATGTCCCAGCCCAAACTTTTTAGTGTGAGTAAGTAGGTTGGATTTGTGTGTGTGTGTGTGTGTGTGTGTGTGTGTGTGTGTGTGTGTGTGTGTGTGAGTGTGTGTGCGTTATATTGTAACTGTATTGTTTGCATGTATCTAATACAAATTTGCTTATCTGGTGAGTGGTAGATGGTGTGATACGTTTGTGATACAATATGGATGCATGTCAATTGTCCATAATTTATGAACCTGCATTAACCAGGCAGGCAGGCAGGCACTTGTAGCAAGTTTGTATCAAAATATCCTGAGGGTTCCAACTAGTGTAGAAAACTGAATAAATACTTTTTTATAAATTTATTAACAAATAAATTTTTTAAACATAAAACAATTTTGCTTGTTTGTTCTATACCCTGTGGCCTGTATCTTTTTATGTAATACATAAAAATATTGCACAATTTCACATGCTGACTATTTGCGACTAGCGACTAATATTCCCAATTCATGGCAATTACTATTGGTAAAAAATTGTTTGTTTGTAGTGTCCCGGCCCAATTTTTTAGTGTGAGTAAGTAGGTTGGATTTGTGTGTGTGTGTGTGTGCGTGCGTGCGTGCGTGCGTGTGTTATATTGTAACTGTATTGTTTGCATGTATCTGAGATATGTACCTATTGGCTATTAACATTCCTCTGCACTATGATGGGTGGTGATCTTCAGATTACCATTTCAGCCATTAACCAGACAACAATAGTGATAATGAATCTGGGAGTTTAGGTAGGACACAGACAACTTCACATAAAACACTTTAAAAAATGCAGGAAATCAAATATTAAATAAAATATATTTTATTATCAGTATTGAAGCTGAAATTATAATATGCTTCATGTCGCTTTTTTACTTTTAAATTCAGAACTTCTATGACAAATACTGTCACATTTATTTATAACAGTGGGACACTTACATAATGTTCTACTAGTTTAAAGTAAAATAGTGTCTATTTTGAAGCATGTTGTGGTAACCTTATCTTACCTTAAATAGTTTTATTACTTCATTTACAGTAAGTACACCACTGGCTTTAAACGTTATGATCATGCAATAAACATTAGGTTTGTTGATGATTATATATCACTTTTGTTTCTGAATACAAACAGCTTGGGGTAAAGATAAAAAGTTAATGCATTCAAGCCTCTGTAACATGTAAAAAGCAAAAAGAACGTTAATATTCTGGAGACCGGGAAATATTCCGAAGACCGAAAAGTCCGATATAAATCAATTTTACACCAGATTAAAAAGCTGCGCGTGCATGTCTCGATACCTTATAAAAAAATATGCTGTATGGTTTTTAATGAAAAAACACGAAATTGCATGATGATGAATGTTAATTGGCAAATTTACAAATGATATTTACAGCAATGAAATATAGAAAGAATAAATACCGTAACGACTTTGGATCATTACTTTTTTTTTAACATATTTCAGATTGTTTATTTTTCAATCTAGGCCACATTTCTCCTTCATTTCTCTGGCCATTTTGGATTCCAGACGTATGACCGTTCGTACCCGATGATCTATTATGTGAAAGTGGTATCAATAACGGAATCGGTGGGCTTCATCAAGCCGCTTATCGATGTTATTCGATTATCGGTTCACCAAGATTGGCTGCGGTTATATGCGTATACATTAAAAACTTCGTTAACTCAAACATATTGGCTGAAACTCCACACAGAGTTCTAACCACTGATCTTGTCCAAGCCGCATTCCTGTTTATACGTGTATGGTATGATGCTGAACAATACCCTTAACTCCGAACTATTTTGTCCAGTCCCATTGGGTTTGAGCCATCAACGTTCTACAGTTTATTCTTCCTCTCCATTTTCAAAATTGGATAATCGTACACTTTTATGACAGATGGATTTAAAATGGAATCAAGGTGTGTGGCATAAATTAATTAGCATTTGGAGCGTCGTGCGGCAATTATAACTTAGCAGGGGAGCCATTCAGAGTTACTTGAAGCAATCATAACTTAGTCATGGAGCCATTCAGAGTGACGTGAGGCAATTATAACTTAGTCAAGGAGCCATTCAGAGTGACATGAGGCAATTTACAACTTAGTCAAGGAACCATTCAGAGTGATGTGAGGCAATTATAATTTAGTCAAGGAGCCATTCAGAGTGACGTGAGGTAATTATAACTTAGTCAAGGAACCATTCAGAGTGATGTGAGGCAATTATAATTTAGTCAAGGAGCCATTCAGAGTGATGTGAGGCAATTATAATTTAGTCAAGGAGCCATTCAGAGTGACGTGAGGCAATTAAAACTTGGTCAATGGGCCATTCAGAGTGACATGAGGTAATTATAACTTAGTCAAGGAGCCATTCAGAGTGATGTGAGGCAATTATAACTTAGCCACAGACTCATTCAGAGTGATGCGAGACAATTATAACTTAGCCACAGACTCCTTCAGAGTGATGCGAGACAATTATAACTTAGCTGCAGAGTCATTCACAGTGATGTATGGCAATTATAACTTGGCCGTAGAGTCATTCAGAGTGATGTGAGACAATTATAACTCAGCCACAGACACATTCAGAGGGATGCTAGACAATTATAACTTAGCTGCAGAGTTATTCAAAGTAATGTGAGGCAATTATAACTTAGCCGCAGAGTCATTCACAGTGATGTGAGGTAATTATAACTTAGCCGCAGAGTCAATCGCATTGACATGGGGCAATTATAACTTAGCCGCAAAGTCATTCACAGTGACGTGAGGCCATTATAACTTAGCTGCAGAGTCATTGACAGTGACATTTGGCAATTATAACTTAGCCGCAGTGTCATTCACAGTGACAAGAGGCAATTATAACTCAGCCGCAGAGACATTCAGAGTGAAGTGAGGCAATTATAACTTAGCGGTAGAGTCATTCACAGTGATGTGAGGCAATTATAACTTAGCCGCAGAGTCATTCACAGTGACGTGAGGCGATTATAACTTAGCCGTAGAGTCATTCACAGTGATGTGAGGCAATTATAACTTAGCCGCAGAGTCATTCGCAGTGACATGAGGCAATTATAACTTATCAGTAGAGTCATTCACAGTGACGTGAGGTGATTATAACTTAGCGGTAGAGTCATTCACAGTAACGTGAGGCCATTATAACTTAGCGGTAGTCATTCACAGTGACATGAGGTGATTATAACTTAGCCACAGAGTGTTTCAGAGTCGTGATTATCATTCCATGTCAAAAACATTATGTGTCGATATGCATCCATAATGGCGCAGAGTGATATTTTTTAGCAAGTCGACTATAACTTAGCTGTGGAGTCATTTGAAGTAATCCGTTTCAGCGAAACTTTGGGTAAAAAGTATGAAGATGGTTATGCATGGCGTGAACTGTTCATCCACAGACAAATTGTTATCATCATGGTGTCACATGAATTTCTCACCAGTGACCAATTAGCATAAAAAGATAAAAACAACTACAAATTGGAAGGTAATAAATCACAGAAAGTCTAGTATCCAAACAGTGAGAAAATACTGCAGACGCACTTATTGCTGTAAACATGTAATTTACTTCAGTAAATCAGGACAAATAAGAACTTAACCTTTCAGAGCCAAATGACCAAAGCTGATTAATATATTCGCAGAGAGAAAATTGCAGTGTTTGCTATCTGAGGTTTTCTAAGCAAGTTGGGTGCTTTTAAAAAGAATCCAATAGTTATGTCTAACAAAGAAGGTGGTAATTAGAGGCCATCAAGATATAAATTTGAATTTGATTAAAAATAAGGTTATTTAATGGTGTTAAAATTTGAATGAAAGAGCACTATAGATGTAGGAACTGTAAAAAACAACAACAGCGTGCAAGGTACCAAATAAATAATGGGTTGTTAATTCAAATATTACAGCAGTTTGAAATACTTGCCTTTTGTTGCTCTCACATTACAAAAACACTAAGTGTGAACGAGTGTTGAGCTTTCAACTAATAAATATGTTTCAGTTCCTAGAAAAATCGCAAAAAATACTAATTATAAAACATTTGTAAAGAACAATAATCAGTGTTTTTTAAAAGCATTATGTTGATATGGCGACAACCTAATGGTGCAGTCTATGTATATCCATCACACGATCGTGAAGTTTCAATATAGCAATACATACAATTGATCTCTAAATAACCGGTTTAAATGGAATTTATCAAGATTTTTCAAACTTTTAAAACTGTTTACAAATTATTTTTTTCTCTAATATATCATGCCTAAATATACTCTTTGATCCTGTATTGTCAAAATGATATTTATTTAAACATGCCAGACTATATATTAAACAGGGATTTTCTAACTTGGGCTATGTGCCTAGGTTAGACTAAAATAGATTTCCCATTAAAAATTTCAACATATTTTGCGACTATGAAATGAGTCACTTGATTTCATTTTTATTTTAATTTGATTCGTTATGCAAGTTTGCACATAGTAAAACTTATTTCATCTTAGAAAGAATCTGAATGATAATGCTAAGATTGTCTAACAGTGTCTATTTTTAGAATTGGGATTTCGTTTCAAGTTTACCATTCCAATTTAAATATTGATTTTGTCACGTTTTAGTGAACTTGACATACCAAACGATTTGGATTTATTTATGTATGATAATGAGATGCTTTTTATCCATTTCAATAACTATTTCATTTTTAAGACATTCATAGCTTTTTTCCCTGATATACTCCTTTTAAGGGTTATGTCACTTTCTAAGGACTTTATCGAAAAAGGTGCGACAGTGCATACTGCTCACTGGATTGATTGATTGAATATTTTGCATTATTTTATGCCATCAAGGCCAAACAAATGAGCAGTTAATCTAATCACTTTTTCTAGGATCCCGGAAGATTAAACAGTAATCGAACACACCCCATCTCTGCAAGTAAATGATAACTTCCCGTGAGAGACGAATGATGAAATACAATGTCATATATCAATCATCACGGAGACTGTGGCAGGGCAGGAATTCAAATTCATGACCACTGGATTGATAGTCAGCAGCACTTCTGACTGATCTAATCGGGCCCAGCTGCTCAGCTGGAGAAAAGTTTGATATTTAATATAAAGCTGTAATTTAAAGACTTTGCCACCTTTGAACAAAATAACATTTAATTTAGTCAAACCACTTATTATAGTGATTATGTAGTTAGATCATTTTTGCACCAGCGTGAAAACTTCATCTGAAAAGAACATTAATTTTTTTAGAATTTGAGGAATCCGAAAATGTGCAGACGGCTGGCTTTACTTCAAAATTGAAGAGAATGTTTGAATTTGAATAAAGATGTCATCTGATTGTTTGGTATTTAAGCAGGTTCACTTTGAAGCTTGTACATTGTTTATGCTCACAGTTACTCTACTTTACTCAGAATATAACTGAAAATGTATTATATCACAAACATATAAAAAAACAAAATTGTTTATACATGAATAATGTATGTAAATATATTGCGAGCGTAAACATGTATTTGTAGGTATGTGTATGTAAATAAAAAAATTGTGTGTAGTATGTGTCTTGAGCATGTGTGAGCACGTCTGTTTGTTCTAATGTTGTTGTTTTTATATTTATTTCTTTTCTATTATCATTGTTCATGATGTCACATAAAGGTTTGAAAAACATTCTCCTGTAATGGAGGATTGAATTATGCTCTCCTGTAATGGAGGATTAAATTATGCTCTCCTGTAATGGAAGATTGAATTATGCTCTCCTGTAATAGAGGATAAAATTTTGCTCTCCTGTAACGGAGGATAAAATTATGCTCTCCTTTAATGGGGGATTAAATTATGCTCTCCTGTAATGAAGGATTAAGTTATGCTCTCCTGTAATGGAGGATTAACATTATGCTCTCCTGTAATAGAGGATTCAATTATGCTCTGCTGTAATGGGGGATTAAATTATGCTCTCCTGAAACGAGGATTAAATTATGCTCTGCTGTAATGAGGATTAAATAATGCTCTCCTGTAATGAGGATTAAATTATGCTCTCCTGTAATGGAGGATTAAATTATGCTCTCCTGTAACTAGGATTAAATTATGCTCTGCTGTAATGGAGGATTAAATTAAGCTCTCCTGTAATGGAGGATTCAATTATGCTCTGCTGTAATGGAGGATTCAATTATGCTCTCCTGTAATGGAGGATTCAATTATGCTCTGCTGTAATTGGGGATTAAATTATGCTCTCCTGTAATGGGGGATTAAATTATGCTCTGCTGTAATGGAGGATTCAATTATGCTCTGCTGTAATTGGGGATTAAATTATGCTCTCCTGCAATGGGGGATTAAATTATGCTCTGCTGTAATGGAGGATTAAATTATGCTCTGCTGTAATGGGGGATTAAATTATGCTCTGCTGTAATGGGGGATTAAATTATGCTCTGCTGTAATGGAGGATAAAATTACGCTCTCCTGTAACAGAGGATTAAATTATGCTCTCCTGTAATAAAGGATAAAATTATGCTCTGCTGTAATAGAGGATAAAATTATGCTCTCCTGTTACAGATGATTAAATTATGCTCTCCTGCAATGAGGATTAAATTATGCTCTGTTGTAACAGAGGATTAAATTATGCACTCCTGTAATGGAGGATTAAATTATGCTCTGCTGTAACAGAAGATTAAATTATGCTCTCCTGTAATTGAGGATTAAATTATGCTCTCCTGTAATGGAGGATTAACATTATGCTCTCCTGTAATGAAGGATTAAGTTATGCTCTCCTGTTACAGATGATTAAATTATGGTCTCCTGTAATGGAGGATAAAATTATGCTCTGCTGTAATAGAGGATTCAATTATGCTCTCCTGTAATGAGGATTAAATTATGCTCTGTTGTAACAGAGGATTAAATTATGCACTCCTGTATTGGAGGATTAAATTATGCTCTGCTGTAACAGAAGATTAAATTATGCTCTCCTGTAATTGAGGATTAAATTATGCTCTCCTGTAATGGAGGATTAACATTATGCTCTCCTGTAATGAAGGATTAAGTTATGCTCTCCTGTAATGGAGGATTAACATTATGCTCTCCTGTAATGGAGGATTAAATTATACTCTCTTGTAATAGAGGAATAACTTTATGCTCTCCTGAAATGGAGGACTAAAATTATACTCGTCTGTCATGGAGAATTAAAAGTTTATTTTAACTTACACATCATGTAATACAATAAGTAGACCCAGACCAGCGTGCAACAAACTCAGTCTCAGTGTTTACACTGTTTGCTTCTCAGTCAGTTTTTTGAAGATGTTTAACGTGTTTTTCAACATTTTTTCAGTCATATTGCAACAGTGTCAACGTTAGACAGTAACTTATATAAGCACTGCCACAATGGAGTATCATGCATGCCTCAGTCACATGATTTAGTACCCCACCAAGTGACATCAGACTGACCAGACCTATAACTAGCCTTTAAATACTGAACACCTAGTGAAGAAGATTCTAGTACCTTTTTTCAAATCTTTGATAAAACCCTGCTGGGGATCAAACCCACAACCTTCCTCATGCAAAGAGGATGGTCTACCACTAGACCACTGCTGCAGTATCCTACTACATAATAAATTATATGCATCAGGAAGATAGCTGACAATTAATAGTAATTAAGGAAAAAAATGAACAAAATCATTGTTTGTATAAAAAATTAATTTAATGTTAAATGTTGCTGTTCTTGGAGTTTCATAATATCCTAATTTGGCTAACGAGACAACATCCTCACTTAATGTAAATGTGAAATATAACGATAATGTCATTGATCGATTAAAAAATGATTTATTATGTTCTGTTTTGACAGGAGATCTATATTTCCTGAGCTTAATAATGGAAGGCCAAATAGGTTTATTTTTTCAGAACAATCTGTGGCAACGTAGCGCATCCAATTTTACAAAAGTACAAAATATAGGAAAAGAAAAAAATTAACTAGAACACTGAGTCATCACCTGCACATAATTTATACAACTTAAAAATAAAAAGTGTATCAGCAGACAAGTCGCGTGACATTGCTAACTCTTCTTTCTTTAGGTTGCATGCTGGGTAAATTGTAATCTGTAGGACTGGTTACATGACACATTTTAAAGACAGTCTTTTGTAATTCTTTATTGAAACACAAGAGTCGTGTGAATGTATTTTACGGTTTAGGCTATTTTATGTCTTGTTTGTTCTGGGATGTAAAATCTTTTAAAAATCTACTCCTCGAGTGTACTCATTTAAAGTCACCCATAATTAATTGTATTTTAATCATTATTATTATATTATAGGCCTTTAAATATTACTTTTATTATTAATCACCATTATAATTAGTATTTTTTACTATTGTAACTATTATTTTTACAACCAAATTTATCACTTTTGTCATTTTTTAGCTTTATTACTAAAAAGACATATGGCAGTTTTAATGAGTATTTACTTTATCCCATTTCTGAATTCTTTTACCTTGTTTATGTTAATAGCCTTGTTTCATTATCTCTACCTTTTTATTTTTGTGTTTGACTCACTTTCATTATCTCTACCTTATTCATGTCATTTACCCTGTTCATTATCAATTACCTTGTTTCATTATCTCTCATTGTTCATGTCAATTACCCTGTTCATTATCAATTACTTTGTTTCCTTATCTGTACCCTTTTCGTGTCATTTATCATGTTTATTATCCATTACCCAGTTTCATTATCAATTACCCAGTTTCATTATCAATTACTTTGTTCATTATCAAGAACCCAGTTACAAGGCCATTATCTCTACCAGTTACCCTGTTCATTATCAATTACCTGGTTTCATTACCATGTCAATTACCCTGTTCATTATCAATTACCTGGTTCATTACCATGTCAACTACCCTGTTCATTATCAAGAACTTGGTTTTGAGGCCATTATCTCTATCAGTACCCTGTTTATTATCAATTACCCTGTTTCATTATATTTGCCTTGTTCATGTCAATTACCCTGTTCATTATCTATTCCTTGTTCGTGTCAAAGACTAACTGTCATTAAAATTTTATGCAAATTTATTTAAGCTCCACTTTGAAGAACATGGAGTCTTCATGAATTTTGGTATGCCTTAGGTCAAGCCAGGAATTGAACCATTCACTCCTCTCTGCATGGGGTGAAAGTCAACCCTCTATTTACTACATCATGACCCCACTTTGACCTCCTTTGCAATATCTAAATAAGGGTCCTCCTAGGTTGATCCTACGCCAGTATATAAACTTACTAAAACCACTTCTGAATTAGATAAAATTAGTACTAAACATTAGATGGAAGATTCTAGTAAAAGATGATAGTCCTAAATATTAGATGGAAGATTCTAGTAAAATTGATAGTCCTAAACATTAGATGGAAGATTCTAGTAAAGATGATAGTCCTAAACATTAGATGGAAGATTCTAGTAAAGATGATAGTCCTAAATATTAGATGGAAGATTCTAGTAAAATTGATAGTCCTTAATATTAGATGGAAGATTCTAGTAAAGATGATAGTCCTAAATATTAGATGGAAGATTCTAGTAAAGATGATAGTCCTAAATATTAGATGGAAGATTTTAGTAAAGTTTATAGTCCTAAACATAAGATGGAAGATTCTAGTAAGTTTATAGTCCTAAACATTAGATGGAAGATTCTAGTTAAATTGATAGTCCTAAACATCAGATGGAAGATTCTAGTAAAGATGATAGTCCTAAACATTAGATGGAAGATTCTAGCAAAATTGATAGTCCGAAATATTAGATGGAAGATTCTAGTAAAATTGAAAGTCCTAAACATTAGATGGAATATTCTAGTAAAATTGATAGTCCTAAACATTAGATGGAAGATTCTAGTAAAATTGATAGTCTGAAATATTAGATGGAAGATTCTAGTAAAGTTGAAAGTCCAAAACATTAGATGGAAGATTCTAGTAAAGTTTATAGTCCTAAACATTAGATGGAAGATTCTAGTAAAGATGATAGTCCTAAACATTAGATGGAAGATTCTAGTAAAGTTGATAGTCCTAAGCATTAGATGGAAGATTCTAGTAAAGTTTATAGTCCTAAACATTAGATCGAAGATTCTAGTAAAATTAAGCATAAGGTGATGAAGGTGTGCTGTGCCATGACAGACAAAAAATCTTCAATTAGTAAAAACTGCAAAATATATTTTCTTTGACCAAACACTTCCAATTATAATACTGGTATAATGAAGATTTATTGTGTCAATTAAACAAAAGATTATTCAAGTCTGCAGCCATATTTTGTTTTTAAAGTCAGTGTGTGTCAGGAAAATTGCTACAAATGTACAAGAAATAAAAGACAATATAAAGATTCTAATTATGATTTATAACTAAACAACAAATGATTTTGGTTCTCAAATCTGCTAAAATAAGACCACAAAACAATTAATGGCCCAACTCAGTTAGAAAAAAACACAGAACTTTATATGAAAAAGTTTGCTGGTTACTTGTAGAAGGACGATTGGTGCAAATGATACCATGTAATCCCTGAGGTCTTCTTACATATTTAAAACTGGATACAATATAATGAAAATGACATATGACCCCATCCATTTAAAGTATTTCAAAAAGAGGAAATGATGTAAAGAAGAGAAAGAGAAAGAAAGACACAAGTAAATTATTTTTACTCTATTCTGTGTAATATTTTTAACAATTTCCTTGTGCACCATTTAAATATTATTACACTTTTCCTTGTGCACCATTATTAGATTATTACACTTTTGTAACAATTGCCTTGTGCACTATTATACTATTATTACAATTTTGTAACAATTTCCCAGTGCAATATTATTAGATTATTACACTTTTGTGGACTATTATTAGATTATTACACTTTTGTAAGAATTGCCTTGTGCACCATCATTAGATTATTACATTTTTGTAACAATTTCCTTGTGCACCATTATTAGAGTATTATACTTATGTAACAATTTCCAAGTGCACCATTATTAGAGTATTATACTTATGTAACAATTTCCTTGTGCACCATTATTAGAGTATTATACTAATGTTACAATTTCCCAGTGCACCATTATTAAGTTATTATACTTATGTAACAATTTCCCAGTGCACCATTATTAAATTATTACACTTTTAAAACAATTTCCTTGTGCACCATTATAATATTATTACACTTTTGTAACAATTTCCCAGTGCACCATTATTAGAATATTACACTTTTAAAAAACAATTTCCTTGTACACCATTATAACATTATTACAGTTTTGTAACAATTTCCCAGTGCACCATTATTAGATTATTACACTTTTAAAACATATCCTTGTGTACCATTATATTATTACACTTTTGTAACAATTTCCTATTGTACCATTATTAGATTGTTACACTTTTGTAACAATTTCCTAGTGCATCATTATTAGCTTATTACACTTTTGTAACATGTTCCTAGTGCATCACTATCAGATAATTACACTTTTGTAACACATTTCTAGTGCATCATTATTAGATTATTACACTTTTAATGACACATTTCTAGTGCATCATTATTAGATTATTACACTTTTGGTAACACATTCCTAGTGCACCTGATTATTAGATTATTTCACTTTTTGTAACAATTTCCCATTGCACCATTAACAGATGGTTACACTTTTGTAACACATTCCTAGTGCATTTTCATAAAATTATTACACTTTTGTAACACTTTTCTAGTGCAACATTATTAGATTATTATGAACAAAACAATGTAAAGCCAAAGGTCCACGCATACATAATTTACCTGTCATCTTTAAGATTTATTTGATCTTATTAAGTGTTTATCTAGTCTGGCAGTGTCTGTAAAACAGAAGGGAGTCCTAAAAAACTCTGCCATAAATAGGAGCTTTTCTTTCTAATTAGACAAGATTAAGAGCACTGTTGTTCCTAGAGCACTGGTATCAATTACTGCAACGTTTCAAACATGTAATTTATTTCTTGAAGGAAACCATAATGGAAACATCTTTATTGGTTTGATTATTGTTTATATTTCTGTGGTGATTGTTTTTAGCATATTTAAATTCATACAGTAGGGAATATCAGTGAGTTATAATTTTGTGTTATCGCCTCGTAGAATATGAAATACGGCTGGCCCCGAGGTTATAAAGCTTTGTTCCATCTCAACTCAAGAACACTTTCTATTTCAAATCAGAATTAACACTTTCAATTTCGAGGCCGAGGCAAGAGTTTGGACTTTTAATTTGTGTTTATTTATACTGAGATCCAAAAGTGTAGTCGGTACTTTCATGCAAATAAGATTTCAATATTTTTTTTCAATTTAACTATATATGTCAAAGTATGTAGTGCAACATCAACAGAATTTGGATTTATTCTGTTATAGTCTGGCTGAAAGTTCATGTCCTTTTATGTAAGACAGTATTTTGTCATATAAACGTGTTATTTGTTTAGTTAAACAACTAAAACTGTGTAAATGATGAGATATTACACAACAAAATGTAAAACTTGTAAAATAATTCATAACATGTCATCAATGTACATGCATGCCCTCTTGACAGTTAAGAAATCAGTAAACTGTCTCCCTTGACATTGAAATAAGAACGGTTATTATCAGAATGAAAGTTGGTACACATTTAATCACAGATTCTGTTTGTTACAAACCCAAATTCAATATCAGACTGCATTTTCAAAATATCATTTCCATATTCATGCAAACATCTGACTTTAAATGTGTCCTATGCATACATGTGAACTCTCCTGCATCGTGCAGATGTCTCCCGGAATCAAAGAGAAAACCCATGAGTCCCGGACGGGTGTCATAATGTCCCGCAATCACAATATCCTGTGTACCATATTTTCACTCCAGTGCAATTTGTTGTAAAACCAATTAGTTGACACCGCGAATGTCAATCATTGTCCAAAACATGACCCAGATACATATGCTTAGCCCTTATCAGTCGTAAGCCAGTCAGATTGCAGATGATATCAGACAATCTCAAACTAGATTAAACAGGAGAGGTGATACAAACTCCACACATTGCTAGCCAAAATGACAAGAGCAGGAGAGTAAATTAAAACTTAAACTTGACTTAACTCCATGCAGCATGATTTAATTGGTATAAAATGTATGGCTCAAAAACATTTCGTAGTTTTTCGCTTTACATTATATTTTACCGCTGAAGCAACGATTAAGAAAATATAATAAAATTGTATATCAAAGATGATCTTTAACAAGGCCCAATATTTTAGAAAAATGTGACTTGAAATTCTAATCACAAGACCAAAAATAAACAAACTGAAAAAAATTGTGAAAATGAAAGTCGCTTCTGAAATCGTTACAGTACTGGTATTTATTTATTTTTATATTTCAATGTAATAAATATCATTAAATCATTTGCAAACTAGACACTGATTGTTCCTCGACAATAAGTTATAACACAAGGAAATACTTTTTAAATCTTAAAGGTATCTAATTCATTACAAATCATTCGCCATTTTGTTGTATAAGGTATCGAGTCATGCATGCACAGATTTTTAGTCCCTGTTTAAACTGAATTTTCAAAAACAAAAACAGTTCCTACCTGGTTTTATTTAGACAAAATCACACATTGCTAGTTAGATTTTTACAAACAAAATAAAATAGATTGATTGAATGATTAATTGAATATTTAGCATCATTTTTATGCCATCGAAGGCTAACAGACGATTAGTTAACCTAACCACTGTTTCCTGGGATCCTAAAAGGTTTATCAGTACTTGAGCACACCCCATCTCTGCAAGTAACTGATAGCTTTTTCACTTGAATCAGCGATGAGAGATGACTGATAATAAGATACAATGTTGTATATCAATTATCATGGAGACTGTTGCTGGGAGGGGATTCGAATTCAAGACCCCAGGATTAATAATAAGTCAGACGCGTAACCGACTGAGCAAATCGGGCCCGACTAAATATATAAAATAGAATGCTACTTTCACCACTTCCATTTTCATTTCATTTTAAATACATGTATTAAATCAGAAAACATATTTGTGGTATTAGAATAGTTGTTGTGATTAATAAAATTAAGATTTCAGATTTATTAGAAAGTAAGAATGTTAGGTATATAAAAAAAAATATATTTAAATTATATTTTTTGAAAGAAACAAACATTATTACATTTGTCATTCATTTATTTTTCGGTTTAATATACTTGAATTATCAAAATAAATTACTTTAATTTATACCGAAATAGCAAAAATGTCTAATTTTATCATGCAAAAAAAAAACAACCCTCCCTCATTTGCATCTAATCTTCCTCATTTCAAAAGCCAATCTCCCTCATTGCTTTTCAAAAAAGATTCACTTTGTATGCCTATGGGATTTCCAATGTAATTTTACAGACTAAACTTTTGGTTTTCAGTAGTGTATATATCACAAACTCTGGAAACTGTGATGAGTATGAGTTAAACACAATTACTTTTTACAACCACTGAGCTCCATTTAAAGTCTTTATAGAAGTAACTTGTTTTTCTAAGAGTTTCAAAATAATATTTAATCTTTTATTTGGTCACAGCACAGCACCAGGTGATAATTACATTTAAATTAAAGACAATGACAATGACAGACAATCTTCATTGATTTAAGTTTGACACTGACATTTAAACATGACAAAACTGACACATGGTGATAATTAATTTGTCTGCCAGTGCTAATTGTTTGATTTTCACAGATTTTGCAAATCAATTGAAATCCTTCTAAATGTATCCACATTTTCTTTAATGTCACAGGGCCGCATCTGTAACACAATGTCATTGACATCAACCAGTATAAAGTCCATCCCTTGTCTATGTACAACCCGTATGATGTCCATCCCTTGTCTACATGCAACCAGTATGATGTACATCCCTTGTCTACATGCAACCAGTATGATGTCCATCCCTTGTCTACATGCAACCAGTATGATGTCCAATCCTTTGTCTACATGCAACCCGTATGATGTCCATTCCTTGTCTACATGCAACCAGTATGATGTCCAATCCTTTGTCTACATGCAACCAGTATAATGTCCATCCACTTGTCTATTTATAACCAGTATGATGTCCATCCCTTGTCTACATGCAACCCGTATGATGTCCAATTCCTTGTCTATGTATAACAAGTATGATGTCCATCCCTTGTCTACATGCAACCCGTATGATGTCCATCCCTTGTCTACATGCAACACGTATGATATCCATCCCTTGTCTACATGCAACCATATGATGTCCAATCCCTTGTCTACATGTGACCAGTATGATGTCCAATTCCTTGTCTACATGCATCCAGTATGATGTCCATCCCTTGTCTACATGCAACCCATATGATGTCCATCCCTTGTATACATGCAACAAATATGAAGTCCATCCCTTGTCTACATGCAACCCGTATGATGTCCAATTCCTTGTCTATGTATAACAAGTATGATGTCCATCCCTTGTCTACATGCAACCCGTATGATGTCCATCCCTTGTCTACATGCAACACGTATGATATCCATCCCTTGTCTACATGCAACCAGTATGATGTCCAATCCCTTGTCTACATGTGACCAGTATGATGTCCAATTCCTTGTCTACATGCATCCAGTATGATGTCCATCCCTTGTCTACATGCAACCCATATGATGGCCATCCCTTGTATACATGCAACAAATATGAAGTCCATCCCTTGTCTACATGCAACCAGTATGATGTCCATCCCTTGTCTACATGCAACCCGTATGATGTCCATCCCTTGTCTACATGCAACCAGTATGATGTCCATCCCTTGTCTACATGCAACCCGTATGATGTCCAATTTCTTTTCTACATACAACCAGTATAATGTCCATCCCTTGTCTATTTATAACCAGTATGATGTCCATCCCTTGTCTACATGCAACCCGTATGATGTCCATCCCTTGTCTACATGCAACCAGTATGATGCCCAATCCTTTGTTTACATGTGACAAGTATGATGTCAAATTCCTTGTCTACATGCACCCAGTATGATGTCCATCCCTTGTCTATGTACAACCAGTATGATGTCCATCCCTTGTCTACATACAACCAGTATGATGTCCATCCCTTGTCTATGTACAACCAGTATGATGTCCATCCCTTGTCTACATACAACCAGTATGATGTCCATCCCTTGTCTATGTATAACCAGTATGATGTCCATCCCTTGTCTGTATGCAACCCGTATGATGTCCATCCCTTGTCTACATGCAACCAGTATGATGTCCAATCCCTTGTCTACATGCGACAGGTATGATGTCAAATTCCTTGTCTACATGCACCCAGTATGATGTCCATCCCTTGTCTACATGCAACCAGTATGATGTCCAATCCCTTGTCTACATGCGACAGGTATGATGTCAAATTCCTTGTCTACATGCACCCAGTATGATGTCCATCCCTTGTCTATGTATAACCAGTATGATGTCTATCCCTTGTCTACATACAACCAGTATGATGTCCATCCCTTGTCTACATGCAACACGTATGATATCCATCCCTTGTCTACATGCAACCAGTATGATGTCCATCCCTTGTCTACATACAACCAGTATGATGTATAGCTTTTAAAATAAACAGCCTGACTGACTCACAAAACAAATGAAACTGGACATATTGCCTTATTTACAAGTAAAACAGGCGTTTTGTCAACTTCTTAAATGGCATGTCTGCATAAATCTAAAAGAAAATTTGCTGGTACATCGAAGGAAGGAAAATATCAGAGAGATATTGTCAAGCCATTCTCCTATTTTGATGTCAGTATTTTGTGTTGGATTGCATAACATTCTATTGACTGTCTGTCTGATGAAATTTTAGCTGTAATGACTTTCTGTTTTGGACAGATTTCAAGGAAGATTACCATCAAGCAAATGCCCTTTATGGGGCTTTATCACACAAACATAATAATATTATTATTATTATTATTATTATATTATTTTAAGTTTATTTTTAACAGTGAGCATTTCCAAAATCTGTGCTGCATTTCACAAAATAACTTTAAAATTATTAATGGCCGTGATGTCAATTTAACAATTTTCTTCATTGTTGTATTGTCAAATTTTAAACAATATTTAAAATGATTGTATTTCCAGAAAATAATTATGTCCTTTTTGCATGATTTGAGCCAAGATATTATGAATAACTGTTGATCTACAGTATATTTTGTCAAAAGTTTTTGTGAAACACAGCCCAAGGTTTTGCTTTATTTACTGCTATATCCTTATTTTAAAACAATTTTTTTTTTTGGAAATAAAAACACATGTCCTGAACCAATGGACGTTAAACATTTTTTACAAAGGGGGATCCTGGAGTCAAGGATGTTTCATTGCAGATTGCGATTTATCGACCGATTTTTTTTAATTAATCTGAGAGTCTTAGCATTATGAAGTGACAGTCGCCAGAATATGATTTGTAACGACAGTCTTTTCAGTCATCTTTCAAGACACAGATCTATACAACTATGAAATTGACATTTTTACAACCTTTTCTATGGGCTTCATCACACTCGGTCACTGAAACCTTTTAAAACCGCGGCTTCTTTGCATAATTGATTTTATTTTTATTTCCATATCTAATGCCATTTTTAGGGCTTGAGAGCTAATAGATGATCATTAAAAGTAAACACTGTTTTCTGGGATCATGGGAGGTTAAGCAGTACTCTAGCACATCTCCGCAAATAATTGATAACTTTCCCATTTGAATTAGCGGTGTGAGATGAATGTAAATAAGACGCAATTCTGTATGTCATTCATCACAGAGACTGTGGCCAGGAAGAGATTCAAACTCAGAACCCTTTGATAGATAGTCAGATGCACTAACACCTGAGCTAACCGGGCCCATTGTTATTAAAATAAATCTCCATAATACTTGCTAAAGGAACATCAGGGTCATCATTCAGATGCCATCTCGTTGGACCTCTATCATGTTACTAATGTTGTTGATTTTAGTTCAGAAGCAAATATCTCAAATCTGTTGGGTTTTTTTTTTTTGGCAGTTGTTTATTTCTTTTCAAACTTTAAATCTTTGCATAAAATTAAGAAACATAATCAAATGGAATCAGTGGAGGTTTCCCATCATTCATATAATCTCATCCAGGATCTTTGTCAATTCAAAACTGAGTTATCTTTCTTGCGACTCGGATCAGTTCCTTGACTTGTTGTGAATTAAGACGTGTTATCCCTTTACTCAATAGATACGTGTTCACAGAAGGCCTTTGAAAACAGTGCAGGAAGAGTTCAGATTGCTCGTAACAATCTGAACACTTCCTGCACTGTTTTCCACTCTGTCAGTCAATATAAACATAATTCACCCAATTATTCAAAAACCTTATATATTAGAGGTGTTCAAAGGCATCTATATATGAGGTGTCCAAAGTCATATATATATATATATATATGAAGTAATGGGTTAAATATAGTACATTATCATTAATTAATACTAATTTAGTTTAGCTTGATTGCGAAAAAAGCTTTAAAACCTAAATGTATATGAACCATTCTCGAGTCTGCTTTTTGGATAGAACCTGTACTGAGATTTGTTATTTGAGAGGCATCAGGTTCAGCTTGAAACCCTACACCTCTGGGGTGAACAGCCAACACTCTATCCACAATATTACTGCTTAGTACATTTCATAGATGCATAAATGGCAGTGCTGGTCTAGGGGTAGAGCATCTGCCTCATGTGCGAAAGGCTGACGTTGGTTCAGTCCCTGACTGGCTCAAACCAAATACTTGAAAAATGGTACTAGATGCTTCCTAACCTGGTGCTAAGCATTTAGAGAGTAGTTCTAGACCTAGTCAGCCACCCTAGTATCAGTATGTGACTGGGTGGGATATCAAATTGTATGTCCGCGAAAAGATACTCCAGAGTGGCAGCGCAAAGAAAATTGTCTTTTGAATGTGCTGAAAGTGCCAGGACCTGTAATTATGTTTTTCCCAATACAAAACAGTAAGCCAACTGTTGTAACAAACCATACGTTATTGTTAGCTAATTATACAATCGCCAATCCATTGTCATTATCAGCATATAAAAACCTTTGTAAATCATATTAATAATATATTCTTCACTCATTCAACAAATGACTGCTTCAAAAATGGTACTAGAAACTTCTCCCTTGACGCTCAGCATTTAGAGTAGAGTTGTAGGTCTGGCCGGCCTGGTGTCAGTATAATGTGACTGGGTAGAGAATCATACCATGTGTCTGCGGCATGATACTCCAGTGTGACAGCACTCAAAATACTATCTCAAGTTGACACAACCGCGTAATGACTGAAAAATTGTTAAAAGTGACGCTAAACACCATACAACAACAACAACATAACTGCCCCCTGTATATCAGCTTACTCCAGTGACTTCTTCTAAAATCTAGAGCAAATAAGAGTCACTCGGTCAACTAGTAATCATTGTTGAACAGACACTTTGTGAAATTTGTTATTTCTGTTCAAACAAGTACACCAAGTTGCCAAGACTGACCTGGGCTGCATTCGGCACTGTTAAACATGTTAACTCTGTATATAAATGCAAACGGTGACCTAACAAATGAAAAGTAAACGGAAATTGGTGTTGTCCCAAGTCACATGATTAAACACAAACACAAGCAAACTGCTCACTAAGGTGTTTAATCTGTTAGCTAACATTTAAAGCGAACATGACGTTCAGTTCACTTCTGTTATCAAACGTTTGCAAACAAATTAAACGTTTAAGATGTGAACTGAGCGCAGCCCAGATGGATTGTGGGTAAAGACATAAATATTTCCTTCCATTTAAAGATCAAGTAATCTATAAGCTCAACAAATATAATATGAATTTCAGTTGCAATTTCAGTTGCCAAACAATTTATAATAAACGTATCCATAACTGATATCTGAACAAGTCCGTTACTATTTAGAATGCTCATAAAAAAAAAAAAAAATTAAGCAACCAAGAGCCAAAGTGATCCCCCACATGGATCATATAGGTCTACATAATATATCAATGTTTTAAATGGGTATCATAACTATTTTATGAGGAGGGCAGAATCTAAGTTGTAACTACCGCTTTAACCATCACGATGTCATTCTGACTCATTGTACAATAAAACAAATTCTACAATATGTTTGGTTTAAACTTATTTATTTTACTTTGATTGTTTAACAAGTTCTTACAACTTAGGCAAATCACGCTCGAAGTCTTCCTGGTTCAGAACCAGTACTAAGCATATACAGAAAAGTGTCTAATTGCTGAAGGACACAACACATAGCCGTGGCGGAGGATCGAACCCACGACCCTATGATCATGGGTTCAGTGCTATACCAATGGACCACGCACTCAACAAATATGTTAACTTGTATGACAGTCACTGATCAAATCGAAATCAAAATGAAATCACATGACTAATTTAAAATGTAACAAAATATGTTGCAATCAAGCAGGAAAATCTATTTTCACCTTACTTGAGCGTGACTTAAGGCCAATTTAGGAGACCCTTTTTTAATACATAATTTTTAGCAAATTTAAAGTTTAAAAAAGCCCCATAATGATGCTTACTTTAAGACATGATGGATGACGCATTTTTTGCATAAGTTCATCATTTTGGCGTATAAGCTGACAACTAAAAATTAGTTAATATCCTTATCATTAATATTATGAACATTTCCACGACAAGTTATATATAAAGTGGTGCCCCGATTATGATTTCATACCATTGTCATATATATTCTTATATCTTTCCTTAATGTTTTGTTTGATGGTCGTGGGTTGGTGGTGGGGGGAGTGTTAAGCAGTTTTTAAAGACTTTATCTATCTTTACGACTCCTAGGCTACACTTACATGACAAATGTGTCAGCAGAAAAATATATTTATAGACTGATCTCATTTCCATTCCAGATGTCATTGCCTCGTATGGATATAGGTTTTCACGTAAAACATTGCCAGCGAGCATACAGGGTATATTTATGTCCTATTAAAAATGTCTCTCAAGCGGTGAAAGAATAAAAGAAAGAATGAATTGGGGAGACTTTACAGCACTCAAACACAGAAATGTCTATATTTAATTTGACAACAAAATTCTTCAGAAGTAAAGGTTAAGAACCAAGTCTATCTGTTATTTCTCTGGTGTCGAATATTTCCAGCACTTTCATGGCAATTTGCGGAGGTTGGCCAATTAAAGCCCCACTGTCCTGCATCATGTTTACAGGGGTTCTCCATGGCCTAAGACGCCGTCTCAAGGTCACAAACCCCGCACCGCTAAGGTAGTAGGTTTGAGTCCTGCTCAGTCCAAAACATTATGTGAGAAAGTTTGCCAGATACTTGTACCCTGGATCTACTCAGATTCATTCTGAGGGCTTACTTTACCAATAAAACTGAATATGCTATATATAACCTGAAATGTGTTGAAAAGGCATTGAGCAGCCTCTATTATGTTCCTGCCTTCTCCAGGAGGGGGTGCTGGGGTAAAAATGAGTGATTCATTAAATGCATGTTGATCAGTAGAAATAAACTAGAAAAAAATGTTGTTTTTTTACTTTTATTTACGTCAAGACTAAAGAGTATTAAGTTAATATAAAACTTACAGAGTTTAAGTTGCTTGTTACTCAAAATCGGGATCAAGGAATCATTTAACTAATTTATACTAATCTATTTCAGCTTGATACAGATGAAAGTTCAGCTTATATGAACTGCTCTGGGTCTGCTTCCTGGGTAGAACCTGTACAGAGTGTTGTATTATGAGAGGCATCAGGTTGAGCCGGGGACCAAACCCGCAAACTCTTGCGTGAGGGGATGATACTCTATCTTTTACACTACCGCCCCGCTTTAAAAGGAATAATTTAGAAACAGGAAACAACAGTTTGTAATGAATAATCTGAGTCACGCTATCAGAAAATTAAACATCTTTTACATTACAGTATTCAAGTCAATTCCAATTTTGGGAACAAAACTAAGTGATGCAAACTGGTATAATTCAAGTGTATTGATAGGCAGAACTGGAATTATTTATTTTTAGAAATGTATTACAAAACAGCAGTTTTAAAAGAATATCGTAACTTCGTTACTGTCAAACAATGATGCCCAACTGCTTTAATGTTACACACTTCAACATTACCACGTTTACAATTATTCTTTGAGAAGAAAACACATTTATTCAAACTAGCTGCAGACAAAAATAAATGACAAAAGTGCATGTTAAAGTGAACTTCATACTAATATCCATCAAGACTAGTTATCTTCAAACAAAGAAATAAGCATAAGTAATAGTGTTGCAAAATGTCTGAAATATACTACAGTCAAACCTGTCTTAAGCAGCCAGCCAAGGAAAAGGGCCAAATTGGCCGCTTAAGACAGGTGGCTGCCTACTACAGGGTCATCAATTTTCACCCAGATTAGCGAAGTATTTTTGTATATTGGCACAATTTCACAACCTCAACACGTTTATCCAAAGTCAAACACTTCCGTTTTGGTGGCATTGTTAACACGCTGACAATTATCAAAACATTTATGATTTAAGTCACAATAAATCATTTCCAAATTTTATATTTTTCCACAATAAGCGCTTATTTCAAGTGTGAACTTAATGAGTTAATTCCTTATCGTTCGTTAAAAGCACGAACAAACTGCCATTCTAATTATCGTCTCAAAAACGTTAGCTTCTTTAATCTTTTTATATGCGGACTTTTTCACAGTTAACGTGTTTACACAAAACACTTTGATCTGTCTATTTTACCAATTATGCGAGCTAAAAATAGAGATGTGAAAATTATCACGCACGTATACACTCGTGTTTGAGTCGGAAAAATTGCGATTATGTAAACACAATAACAGCTTTGTTTGGTTTGAGTTGGAAAAATGGCGATTATGTTGAACACAATAACAGCTTTGTTTGGTTTGTTTACAGCCAACTAAGAAAGTTTAAACTAAAAGAAACTTATTTTAAATTAAAGATATATTATGATTATTTGATTTATTTGGTTTTTAGTACTTTAATTAAATATTAATTCTGTGGCCGTAATGAAATTTTTATATGCCAAAATCGATATTTTACGGGAAAATTTGTTCATTTGGTGGCCGTTTTAGGAGGTTTTTAATGCATTTGGGACCAAAAATGTTGGCCGCTTGCCGCGTCGACCAGGTGACCGCCTATTGCAGTTAAATAATATAGTAAATTTCGACGGGAGTGTCTGAAACTGGCCGCTTAAGGCAGGTGACTGCTTATAACAGGTGACCGTTAGTACAGGTTTGACTGTATATGAACTAATATCTGAAATATGCTATAAAGAAATCATATCCAAAATATTATATATATGAACTCATATCCGATATATACCACATGAACTCATATCCAAAATATACTATATGAGCTTATATCTGAAATATACCTTATGAACTCATATCCAAAATATACCATATGAACTCATATCTGAATATACTATATGAACTCATATCTGAAATATACTATATGAACGCATATCTGAAATATAACATATAAACTCATATCCAAAATATACTATATGAACTAATATCCAAAATATACTATATGAACTCATATCTGAAATATACTATATGAACTCATATCCAAAATATACTATATGAACTCATATCCAAAATATACCATATGAACTTATATCTGAAATATACCATATGAACTAATATCTGAAACATACTATATGAACTCATATCTGAAATATATAATATGAGCTCATATCTGAAATATACCATATGAACTCATATCTGAAATATACTATATGAACTCATATCCAATATATACCATATGAACTAAAATCTAAAATATACTATATGAACTCATATTTGAAATACACTATATGAACTCATATCTGAAATATACCATATGAACTCATATCCAAAATATACAATATGAACTCATATCCAAAATATACCATATGAACTTATATCTGAAATATACTATACGAACTCATATCCAAATATACCATATGAACTCATATCCAAAATATACCATGTGAACTTATATCTGAAATATACTATATGAACTCATATCCAAAATATACAATATGAACTCATATCCAAAATATACCATATGAACTTATATCTGAAATATACTATATGAACTCATATTCAAAATATACCATATGAACTTATATCTGAAATATACTATATGAACTCATATCCAAATATACCATAGGAACTAAAATCTGAAATATACTATATGAACTCATATCTGAAATATACTATTTGAATTCATATCTGAAATATACCATATGAACTCGTATCCAAAATATACCATATGAATTCATATCCAAAATATACTGTATGAACTCTTATCCAAAATATACCATATGAACTTACCGTATATCTGAAATATACTATATAAACTCATATCCAAAATATACCATATGAACTTATATCTGAAATATACTATATGAACTCATATCCCAAATATACTATATGAACTCATATCCAAATATATCATAGGAACAAAAATCTGAAATATACTATATAAACTCATATCTGAAATATACTATATGAATTCATATCTGAAATATACCATATGAACTCGTATCCAAAATAAACCATATGAATTCATACCCAAAATATAATATATGAACTCATATCCAAAATATACCATATGAACTTATATCTGAAATATACTATATGAACTCATATCCCAAATATACTATATGAACTCATATCTGAAATATACTATATGAACTCATATCGGAAATATACTATATGAACTTATATCTGAAATATACTATATGAACTAATATCTGAAATATACTATATGAACTCATATCCAAAATATACTATATGAACTCATATCTGAAATATACCATATGAACTCATATCTGAAATATACTATATGAACTCATATCCTTATTATACTATTTGAACTCATATCTGAAATATACTATATGAACACTTATCCGAAATTTACTATATGAACTCATATCTGAAATATACTATATGAACTCATATCCGAAAATATACTATATGAACTCATATCCGAAATATACTATATGAACTCATAACCGAAATATACCATATGAACTCATAACGAAATATACCATATGAACCCATATCCGAAATATACTATATGAACTCATACTACCGAATATTCCCTTATAAACGCCCCCACTCTAATAAACGCCCCCCACCTATTTTTCTGGAAAATCAAAAAAAAAAACGTATATGCGATTTGAGTGCGTATTCGCCCAGCTTTCTCTGATCGATTATTTTGTTACACAGACAACAATTAGCGGAGTGTTTATTACCTTTGAATTCTTTTTAACCCATTGTTTATATCTTGGGTGACCACTTAACCACTTTTTGTTGAATAAATACTTCCCCATATTTGCTGTTTAATACTAGTAAAAAAAACGTCGGCCAATTAAAACATTACAAAATGTCGACAATATGGTTAGTCTGTGTACGCTGAAAGCTCATTGTTCCACGTTGATAAGAGCAAGCGTCCAAGTGATTTAAAGTGAAGAGTACACTGACTATAAATTCGGATATTCCAGTACGCAGACTAGTAATTTCATACAGATTTTCAATTTTTTTTCATCCTATGTCGATTATTTTATTCACTCTCAAATAATTCTGAACCACTTTTTCGGAGATTAAAACCGGATTTAAGGTTTTTTCCATGGCTTTAGTGGTTTTATTGTATTTTTAACTATTGTTAAATTTGATTTTTTTATCTTTTATAAACGCCCCCACCTTGTAAAATGTAACGCCCCCAGGGGGCGTTAATTAGGGAATATACGGTATATGAACTCATATCCGAAATATACTATATGAACTCATATCTGAAATATACTATATGAACTCATATCCAAAATATACTATATAAACTCATATCAAGTTTTTTTTTTAAGTTTTTACTATAGCTCATATAGTAAACTAACCCCATCCCCTGACCACCAAGTTTTTTGACGAATCACTACCGTTTGAACAAACTTGGTAGGAGTTCCTCCAAGGAACATTTCTGTGAAATTATTTTAAAATCAAGCCAGTAGTTTCTAACAAGAAATTTTTTTAAGTTTTTACTAATTAAACTTGCCCCGCCCTCTGGTGGCCATGTTTTCTGACAAATCAAGATGGCTTGAACAAACTTGGTAGAGGGTCACCCAAGGACCATTTCTGTGCAAAATATTTTAAAATCGAGCCAGTTGTTTTTGACAAGAAGATCTTTCAAGTTTTTACTATAGCTTATATAGTAAACTAACCCCACCCCCTGGCCGCCATGTTTTTTGACGAATCAAGATGGGTTGAACAAATTTGGTAGGAGTTCCTCCAAGGAACATTTCTGTGAAATTATTTTAAAATCAAGCCAGTAGTTTCTAACAAGAAATTTTTTTAAGTTTTTACTTATTAAACTTGCCCCGCCCTCTGGTGGCCATGTTTTCTGACAAATCAAGATGGCTTGAACAAACTTGGTAGAGGGTCACCCAAGGACCATTTCTGTGCAAAATATTTTAAAATCGAGCCAGTTGTTTTTGACAAGAAGATCTTTCAAGTTTTTACTATAGCTTATATAGTAAACTAACCCCACCCCCTGGCCGCCATGTTTTTTGACGAATCAAGATGGGTTGAACAAATTTGGTAGGAGTTCCTCCAAGGAACATTTCTATGAAATTATTTTAAAATCAAGCCAGTAGTTTCTAACAAGAAATTTTTTTAAGTTTTTACTAATTAAACTTGCCCCGCCCTCTGGTGGCCATGTTTTCTGACAAATCAAGATGGCTTGAACAAACTTGGTAGAGGGGCACCCAAGGAACATTTCTGTGAAATTATTTTAAAATCGAGCCAGTAGTTTCTGACAAGAAGATTTTTTTTAAGTTTTTGCTATAGCTCATAAAGTAAACTAACCCCATCCCCTGACCACCAAGGTTTTTGATGAATCACTACCGTTTGAACAAACTTGGTAGGGGTTCTACCAAGGAAAATTTCTGTGAAATTATTTTAAAATCGAGCCAGTAGTTTGTAACAAGAAGATTTTTTTAGTTTTTACTAATTAAACTTGCCCCGCCCACTGGCGGCTATGTTTTTTGACAAATCAAGATGGCTTGAACAAACTTGGTAGAGGGTCACCCAAGGAACATTTCTTTAAAGTTATATCAAAATTAGCCCAGTGGTTTCAGAGAAGAAGTTGCTAGAATCTAAACATTAATGGCGGATGACAGACAACGAACACCAGGTGATCACAAAAGCTCACCTGTAAACCTTCAGCTCAGTCGAGCTAAAAATACAAATGTGGCACGTTATAACTAATCTGTTCCGTTCAGTGTATAATAATTCTACGAGACGTCCAATTTTACTCGTATAAATGCAATTCTGTTTGTTTCTTTCTATACGACTCTGATGCTGATTGTAGCATGAAAGCATAATCAGTTTGTAATAAAGGATTATTATATACATATTTGTATGACCACCATTAAATACAACAGACAAATTGCACATTTTTCATAAAATTTTATATTTGTTCATATTCCATTACGATAAAGCACTGACGTACGACACAAACATCTAACCAAATAATTACAGTAATTTTTGCGTTACTGTGTTCAAATTGTAATACATTCAATATAGGAACTATTTCTATTCCAAACCATTAACTTCTCAGACAAGATAATAACACTAAATTATATAATGCTTCTTAGAATATTTAGTGTCATTTTTATGTCCTATAAGGCCAACAGACACTCATTTAACCTAACCTGACTCTTTCCTGGAATCCTGCAAATTGTTAACCAATATTGAAACACACCAATCTCCACAAATAACTAATTACTTTCCCACTTAAATCAGCGGTGAGACAATGAGAGAAATTGGTCAGCAGGGATAAGAACTCGAGGCCCCTGAATTTATGATAGTCAGATGTGTTACTGACTGAGCTAACTGGACTGGCTAGATGATCAGAGAACTGCATTTCATTTCTTAATGTAAAAAAGTTGCAGTTGGCTGGATCAAAAAAGTATATGTTTGGATTTCATTGGAGTCTCAATATCATTCTGCCTGACATCACACTGTCATTTAATTCCATGTGAGTTGCCATAAAAATGCATGTGCTAATTCACCAAGTTGACAATGTCACTTTTCCAACAATAACATGATGTTGTTGCATGGTGTTTAGCGTCACTTTCAACAATTTTTCAGTCACATCGCGACAGTGTCCAGTTTCACACTGAGCGCGCAGCCACGCTATCTAAGAGACTATCTGCATGCTGCAGACACATGGTATGCTACCACACCCAGTCGCAGTTTACCGACACAGGGTCAACCAGACCTAGAACTATCCTCTAAATGCCGAGGAAGCTTCTAGTATCATTTTTTAGTTTCTGCCCGGCCTGGAATCGAACCCTAATGACATGAAATTGGTGACTAAATGTTTGTGTATTCTCTGCTTTTAAAGTATTTAGTTTAAACTTATTTATTTTACTTCGACTGTGAAACAAGTTCTTACAACTTAGGAAAATCACGCTCGAAGTCTTCCTGGTAAGAACCAGTACTAAGCATATGTGTAAAAGTGTCTTGCTCAAGGACACCACACATAGACATGGCGGATGATCGAACCCATGACCCTCTGATCATGGGTTCGGTGCTCTACCACTGGACCATGCGCTCCACTTTTAAATGTATGTCACATAATAAAATAACATTATATTTTTTTACTTGAAATAGTTTGAAAGTTTGAGTTTTTATAAAAAACAAATGTCTTAATACTTTAATCCCCAGATCTTCACAGACTAAGATTTTTCATCACCCAATGAAATCATTAAATTATGCTTTCAAAAAAAGAATTGTATTAATTGTCCACTGTAAACATGGGGAGATATTTGCAAGATTACAAGTCATTTTGTTTTGAAAATTTTATTAATTTTTTTTGTTTAAACAATAAAATGTACAAAGCTGTTAAAATTACTATATCTCTTTATCCTGTATTAAAAATTTTGATCAATTGGTAATAACAAGGAATTATATAGAGAACTGATTGAATATCTAGCGTCATTTTCATGCCATCGAGGGTCACAGGTGATTAGTTAACCTGACCACTGTTTCCTTACAGGGATCCTGAAAGATTAACCAGTACTCGAGCACACCCCATCTACGCAAGTAACTGATAAGTTTCCCACTTAAATCAATGATGAGAGGCAAATGATAATGAGACACAATGTCATATATCAATCATCACAGAGACTGTTGTCGGGCAGGGATTCAAACTCTGGATTACCGTTACCGCTTTGAGGTTAGCCTTAAATAGATTTCCAACTTATATAAATAGATTTCCAGTTAAAATTACAACATATTTTGTGACGTAATTGTAATCACTTGATTTGATTTAAATTTGTTACATATTAAAAATTTGTTCCATCTTAAGAAGAGTAAAATGACAAGATCAAGCTCGTCTAGCTCGTCTAGCACTGTTTGCCTGCTATTTAATCTATTTTAATAATGAGGATTTCGTTCCAGTTTTACCACTTCAATTAAAATACTGTTTTATCCTGTTTTGTCATATTTGAGTAAATTTTGTATTCATTTTTTTAATGATAATGAGATGTTTTTATCCATTTTGATAATAATTTTATTTTTTAAGACAATTATAGTGATTTTTCCGGATATACAAACTTTAAAGTAACAACACATTTTGAAACCACGCTGTTCTCTTAATAATGCAGGGAACTCTCAGTAAGTCGATAGACAATGATCATGAACTGACAGTTAATAATTCTTAAAAGGACAAATCTTTAATATGACAATTAATTAAAATTAAATCTCTGAAAATCAGAATGTAACAAATGATTCAAACAACATATTGCAGAATTTTTTTTTATATCAATGTCAGATGTATATTTTAATTGTAAATATCTAAACGATGTCCAGCCATTACAGTAAGAGTCTGATGATTGTCTTCCTTTGAGTCATCTGTACTGTCAAGAGTTGGCAGCAATCTACAGACATCGTCATTTCTTAAATCATCTACAGGTAGTTATTTCAATAATAACTTCTTATTTCATTTTGTTTATTAGTCATTTGACCTTTTGTTAATTATGATCACAATCAACATAAACACAGATTCCAATTATTTCTTGGATTGCCCATTAAGGGTGCGTAATATCATTTTGTAGCTTTGCAAATTTGATTTTAGGCTAGATTATCATCCAAATTTTTCTTAAAAATGGGGAGGGTGGGAGGATTTTATCTTTTATTTTTAAAATTTTTGATGTTTTTTAAATATAATTTTTTATTTTTTTTTTTTAAGAAAGTAAAAAGGGTTGGGTAGGCATGAAAATAACGAGTCCACCATAATTTTCACCATTCAAGAAGGAAAGGAACATAAACAAGGGTTTCAACCGTATACCCTTAAATAAATGTTCCCCTCCTTATAAACATTCCCCACCCCTATTATGAGTGCTTAATATATCCCCCATTTTTATGGAAAATCAAATTACTTAGACCATTATAAATTAATTATAAATTAATTGCTAGATTATCATCCAAATTTTTCTTAAAAAAGAGAAATAGGGGAGGGGAAGGGTTTTATTATTTTTAATTTTTATAATTTTTTTTTTTATGAAATAAAATGTCAGGACAGCATGAAAATTAGGTGGCAGGCGGGGATGATAATCTAGCAATAAATTGGTAATGGCCTTACTAACCCAATAATTGGTCTTTGATCCAAGTTTGGTTTTACCAGCGACATGCCTCATATAACTAATTTATTCTATATTTTCAAAGGGGCCTTTAAAAATAGTAGCTGAGTAGTCTAAGATGCCACCTGAAAATAACTTACCAGTGCCTCTCATCACTAAGGTTCAAGCATTCGGCTTGCTTCAAAAACTCTATGAGAGAAAGTTTGCCAGTTACTAGCGGAAGAACGATGGTTATTATATATGCTCAGATTCATTCATTTTTTTTTGCTGACACTTTATGCACCATTTAAATGTTTATTTCTCAAAACTAAAAAACACATCATCCCCCTGGACTGAGAGGCGTATGGCATATATTCACATTACAATCATCCAACAAAACAATAAAAAAGGATAATTTCCGGGCAGCTCGTCAGTTGCCAAGTTGTCTGAAACATTGGCATAGACATTTTGCAATCTCGTTTTGCAATCTACGTCAGTGAAAGATAACTTAATATGAAATAATCATACAAATAATTTACGAGACCCATAAACAATGTGTAGAATTTCATAAACAATTATTAACCATACTACTGTCCTAGTATCCGACCTGAAGGTTTCAACATTTTGTGCTTATAGTTCTTTTCAATACATTCAAAATGGTACAATATGGATAGTACGAGTTAATTAGGAGATGTTGGATTGGGGTATATACTGATAGTGGAAGGGTGAATTAATAATGATCTTATATGTTTGTTTGAATGTTAAGCATCATTGCTTCTTATTTATTTCTCACCGCTTTATTCAAGCGGGAAAGTTATTAGTTATGTTCTACAGTAGAACTTCGATAGCTCAAACTCGGTTGGCTGGAACACCACCGATTGCTCGAACAACTAACCCGGTCCCTGCAAAATTCCTATTTAATTTCATCAATGGTTTGAACACTGACAGATGGAACAGTCAAACTAGAAATTAGGTCCCGCCAACACACTTACCTGTGTTTTTCGCACCTATCGATCGAACAGCTGATCAAATACAAAAAGAATCGGAGAAGTTTGCCATGTTTGTTCACGCATTCAAAAATGGGAAGTAATTTCTACACGTCATAATATTCCCACTGTCTTAAAGAGCGAGAAGTTTGTTATGATAATTTGGCAAGTGTGTTTATAATTGGTTTTAAATATATACCGCATGTTGCATTAATTAAGTTAATTCGATTCTTAATTTGATGTTTATTTGTAATTTAAGATGAAATCAAAATAAAATCAATTTATATTGCAAACATTGAAAAGTAAAGCGTGTCACATACAATTTCACCCTATAAATCTTAGACATGGGAAGTTCAGTCTCATTGCACAATGTCGCATTAAAAAACACATTTACCTGAAGAAGAAATGGCTGAGCAACTTAGTGACGGACCCGGTAAAACCGGTGTATGATTATCATTTCATTTACATTCTCACGTACACCGAAAGCTTAATATAGCTATTTATACATTAAATTATGATAATAAAAGGTAAATTAAGTGATTATAGTGTAATACAATTAATTATACTTGGAAATTATCTTTCTGGTATATTGGATTTTCTACATAAACAAGAAATACACATCATTTACATCATCAGTTCAAAGCCTACACATGGGATTCAATAACACACTCACAAATGTACTTGTACATCATGTTACATGTACGATGATTGTCGTACTAGGCTTGACTCGAACTACCCCTGACTCGAACTATTTTGTCCAGTCCCGTCGAGTTGGAGCGATTGAAGTTCTACTGTATGTTTGTTTGAATGTTTAGCATCATTGCTTCTTATTATCATTCATCTCTCACCTCTTTATTCAAGTGGGAAAGTTATCAGTTATGTTATATGTTTGTTTGAATGTTTAGCATCATTGCTTCCCTTTATCATTCATATCTCTCTTCTTTATTCAAGTGGGAAAGTTATCAGTTATGTTATATGTTTGTTTGAATGTTTAGCATCATTGCTTCTTATTATCATTCATCTCTCACCTCTTTATTCAAGTGGGAAAGTTATCAGTTATGTTATATGTTTGTTTGAATGTTTAGCATCATTGCTTCCCTTTATCATTCATATCTCTCTTCTTTATTCAAGTGGGAAAGTTATCAGTTATGTTATATGTTTGTTTAAATGTTTAGCATCATTGCTTCTCATTATCATTCATATCTCACTTCTTTATTCAAGTGGGAAAGTTATCAGTTATGTTATATGTTTGTTTAAATGTTTAGCATCATTGCTTCTCATTATCATTCATATCTCACTTCTTTATTCAAGTGGGAAAGTTATCAGTTATGTTGTATGTTTGTTTAAATGTTTAGCATCATTGCTTCTCATTATCATTCATATCGCACTTCTTTATTCAAGTGGGAAAGTTATCAGTTATGTTATATGTTTGTTTGAATGTTTAGCATCATTGCTTCCCTTTATCATTCATATCTCACTTCTTTATTCAAGTGGGAAAGTTATCAGTTACGTTATATGTTTGTTTAAATGTTTAGCATCATTGCTTCTCATTATCATTCATATCTCACTTCTTTATTCAAGTGGGAAAGTTATCAGTTACGTTATATGTTTGTTTAAATGTTTAGCATCATTGCTTCTCATTATCATTCATATCTCACTTCTTTATTCAAGTGGGAAAGTTATCAGTTACGTTATATGTTTGTTTAAATGTTTAGCATCATTGCTTCTCATTATCATTCATATCTCACTTCTTTATTCAAGTGGGAAAGTTATCAGTTATGTTATATGTTTGTTTGAATGTTTAGCATCATTGCTTCTCATTATCATTCATATCTCACTTCTTTATTCAAGTGGGAAAGTTATCAGTTACGTTATATGTTTGTTTGAATGTTTAGCATCATTGCTTCTCATTATCATTCATATCTCACTTCTTTATTCAAGTGGGAAAGTTATCAGTTATGTTATATGTTTGTTTGAATGTTTAGCATCATTGCTTCCCTTTATCATTCATATCTCACTTCTTTATTCAAGTGGGAAAGTTATCAGTTATGTTATATGTTTGTTTGAATGTTTAGCATCATTGCTTCCCTTTATCATTCATCTCTCACTTCTTTATTCAAGTGGGAAAAATATCAGTTATGTTATATGTTTGTTTGAATGTTTAGCATCATTGCTTCCCTTTATCATTCATCTCTCACTTCTTTATTCAAGTGGGAAAAATATCAGTTATGTTATATGTTTGTTTGAATGTTTAGCATCATTGCTTCTCATTATCATTCATCTCTCACCTCTTTATTCAAGTGGGAAAAATATCAGTTATGTTATATGTTTGTTTAAATGTTTAGCATCATTGCTTCTCATTATCATTCATATCTCACTTCTTTATTCAAGTGGGAAAGTTATCAGTTATGTTATATGTTTGTTTGAATGTTTAGCATCATTGCTTCTCATTATCATTCATATCTCATTTCTTTATTCAAGTGGGAAAGTTATCAGTTATGTTATATGTTTGTTTGAATGTTTAGCATCATTGCTTCCCTTTATCATTCATATCTCACTTCTTTATTCAAGTGGGAAAGTTATCAGTTATGTTATATGTTTGTTTGAATGTTTAGCATCATTGCTTCCCTTTATCATTCATATCTCACCTCTTTATTCAAGTGGGAAAGTTATCAGTTATGTTATATGTTTGTTTGAATGTTTAGCATCATTGCTTCCCTTTATCATTCATCTCTCACCTCTTTATTCAAGTGGGAAAATTATCAGTTATGTTATATGTTTGTTTGAATGTTTAGCATCATTGCTTCTCATTATCATTCATATCTCACTTCTTTATTCAAGTGGGAAAGTTATCAGTTATGTTATATGTTTGTTTTAATGTTTAGCATCATTGCTTCTCATTATCATTCATATCTCACTTCTTTATTCAAATGGGAAAGTTATCAGTTATGTTATATGTTTGTTTGAATGTTTAGCGTCATTGCTTCCCTTTATCATTTATCTCTCACCTCTTTATTCAAGTGGGAAAAATATCAGTTATGTTATATGTTTGTTTAAATGTTTAGCATCATTGCTTCTCATTATCATTCATATCTCACCTCTTTATTCAAATGGGAAAGTTATCAGTTATGTTATATGTTTGTTTGAATGTTTAGCATCATTGCTTCCCTTTATCATTCATCTCTCACTTCTT
The DNA here is from genome assembly GCA_029582155.1 of Panopea generosa. Lineage (NCBI taxonomy): Eukaryota > Metazoa > Mollusca > Bivalvia > Adapedonta > Hiatellidae > Panopea > Panopea generosa. Next base: position 19,100,129 of record CM055900.1, on the reverse strand, counting down.
TATTCAAGTGGGAAAGTTATCAGTTATGTTATATGTTTGTTTGAATGTTTAGCATCATTGCTTCTCATTATCATTCATATCTCACCTCTTTATTCAAGTGGGAAAGTTATCAGTTATGTTATATGTTTGTTTGAATGTTTAGCATCATTGCTTCTCATTATCATTCATCTCTCACTTTTTTATTCAAGTGGGAAAGTTATCAGTTATGTTATATGTTTGTTTGAATGTTTAGCATCATTGCTTCTTACTATCATTCATCTCTCACTTTTTTATTCAAGTGGGAAAGTTATCAGTTATGTTATATGTTTGTTTGAATGTTTAGCATCATTGCTTCTCATTATCATTCATATCTCACCTCTTTATTCAAATGGGAAAGTTATCAGTTATGTTATATGTTTGTTTGAATGTTTAGCATCATTGCTTCCCTTTATCATTCATCTCTCACTTCTTTATTCAAGTGGGAAAGTTATCAGTTATGTTATATGTTTGTTTGAATGTTTAGCATCATTGCTTCTCATTATCATTCATATCTCACCTCTTTATTCAAGTGGGAAAGTTATCAGTTATGTTCTATGTTTGTTTGAATGTTTAGCATCATTGCTTCCCTTTTTCATTCATCTCTCACCTCTTTATTCAAGTGGGAAAAATATCAGTTATGTTATATGTTTGTTTAAATGTTTAGCATCATTGCTTCTCATTATCATTCATATCTCACCTCTTTATTCAAGTGGGAAAGTGATCAGTTATGTTATATGTTTGTTTGAATGTTTAGCATCATTGCTTCCCTTTATCATTCATCTCTCACTTCTTTATTCAAGTGGGAAAGTTATCAGTTATGTTATATGTTTGTTTGAATGTTTAGCATCATTGCTTCTCATTATCATTCATATCTCACTTCTTTATTCAAGTGGGAAAGTTATCAGTTATGTTCTATGTTTGTTTGAATGTTTAGCATCATTGCTTCCCTTTATCATTCATCTCTCACCTCTTTATTCAAGTGGGAAAAATATCAGTTATGTTATATGTTTGTTTAAATGTTTAGCATCATTGCTTCTCATTATCATTCATATCTCACCTCTTTATTCAAGTGGGAAAGTTATCAGTTATGTTCTAAGTTTGTTTGAATGTTTAGCATCATTGCTTCTTATTATCATTCATCTCTCACTTTTTTATTCAAGTGGGAAAGTTATCAGTTATGTTATATGTTTGTTTGAATGTTTAGCATCATTGCTTCCCTTTATCATTCATCTCTCACTTCTTTATTCAAGTGGGAAAAATATCAGTTATGTTATATGTTTGTTTAAATGTTTAGCATCATTTCCTCTCATTATCATTCATATCTCACCTCTTTATTCAAGTGGGAAAGTTATCAGTTATGTTATATGTTTGTTTGAATGTTTAGCATCATTGCTTCCCTTTATCATTCATCTTTCACCTCTTTATTCAAGTGGGAAAAATATTAGTTATGTTATATATTTGTTTGAATGTTTAGCATCATTGCTTCTCATTATCATTCATATCTCACCTCTTTATTCAAGTGGGAAAGTTATCAGTTATGTTCTATGTTTGTTTGAATGTTTAGCATCATTGCTTCCGTTTATCATTCATCTTTCACCTCTTTATTCAAGTGCGAAAGTTATCAGTTATGTTATATGTTTGTTTGAATGTTTAGCATCATTGCTTCCCTTTATCATTCATCTCTCACCTCTTTATTCAAGTGGGAAAGTTATCAGTTATGTTATATGTTTGTTTGAATGTTTAGCATCATTGCTTCCCTTTATCATTCATCTCTCACTTCTTTATTCAAGTGGGAAAAATATCAGTTATGTTATATGTTTGTTTAAATGTTTAGCATCATTGCTTCTCATTATCATTCATATCTCACCTCTTTATTCAAGTTGGAAAGTTATCAGTTATGTTATATGTTTGTTTGAATGTTTAGCATCATTGCTTCCCTTTATCATTTATCTCTCACCTCTTTATTCAAGTGGGAAAAATATCAGTTATGTTATATGTTTGTTTAAATGTTTAGCATCATTGCTTCTCATTATCATTCATATCTCACCTCTTTATTCAAGTGGGAAAGTTATCAGTTATGTTCTATGTTTGTTTGAATGTTTAGCATCATTGCTTCCGTTTATCATTCATCTTTCACCTCTTTATTCAAGTGTGAAAGTTATCAGTTATGTTATATGTTTGTTTGAATGTTTAGCATCATTGCTTCTTATTATCATTCATCTCTCACTTCTTTATTCAAGTGGGAAAGTTATCAGTTATGTTATATGTTTGTTTGAATGTTTAGCATCATTGCTTCCCTTTATCATTCATCTCTCACTTCTTTATTCAAGTGGGAAAAATATCAGTTATGTTATATGTTTGTTTAAATGTTTAGCATCATTGCTTCTCATTATCATTCATATCTCACCTCTTTATTCAAGTGGGAAAGTTATCAGTTATGTTATATGTTTGTTTGAATGTTTAGCATCATTGCTTCCCTTTATCATTTATCTCTCACCTCTTTATTCAAGTGGGAAAAATATCAGTTATGTTATATGTTTGTTTAAATGTTTAGCATCATTGCTTCTCATTATCATTCATATCTCACCTCTTTATTCAAGTGGGAAAGTTATCAATTATGTTCTATGTTTGTTTGAATGTTTAGCATCATTGCTTCCCTTTATCATTCATCTTTGACCTCTTTATTCAAGTGCGAAAGTTATCAGTTATGTTATATGTTTGTTTGAATGTTTAGCATCATTGCTTCCCTTTATCATTCATCTCTCACTTCTTTATTCAAGTGGGAATGTTATCAGTTACTTGTGTAGATGGACTGGATACACTTATGGTACTTAATATTAACTACAAGTTTGGTAACAGAAGGTTTACACGGAGGCACAGTGTCAAGACATAAATAGCTGCAAATATGTCTCTCTCTGTAAAAATAAAACTCCAAATTAAACTAAGAATTTTTTTTTTTGTCTACATTTTTACACATTATATACACATTTTTACTAATTTTTACACTTTGCCAAGGAATTATATAGAGAAGGAAAGGCAACTGATTGAGATTTTGTGAACGCTCGCGTATTCTCGCAAAATCTTGCCATATCTTGTTTTTAATTATCTTCACTTCCATTCATCTCAGGAATACAAACCAAAATTCTTACACTGCAAAATGAATTTGTCATTAAAACAATACCATTCCCAGAAATGTGTATTTAAATATTGTTGAAGTACTTGTGATAACAAAATGTGTACACTGCAGCTAATATAACGACAAATTACGATAAATTTTCAATATCTTTAATTCAAGAGCATTTTGCGTGATCAACATCTAAGATTACATACAACTTACAATTTATGTACAAGAAATCAGTTGCCTGTGAATTATGAATGATTAATTTGTTAATGAATCCTTCGTGAGCTGTTTCATCAACATTTAGTCAGGAGATGCAAGTTTCCTATCCTTCTCTACAACTCCTTGACTTTGCATATTGAAAAAAAATATTGCTTTAGATTTATCAAGATTTTATTGCATTTAATTAAATAAATTATTGTCTGCCACCTTCATTGGTAAAAAAGAAAAAGGCGTCTGTCACTTATCATTCTTAATATGTTTCGTCTGTCACTCTCTCAAAAATAAAAAATAGATGGATGTCTGTCACTTAATTTTTACATAATTACTGATATCTGCCATGGCATCAGATGACGTCATGTTTTATTTTACAGTCCGTGTAAAAAATCTCTTGTTTTCAAATATCTTAACAATCTGGCACCAGCTTAATTTATTATTTTCAGAACATTCATTGATTGATTGAATATTTAGTGTCATTTTTAAGCCATTGAGGGCTAACAGACGATAAGTTAACCTAACCACTGTGTTCTGGGATCCTGGAATAATAACCAGTACTCTAGCACACCCCATCTCTGCATAACTTTTCCATTTGCATCCGCAGAGAGATACGAATAATAGTAAGGCACATTGTTGTATATCAATCATCACGGAGACTCAGTTGCCCAACGGGAATTCGATTGAATTTTTACTTTGAACTGTAATATTTTAAATTCAAGATCATTCTGCGTGTTTAAAACATTATAAAACATCTAAGGTTACATACATCTAATATGTTATGTCAAAGAAATCAGTTGCCTCAAAATCTGAATGATAAGTTTGCCAAATTACTAATTCTTCGCATACTATTTTATCATATCATCATATATCTTCCTTTTGTCAAAATGCTTAAGTTTCTAAAACGTGAACTTTTTTGTAAATTCATAAATTTAATGTTCCAAAATGTATATGCATGTTTGGTGCACAATGAAGATCCAGCATGTTTAACTCAGGTATAACCTCTTAACTAATTTGTTGCCAAATTTCTCAGTGCACACATTTTTCAATGTTAAATATATTTTCCGAGAAAACCGTGTATATCTAAAAGGGTGACATATACGTATGTTCTAGGGCTAATCATTATTATAATTTACTAAAGCTAATATTGTTATGATAACTTTCAGGACATACTCCATATACATAATATACTTTCTATTTCTGTCTTCATTTTCATTAACATAATGTATAAGTAACCTTGACTTTGACCTTAAATACTGTTGCTACGTATCGGGGTACTCATGTCGCCGATCAGAGACATTGGCAGTTGGTGGTTGACCCCAAATGGCGATTATTGGCAGTAAAAGAGTTAATGCCCACTCCATATACATAAACTCTTTTTTATTATTATCATTAACAGGGCTTGAAATTTCTTAAAAAAGCTACCGATTTGTCCTCCCTAAAATTCCAACATTTTTATTTAAATGCTTAATATCAAAGAAATATAAGACAGTATTCATAAATCTTACTCGTACTGACCACATGTTCACTCATCACGGCGAGCGGATGAGTGGAATTTTCCAGCCCTAATTAATGTACAGTACATGCCATTTACAGACAACATACGTACAGCCGTCTGCTAGTAACTCACAGTCTCGGTCGGATCTGGGTCTGGGACCCCAGGGGGTCTACCCTGTGGGACTCTCAGTAAATTTTTAAAAATATTATCAGCCAGGCCTGGTTGGCTCAGTCAGTAGAGCATCTGACTATCAATGCAGGGGTCACGAGTTTGAATCCCTGCCTGGCCACAGTCTTCATTGTCATTCGTCTCTCACAGCTATTTCAAGTGGGAAAATTATCTGTTACTTGCCAAGATAAGTTTGCTCCAGTACAAGTTAACCTTTCACCAATATATACTTAAATACTTAAAATCTTAAATCTAAGAAAAGCAGCCAGATGATCATGATTTTAGACTTGTTCCAGTAAAACCGCATACAGCTTCAATGAAATTCATTATGTAATAGATAAATAACCAGTCAAAATTAAGCTAATAGCTCAGTCTGTTAATGACTCACTGTCTCTGTCTAAACTGGAGACTGTATCTGGTTTAACACTCAGTGACTCTCAGTGACTCAGAGTTAGAATTTTTTTCTTTTTAAAAATTGGAATGGTCATTCACAAACAATTTGCATGTTTCGTAAATTCAATGGCAACTATTACTGCCCGACTGTTGAAACGTCAGTTAAAAAATATAAACCATATCTTTCAAATTACTTTCTTAATCTTAGCACAATGTACTTATGGTATCTCAGGCAAAAACGACAAATATGGTAAGGCAATTTCCATTAACAAGTTGTTTAAACAATCTATATTATGATGTCACATTATGGCTGTAGGTGTCTAATAATCTATCCTAGTCACTATACAATGCTGCGCGTTAGTGTCATTCTTAAGTGGAAAAAGTTTTGTTTTTATCTGTAAAAATTTTTACAATATCAACAGAAAGTTGATATACGGAGTTTAGCGTGGTTGCCAACAATTTTTCAGTCATTTCACGGTGGTGTCTGCTTGAGACAGTAATTTGAGCGCTTAATGCTGAGCGCCAAGCAAGGAAACTTTGTGTACCATTTTTTCAAGTCTTTGGTATGGTCCATCCACGCGGGGATCTAACCCATGGCCTTCCGCATCCAAGGCAGAATCTTTACCACTAGACCACCACTGCGGTCAAACTACCAAAATAATGAATCAAGATATAAATGTTTGTATGCCAATTCAGTTTTTTAATGTTAATAATTTTTAAGTACAACAGACGGTTATTTTATTGTTTTGTTATTTCTTATTCATTATTCATGTTCAATTAATTTTTAAAGTTTTACTACAAAATTTACATGTTTTGCCACTTTCAGGATAATATTTGTTTTTGTAGGCAATGAAGACCATTTCTCAATGAAAGAATAACATTTAAGCAGTCTGTTTACTTTGTTTCTACTTCAAACTCCAACCATGCAGCTAAGATCAAACACATTTTCAGAAGCATTATTTTTGCTTCTTTTTTAAATGAGGTTCAACTAATTGTTTCTTTCATTGAGGTTTTATGTTCAACTCATCACTGGTATGAGCATCTCAGAAATATAATTTTTGTTTAAAGTTGGCAATTTTTTTTTTTTTCCAAATTCCATTTATGTTTAGTCTACTCCCAAAACCTGATAATTACCATCAGGACCATGTCTATTAACATATTTCTAAGCACATTCTAAAATTTGAGGATTGTTTTTGTTTTTTTCCAACAAACACCTCATTCAAAACATCAATGTATAGTAAGAGTTTTGCCAATGGAGGGCTATATAGGAAGGATTTCTCAGAGCTGAGTCATGTGTCGATCATGTGATGCAAAACGCATGCAAAATGGCTGATGCAAAAGGCCTTTGTTTCATAACAGAGGATTTTTTGTCCAAATTATTAATAAACAGTCGAAACTCGTTATCTCGATATCGCTTAAGTCGATATTCCGGTAATGTCAATATTTTTTGCCAGTCCTAACTTTTCCACTTCTTTACTTATATAAATAAATTCCTTTTATCTCATTATTGTCTGTGTCGATATTCCGGATACCTCGATCCCAGTTTTAGTCCCCGATTGAGCATTTAACACCTTTAACTGAATGTTTGTCTCGATATATTTATTGTTGTCATGAAATTGTTTGTTTTTCCACGCTGTGTTGAAAATTTACGCGTGCCATTTTTTACAGTTTGTTCAAGACGCAACACTAGTTACCGGCCAACGACAAAGGTGTCAGTTTTATGACTGACACAATGTTGCAAATATTGCATTGGGTGATTGCATGTAAATGTTGATTAAATATCACTTGATTTAATCATTTAGCCTCACCTTAGATACTGCCGAGAAATTCAAAGAAGGACCAAGATATTAGCATTGATCACGATAGTGTAATTATACTGCACGGACCGCAATATGAAAGCGAAAGTACAATTGACGTACGACAATTATCTGGTGATGAAAATAAATATTGATTTTGAGACAAAATCTATGTCAATATTCGGATATATCAAGTTTTTTTGGCAGTCCCTCAAGTATCGAGATAATGAGCTTTGGCCGTATAATTCTATAATATTATACACTATTAAACACACATAATACTGGCGAATTATTTTCGAAAGTCGGCAAATTTTGGGGTACCTTTCTGCTGCAAGAAATTTGTGGCTTGAGACCCGAGTTTATTATGGAGACCAGCTTAATTATGGGATTTTGGTATATTTCGTAATTGTAATGTTACTATATTTAGAATAATGAATGAATAATTGGGGTTTTATGGGGGTATCAACTCATTGTAGGTTATTTTACGCCAACAGGAAGGAAGACCTCAGGTTCATTCTTCATGTACAAAAACAACAAATGAACATCCAGATAAAAAAATACATCAACAAATGAATATGCAGAATGAACCTAGAACCTTGATACCTGCAAAACTGCAGAGTGTCTGCACATTTGTTATTGTAATTTTACTATATTTAGATAATGTTATTTAAAATGATTTATTTCTAACAAAAAAATGAAGACACATTTTCAATTCCCATTTCTCTTCCTAAGTCTCAGTTGGTCGTCTGGCCATTTAAAATTAACCAATCTGACCTCCCACATACTGCAGACGGTAATACTTCAATATTTATAACAGGAAATTAAAGTTTTAATCAGATGTATACTATCCACTGCCACAGAAGCAAGTTTCTATTCGCTGTACTGTCATATGTTTCACATAATCACTCTATATGGCCTTCTGGGATTTTCTTTAATCATTCCATGCGGATGATACTCCAGGGGCAAAATCAATCAGCATTTTAAACACTTTATTAGCATCCCAGTTGCATTTTTTATCAGCCCATGGTTTATTATAGCATACTCAATGAATATAAATAGGGTATATAATCAGTTCAATATTATAGTTTTATTTAAAACAACACATTAAGCCAAAATAAATTTGGAAATTTTGACATTCACAATAAAACAAGTCTAACTAGGTTAAATATGTTGTATGCACCTTTTTCCCCCACAGTGATTTAGTTATTTAATGGCAGTCAGTGCACCTAATTGTCATAACTGAGACCTGCTTTTAGGCAGGTCACACCTTACACACTAATAATTATTTTGTTTAGAATGGCAAGTTCAAGAACAATAACAGTTGTTCAAGAATGGAAATTGAGGTTCAAGAACAATAATAGTGGCTGAATAACTATTATTGGGGTTCAAGAACAATAAAAGTAGTTCAAAACTGTTATTGGGGTCCAAGAACAATTACAGTGGTCCAAGAACTAATATTGGTGTTCAAGAAATGTTATTGGTGTTCAAAAACAATAACAGTCACAAGGTTCAAGAACTGTTTTTGGGTTTAAGAACTATAACTATGAGTTAGGAACTATCACTGTAGTTCAAGAACTGTTATTGGGGTTCAAGAACAATAATAGTGGTTCAAGAACAGTCACCATGTTCCAGAACTGTTATTGGGGTTCAAGAACAAGAACAATCACCAGGTTCAAGAACTGTTATTGGGGTTGTGAACAAGAAAAGTCACCAGGTTCAAGAACTGTTTTGGGGTTAAAACACTATTACTGTGGTTCAAGAACTGTTAATGGGATTCAAGAACTGTAATTGGGATTCAAGAACTGTTATTGGGGTTCAAGAACTGTTATTGGGATTCAAAAACTGTTATTACTGTTATTGGGATTCAAGAATTGTTATTGGAGTTCAAGAACTGCTATTGGGATTCAAGAACTGTTATTGGGATTCAAGAACAATAATAGTGGCTCAAGAACTGCTATTGGGGTTCAAAATCAATAACAGTGGTTCAAGAACTGTTATTGGGGTTCAAAAGCAATAACAGTGGTTCAAGAACTGTTATTGGGATTAAAGAACTGTTATTGGTGTTCAAGAACAAGAATAGTCACCAGGTTCAAGAACTGTTATTTGGATTCAAGAACAAGAACAGTCACCAGGTTCAAGAACTGTTATGGGGGTTCAAGAACAAGAACAGTCACCAGGTTCAAGAACTGTTTTCGGGGTTAAAAAAACTATTACTGTGGTTCAAGAACTGTTAATGGGATTCAAGAACTGTTATTGGGGTTCAAGAACTGTTATTGGGATTAAATTTTTTTTATTACTATTATTGGGATTCAAGAACTGTTATTGGGATTCAAGAACTGTTATTGGGATTCAAGAACTGTTATTAGAGTTCAAGAACGAGAACAGTCAACAGGTTCAAGAACTGTTTTGGGGGTTAAAAAACTATAACTGTGGTTCAAGAGCTGTTATTGGTGCTCAAGAACCTTATTGGGGTTCAAAAACTATTACTGTGGTTCAAGAACTGTTATTGGGGTTCAAAAACTATTTCTGTGGTTCAAGAACTGTTATTGGGGTTCAAAAACTATTACTGTGGTTCAAGAACTGTTATTTGGGTTCAAAAACTATTACTGTGGTTCAAGAACTGTTATTGGGGTTCAAGAACTATTACTGTGGTTCAAGAACTGTTATTTGGGTTAAAAAACTATTACTGTGGTTCAAGAACTGTTATTGGGGTTCAAAAACTATAACTGTGGTTCAAGAACTGTTATTGGGGTTCAAAAACTATTACTGTGGTTCAAGAACTGTTATTGGGGTTCAAGAACTATTACTGTGGTTCAAGAACTGTTATTTGGGTTCAAGAACTATTACTGTGGTTCAAAAACTATTACTGTGGTTCAAGAACTATTACTGTGGTTCAAGAACTGTTATTGGGGTTCAAGAACTATTACTGTGGTTCAAGAACTGTTATTGGGGTTCAAGAACTATTACTGTGGTTCAAGAACTGTTATTGGGGTTCAAGAACTATTACTGTGGTTCAAGAACTGTTATTGGGGTTCAAGAACTATTACTGTGGTTCAAGAACTATTACTGTGGTTCAAGAACTATTACTGTGGTTCAAGAACTATTACTGTGGTTCAAGAACTGTTATTGGGGTTCAAGAACTATTACTGTGGTTCAAGAACTGTTATTGGGGTTCAAGAATTGAATGTGAAAGTTCTAGAACTATACAGGTTTATGAACCTAAGTTTTAGAACTGAGTGAGTCCAAGAACTCAAATTCAAGAACTGAACTTGAGTTCTTAAACTTGAAAGCAGGTTCTAGAACTGTTCTTAAAACTCAAGAACTGAGAGCAAGTTCTTGAACTTTTTTTCGCCAGGGTACCTCTGCAAGTCAATGAATACTTCTGCACATATTCAAAGGTGGGAGCTTCATGGCTGTAGAACAAAACTGAATTGACAGTTAGACATGTTATAATAACAGAATCATTTTTGTTGTGTCTGACCATCTGTTTAGCCTTGAACTGGTGTGAGTATATTAATCATCACGTGGTGTCAATATAAACATGGAGTCATCTGCTTATTAACACCAACATATTCATACATAATTACTGAAATTTCTGGTAAAATAATTGAATGACACTGTTGTGGAAATCAGTACCCAGAATGCACCACAGAATGATAACCTGGATTAAAAAAATAAATCAGTCTACCAAAGATTACCTGAGACATGTTCTCACTTTCAAAACTATCAGATCCTTGACGGGTATGTAATGGTAGAGCAATGAGCCAACAGAAAATTTAGGTTGCTGCCCGTCTCATCCCAACATTAGGACCACGAGTTATGTATTTGGAAAAGACACTTTAACGCATTCTTCTGTATGCCACCATTTACACTCTATAGTTCTGTATGCCACCATTTACACTCTATAGTTCTGTATGCCACCATTTACACTCTATACTGCTATATGACACCATTTACACTCTATACTTCTGTATGCCACCATTTACACTCTATACTGCTATATGACACCATCTACACTCTATACTTCTGTATGCCACCATTTACACTCTATACCTCTGTATGCCACCATCTACACTCTATACTTCTGTATGCCACCATTTACACTCTATACCGCTATATGACACCATTTACACTCTATACTTCTGTATGCCACCATTTACACTCTATACTTCTGTATGCCACCATCTACACTCTATACTTCTGTATGCCACCATTTACACTCTATAGTTCTGTATGCCACCATTTACACTCTATAGTTCTGTATGCCACCATTTACACTCTATAGTTCTGTATGCCACCATTTACACTCTATACCGCTCTGTATGCCACCATTTACACTCTATACCTCTCTGTATGCCATTATTTACACTATACTTCTGTATGCCACCATTTACACTCTATAGTTCTGTATGCCACCATTTACACTCTATAGTTCTGTATGCCACCATTTACACTCTATACCACTCTGTATGCCACCATTTACACTCTATACCTCTCTGTATGCCATTATTTACACTCTATACTTCTGTATGCCACCATCTACACTCTATACTTCTGTATGCCACCATCTACACTCTATACTTCTGTATGCCACCATTTACACTCTATAGTTCTGTATGCCACCATTTACACTCTATACTTCTGTATGCCACCATTTACACTCTATAGTTCTGTATGCCACCATTTACACTCTATACCTCTCTGTATGCCATTATTTACACTCTATAGTTCTGTATGTCACCATTTACACTCTATACTTCTGTATGCCACCATCTACACTCTATACTTCTGTATGCCACCATTTACACTCTATACTTCTGTATGCCACCATTTACACTCTATACTTCTGTATACCACCATTTACACTCTATACCTCTGTATACCACCATTTACACTCTACTGCTGTATTCCACCATTTTTATGGTCATGAGTAGGGAGCAACCAGGATTTTCTTAATTGTAAAATTTTTACTTAATAGAAACCTACTGGCTTGGTGTTAAACATCATTTGACTGACAGTTTATGTCACTCTGGGTAGAGCTCCGATGAAAACTTAGAAGATGATTGATGTTTGAAAGCCCATCCGTTGCTTAGACCGTTTCTTGGCATAGCTCACGCCGGTTTTGTAGTTTATACATGACTAGTACAGAATTGAATCAACGGCAGCTAGAGACTGCATTATGTTATTCACACATGCGCAGTGATGACAAACTTCTTAATAATCAAAAAATTAATAATTCAATTATTTTGTATACTGTTTTAACAAATAAAAGCAAATAAGAGCAACAAAATTTGGAAAATTGAAGTGATTCCATCAGTTGTCAAATCAGGTTAAACACTTATTATAAACAAGCCAATAAATTACATACAAATTTCAAATAACAGAGTAATAATACAGCAGATAAATTTTTTTGTCTGCAATTCTTAACGGTTATCTTGATAAAATTGATAGTTCTGTTTAATAATCTTTATTCTTCTTTATATTTCAAGATAAAAATGATCTTTCACACTTCTTACATAAAACAATCACGTAAAATTTGTTTTATGTTCAATTTTACATGCATAACCAAATTTAATACTTTTGATTTATAAAAATGTTTTATGGTTTTAGATATCGAAATAAATAATGTTAACATTTAATTTAAAGCTTGGAGCTACAAAAAGTAGACATTAAGGACTCAATACACTGTATCTCTATGATGTACTGCTGTAGTTGTTGTTACATAATAGTGTTTAGTGTCACTTTCAACATTTTCAGTTATATATTGCGACGGTGTCTTCTTGAGACTGTATTCTATACTGCAGACTGGTATGATATAGTACGTCACACCAGACCTAGAATTATCCTCTTAATGCCGAGTGCCATGATGGAAGTTTCTTAGGTGCCCATGACCTTCCCAATGTGAAGCAGACATTCTACCACAAGACCACTGCTGTGGTACAGATAAAGAAATAATTACATAGAAGTAAAAATATAGTTCCTCTTTTTTCTTTTTTCAGGGCTTCATATTGTAGTAATTTATTTATTCATGCCTTCAAGTGTTTACTCATTTAGCGCTAAATTTTTCACAATACAAAACTGTCAGGGCCAACATATTTTTTGGTGATTGTGATATATAGCAGTTTATCTATACAAGCTGCTGTTAAAAGAAAACTAGTTGAAATATCTGAATGAAACTTTTCAGGTTTGTAAATATATTCAAGAATTGTTTATCTAATTTTTTTTTATCACTAGGCAATTTTTTGACTGATTGATCTGTTGAACAGGTAAAACTAAACAAATAAGAATAAATGCACCAAATGGATCATAAAACCCGATATTCCCTGTTGTTGTTTTTTTCTTCAAAAAATGATTTATAAACAAAAACGGGCACTCGCCTAGACAAGCATAGACAAATTATTAGACATTGAATACTTTGATGACTATTTATATGCAAAAATTAGATATTCAATAAGTTCTACTAGACCAATTTGGACTAAACACTTAATCTCTTCTGTAAAGCGCAGTAATGTTTTTCTCTTTTGAAACTGACAAGCATCTAGACAGACGGCTTTCCACAATATAATGTCTTTCATACTGCCACCATTATCAGCCATTCCATCACATGCTCTGGTTCTATATGTCCAATAATATGTCATGTCAGAGAAAATTTACAAGTCAGTGGCCAAGAGAGTGACATATCCACTCATTTATTTAATTACAATAAAGTTCAAATTCCTGATTTGAGAGACTCCTGCAGGACCTGCGTGCAACCTGCAATAATTTTTGAAAGAGACCATAATGGAGTCTGCCTTATTTGCCTACTTCGCTTATTGCTTTGGTTTCTAATTTACTTATTGCAGTGCATCTGATATTTAAACTTTGTGATCCGGTTATGGAGGTTATAATTATGTCTGTGTGGCATGCTGCAGGTTGTGGGTTTGACCACTGGCCACACTTGATAGTTCTAGATGACTAACAAGAAGACGATGGTGGTCAATATCTCCCACCATGACTGGCCATTTTTCCTCAGATTTTGTTTTCAGTTCTGAAACTTGAAAATGGACTCATAGAGAAAGACACCACTTATAGACTGAAACCACTAAGTTTTGCAGTTTGTTGTCCAGAAACTGAGAATTTTATAATGTTGGCTATTTGTTTCCATGGTAACAAAAAGAATAATGAAAATGGAAACTAACTGATAGAGAAAGACACCTTACTAGACTAAGACCACTAGGTTTTACAGTTATGTACTCCGAAAACTGAGAATTTTGTAATATTGGCTATTTGTTTCCGTGGTAACAGACAGAATAATGAAAATGGAAATCCCTTATAGAAAAAAACACCACTAGGTTGAGACCACTAAGTTTTGGAGTTAATGTGCTCCGGAAACTGAGAATTTTGTAATATTGGCTATTTGTTTCCCAGGTAACAGAAACAATTATGAAAATGGAAAACCTCTCATAGAGAAAGACACCACTAGGTTCAGACCACTAGGTTTTGGAGTTAATGTACTCCTGAAACTGAGAATTTTGTAATATAAGCTATTTATTTCTATGGTAATAGAAATAATGAAAATGGAAACTCACTCATAGAGAAAGACATCACTAGACTAAGACCACTAGGTTTTGGAGTTTGTTCTCCAGAAACTGAGAATTTTATGATATTGGCTATTTGAAAATGAAAACCCCCTCATAACAATTAAAAGGCACTACTATATCATCAGGTTAACATATGTATAAAGTAATTTAAAGTTTTTTTTTAAGTTTTGGAGTTATGTTATTTTAACTTTTCTGTCTCCATGGTAATAGAAAAAATACTGAAAATCAAAACTGTTTTTACCAAAAGGCACTACAAATTCACTAGGTTTACATCAGGCCTTTACATATATTCATACCCCACCCACCATGTCAGCTGCACCATGTATTTTCTCCATTTATTCATTAATAGGGAACTATTTCAAGTTTATTTGTGTATTATTGATAACATACTTTATCACAATGTGTACATTTTATTGAGTGACATTATGTTTCCACTTTACTGAATAATTTTCATTATATTAAAAATGCGCGTTCGACCCAGAAGTGTCGCAAGTATTTGAAGCTACGTGAAATAATCACCGTGGAAACCAATGTAATGGTTCATTCAACTTTTTATTTTTGATATGCATTGTGATGTAGCTAGCCACTACGTACAATTACCAAAACCAGCTCTTATATAAATTAAAGTTATTTTTAAAAAAAATGAAACAAACAAGTAACACTGCACATTTTATCAAATATTTTAATGATGCAAACAATATTCGGTCCGACTGTCCCAACTTTGGTTAGAAGTATATCAAAGATATTATGGATGCAAACACAATCTTTTGATGAACCTACAGAATGCTATGGGTCGCTGATCACACATCGAAGGCGTGCTACATAGCGACAGACTTTTTCGATAAACTCCCCCTAATATCATTAATGGTTTAGTCAAAATTGACATCATTTCGCACAGCAGGTGACAAAACAATCGGATTATTGGGTCAAATGATATTGCCGCAAGGCGTATTTCACAGGTCAGTATGGCATGGTAAGAGCAATTTATGAGATTTTATACGACCGATAGAAATTATCTGGACTGATTTTTTATTAAACTTTGAAAATATCTGGTCCGAATTTTTATTAAACTTTGAAACGAAAATTGGTTTTTAACTTCAGAAATCGGTCCAAAAACTAAAAAACAGCAATTTTAGAAGGCCTGGTTTACATATGTACAAAGTTTAATAAAGTTACTCTGAACAGTTTTGGAGTCTTGAGATTGCGAGTATTGTAATCTCGAAGATTTGTTTCCAATTCAGGTAACAGAAAAAATGAAAATGAAATCTCCCTCATGTCAAATGGACTGAGACCACTACGATGACAGTCATGTGTACAAAATTTTGTGAAGTTACCTCAAATGGTTTTGGAGTTTAACGATACGGAAACATACAGTATTAGGGAGGATCGAACCCACAACCCTCTGATTCTTGGTTCAATGTTTTACCACTGGAACATGCACTCCACATTCACATATTTCTTTGCTTAGTAAATCTGTTTGCTGATTTACACAGTATATTAAACTATGCCTGTTTATTTCTTACATATAACTGGAATTATTATATTTTAAGGATTTGGGATTAGCTTAAAATTAAAAGCTGTATGCATGCTGTACCAGAAATTACCCCTGCTAATCTTCCCGCACATTGTTTCAATAATATATATTTCAAAATATACTTTTTACCAAGATCCGTTTTAAAAAGCATAAGCAGAACATCATAAAATTATACGTTTACATCGTTATTCTGATGAAACATCTATCTCATTTTTTTACAGTTATTTAAAGTGTTTGAAATGATTATGAGTTGTTACTAAGATTAGGAAACAGATGAGATATAGATGTAGTCCCAGATTTTCTTCCTGTTATGTGAGAAAGATGTACGTGTTTTTGTTGCCTGACTAAATAAGTCGCGGACCAACAGCCGGTTCATTATTTTGATACACAATGTGTGCTGTCCATTACCCCGTTTCGGGAGACACAGAATAAAAAAAATCATCAAAAGTCTCCTTAGAGACATGCAGTACGTTGCATTAATGTATTTCAAGGACATCACACTTAGTCGGAGAATCGAACCCACGACCCTCTGATACTTGGTCCGATACAGTGAGTAGCTGTACCACGGGATCATATGCTCCACATAAAAGCTTAGACTTCCGAGAACCAGGGCATTCTTTGCCGTTGTTTTTAACTTTCACCTCAGTTGTTGATTTCATTATCTTAAGCAATGCACTTTTAATGCTGTTATCAAAAAATTCACTTTAACTAACTTAAATCCCAAGCGACAGAGACAAAGGCAAGCAAAAAAAAGATGCAGTACAGAATAAAAATATTGTTGAAAATAGCATTTAACTCCATCAATTTTCATTTGAATAAATCTGGAGGGAAAACAAAACAAAATGACAACAAATCAAATTGTTGATAAAAGCGTGGTATATGTGTTCCTTCCTTATTTTGCTGCACCATGGGAAAGAGAAATGCCACACAACGCATCTCAAATTAAATTTCATTGAATGTAGACTGCATTTTGAAGACTAATTGGGTACAGAGCTTGGGATCGAGGTTGACAATCTTCTTATAATTAAGTTATAAATTATTGAAAATATTACTGATATATAATGGCAGTGTCTGTCAATGTAAATGTAAAATATTTCATTTTAGAGATATACAGTCGCAGCCAGTCAAGGGAAGACGCAAAAGTAGCCTTAAAAGACAGGTTGTTGCTTAATACAGTTTGATTTGCTCTAAATGCATAGAAATGGGAACTATCAAGTGTGGCTGCTTAAGGCAAGTGGTTGCTTATAATAGAGGTGACCACTAACACAGGTTTGACTGTTATAGCTTTGAGGGTGCGTGTGGGGACAACGAATACGGACACCCTACCTGTTGCGATTTCCTTATTATTTAAGAAAGGCCTTTGGGAATTACAAAAGTCAAATTTGACCCTCACCATTCACCACATCAGAGTGAAAAATTCACCACATCAGAGTGAAAAATTCCTTGCTCTGCCTCTTTCCAATATGGTTGAATGTAATCTCACTCAAACGTACTGGTAATTGACCTGATTCAGACTGTCTATCAAACAAATAATCCAATCAGCAATCAATATGTGTTGCTATGCCACCATTTTCCTTAGATAAACTACCTATGTCTTAGTAAATACTATATTGTATTTATGTGGACAACAATGCCACGTGCCAAGAGGGCATAGCAATAGATTGATTTGAACAAACAATGCCACATGCCCAGTGGGCGTAGAGATAGATTTACTTGAACAAACAATGCCATGTGCCCGGAAGGTGTAGCAATAGATTTACTTGAACAAACAATGCCACGTGCCCAATGGGCGTAGCAATAGATTGATTTGAATAAATAATGCCATGTGCCCGGAGGGCGTAGCAATAGATTTATTTGAATAAACAATGCCACGTGCCCGGAGGGCATAGCGATAGATTTACTTGAACAAACAGTGCCACTCACCCGGAGGGCACAGAGATAGATTTACTTGAAAAAACAATGCCATGTGCCCAGAGGGTATAGTGATAGATTAACTTGAACAAACAATGCCACGTGCCCTGAGGGCATAGCGATAGATTTACTTGAACAAACAATGCAATGTGCCCAGATATCGTATCAATAGTGTTCTTGTGTCAGGTCAATTAATACAGAGTTTATCTTTTTAATGAAAATGAAATGTAAAAAACAACATATTACAGCTGTCCTTATAAATGTAGATTTATTATGGTGGTAGAACTGTTCTTATAAATGTGTGTAGAGGTGCGTACAGTGAGAAAAAAATTAGAGTGGTATACCGTGATCTTTAACTGAGTAAAGTAGTGTGTGCCATGCGATAACTTGTCATTTCTTAAGAATGACTGCTATAGTTTTTCGCGCCCCAGTTCCACGTTCAAATGGAATTAACTTTGTCAAGATCAGCCAGTGTCACTACATACTACGATACGACAAATATCTCTATTCTGGATGACACACTCATTACAGATACGCCTGAAATTGGTCGCTTATCTTATGTTCAATATATGAAATATGCATATTGGTATAAAGTAATTGTTAACAGCAATCTAACCTATATATAAAATATAATAGAAATCTTAGCATTTAAACAAATATGCTCATTTAGTATATAAGCATTAATTTAAAATGCAACTGATGGTATACTTTGGGAGCTATTTTTTCTCAAATTACGCGGTAACATGTATTTTTTATATTGATTTTCATAAGAATAGGTATCATGCAGAGAGTATTTTGTGAGGTTTAAGCAAATTTTTATCCGAACACTATATCAAGATATTACAAACAAGAGGCCCAAGAGGGCCTGAGGATGCTCTACTGACTCACGCCCTCAGGGGCAGGGTCATTTTTAACCCTACACATAGGGATAATTTATGCAAAATATGAACAAATCTGACATACCGGTTGTCAAGAAAACGATTTTAGTAATTCTGAATTTTTACCCTTTTGGGGCCCCTTCTGACCCCTTTAGACAGTGGAACCCATTCATTTTTACAAATCTGAACCTCATTCACCAAACAATGCTTCTGTGAAGATATTGACAAAATCATTTCAATTTAAAAAAAAAAAAAAAATATATATTATAATGACATCCTGTATGAAAAATCTACCCGGATTCCAGGCGGAGTCCAGGCGGATTCCGTGTGAAAATCACACGGAATCACTATTTTCCGCCCGGATTCCAGGCGGACACGGAAATTATGGCAAAAGTCCGTGTGGACATTCTGTCTTTTCCGCCCGGAATTTCAACCTCGAACACGGATTTTTAAATCTTAACAATTTTTACACCCGGAATTTCTACAAGTCCGCCCGGAATTTCTATCTTAACACGGATTTTTAATACTTAAACATTTTGAGAACACGGAAATTTCATACTTAGAAAAAAAAGAGCAACAAAATGTTACAATTCACACAGAAATCTCATACTTAGAAATTTTCAGTACCCAACATTTTGGACTCATCAAATGCATTAAGTTTATTCATTAGTTTTTTAATTAATGTTTGTAAATCATATGATATATAAAAATTAGCTTTTTGCTGATTTAATGTAGATTTTATTGATTTTCAATATAGTATATAATCATACTGTACCTTTAAGTTGTTTTTAGACATTAATAATTAATACAAATTATCTTGAACCACAGCTACATATTTGACTTCATATGGTGCATTGCACTTGTTTTATAGAGTACAGAGAAGAGTCGAACAATTATAGAAAAGGGCAAGTATATGAAAACAGAAGAACTATAACCACTAATTACTGGTTTATTACAGTGTGAAATAATAATCAGAATACATGAATATATACAAAAAAATGGCATTGTAGATACTTTAAGTACACTTAACGCTGTATTCCTAAACTACCATGTTTTTATTTTATTTTTTTTCAGTGGAAAATAAGTGCAAATTATTGGAAATTAGCACCGGTTACACATCATCCAAAAATATAAGTCAAATCACTGAGGTATAACAAATTAGCACCGACTCTACAAATACAGCATTTTGTCTTGTGGTATTGCATTTATTCATTAAATGAAATTCTTTAAAAAAAAATAAACACACACAAAAAAAAGAATTATTTTTAAATTTTAAATGTGAATGAGAACAGTACAAAGCAAATAGAATGTTAATGGAAGACTTCACCAAGTTTGTAATTAGAAATCTTGGTTTTTGTTCTTTTACGTTCTTAATCTTTGGTAGTAAGCAAGTCATGGTGTCTTGATTTATTAGTTTAATAATATAATAACATAGTAATTTTCAATACATTACAAGAAATATCACGGAAAAATAAACAAGAAAAACATTATTTCCTGTTTTTCCATAGTATTAAAATCAGTCCCCTTACTAGGCCCCAATGGACCCTATTCCCTTTACTTGAACAAACTCGAAAACCTGATTGATTGAGATCATTTAAAACAAATATGAATAAATTTGGTCTCTCAGTTCCTGTGAAGATTTTTATGTAAGAGTGACCTTGACTTGATTTAACTCAAAGTTAATCTCAAATCACTTAAACTATTACTTGAGAACCTTAAATTCACAAACTTTCACCAAATTATGTAATAGGAAAACAAAAGTTGTCAAAGGCAATATTTTTTTTTCTATTGTTTAGCAACAGTGACCTTGACCTTGACCATGACCTGTTTTACCATCACATTAATCCCTTTCCTTTAAAAAAAAAGAACATATACACAATATTTCAATCAAATTTATTTTAAAAGTAAATTAATTTATTACATATTCAATTTACATAACTATATAAATTAATATTATTTACTGTCTTATTGTTAAACACTAAGCATTGTTTATTTAATTATTCACTAGTTCACATGTTATCTTATCTACTCTAAAACCCTATAAATGCAGCACCTATTTACCATGTTGTGATGACAATAATTAACACATGTTATTAAAAATAGGGAAAATTAGTCATATCCACACCTGCAAGCTTTGGCCTGTAACGTATTATTTCATTGGTCCTCCTTTTGAAATTCAACCAATCATATTATCGCTTACATGAAATGGCAGTTATAACTCTTAGTAAACACGAGTGTTTTGAAATTGAAATTGTTTTCGTGTTGTGTGGCTATAGTAAAGATTTTGTGATTTTGGATACAGTAAAGAACCCATATATACACTCCAAATGAACCAGCTGTATCTGCTGATAAACTATCCAAAGGTCAAGAAAGTGTCACTGTTTACAGATCTAATTTATACCAACAGCAACAGATATAAACGTGTAATGATGTCTCAACCACCAGGGAAGAAATACATGCATCACATGAGTAATTAACAGGTTCGTGTTTTTTTGTAATGAAATGCATTTGTTTATATGTATACTTTGATAATATTTTTCATAGCAACATATATGTTCATATTTTTTATAATTATAAAAAATTGTGAAAACCCATGACATTGTCAGTGTTTTTTCCCCCCCATGAACAGTGATGAAAATTTGTTTTTTTCTTCTTCTTCTTCTTCAGTTTTTTTATCAGTTGAAATAGTAAAATCTTGTGTAAACCAAAAAAATTACCCAATAACAATAGCAGTGAATAATTTTGTTGTTGTTGTTGTATGGTGTTTAGCGTCGCTTTCAACAACTTTTCAATCATATCGTGACGATGTCTGCTTGAGACAATATTCTGGTATGATACCCCAACCAGTCATATTATATGACCAGACTTGAACTCTCCTCAAAATGCTGAGCATCAAGCTAGGAAGCTTCTAGTACCATTTTTTAAGTCTTTGGTATGACCCGGTCGGGGAAAATAACCCACAACCTTCCGCATGTGAGGCGCACCTCTACCACTAGACATCACCGTGGTCTGTTTAATTTTGTAAATTTTATGTCAGTTTATGTTGTTAAGAGAGACAAACTTTCAATTTCATTTGCTTCTTTATCCAAGTTCAGAATTCAGAATATAAAAGTATAAACTTATGATAATTTGACAACAAATTTTATGATGTGTTTGAGTTACAATTATTTATTTATTGTTTTTTTGTGTTTAATATTTCAGATGCCACAAAGTGTGATGTACACCTCTACTGTTTGCAATCAGTATTTGCCGATGAAGGAATGGTACCAGCAAGACTGAAGTGTATTAGTTGAATGACAGTACATAACCCTGCCAGATGACAAGCCGGACATGATGCCAATATAGTTTTGGATGAGTGAAAAGAATTATACACATCTTTTGAATAGACTCAAACATCTGAAGACAGCCTATGCCAGTGCAGCTTGAGAGAATATTGAGTGAACTTCAGAATGTGCCAAACATCTAAATTATGGAAAACATTTGATAAAACTTAGTGGCGGAGCTGTTGTGGCTCAATCACTATCGTTATTCTTGCGGACAGCTTTGTACATAAAAAAGAGGACTTACCTATATATTAACAATTAAAAAATCAAAAGGAGGAACAACTATATTGAAAAAAGAAAGCACATCCACTTGTGTTTTCTGAGTTTCTCACCTTGATAATAGTAGTGATGGGTTAGACCTGCTATATTTAGACTTGCAGAATATGGTCACACTGTACAAGCTGTGACTCGAAACAATTAGTGATTGATGAACCAAATGTCAATGAAAGCAATACCTATATGCACAAAAAAAAAGCTGTGGTGTATCTATTAGCTCTGTAAATTATTGATTTCTTATTTAGTTTGCATTGTAGTTAAGTACAGTTTACACTAAATTGAATTGATTTAATTTGGTAAACTAATGATATAACTTACATATGAATGACAACAGAAACACTCTGTCCAATAGCCATTTAATTATCCCTCTTCTTAACCCCCCCCCCCCCCCCCCCCCCCCCCATTTACTGTTGTAAATAATATTTTTGGAAATTTACTAACACAGTGGGAAGGGGGCATCTGACTGTGAGTTTGAAAGTTTGCGAGAGAAACTGTTGAATTAACACTTGCAGATGAAAATAATTTGTAAATGATATTCATAAGCATTTTTGTTGTCATTCTTGTATTATTCTAATTTAGTTTCATTACTATAATATAGTTTCATTACAAAGTGAGTTTGTAAACTAATAGATGTTGAAGATCAAAAATATAGAAATGTATATTGGAATGGTTTAGTATTGATTATTTTAATGATTGCAAAACAGAAATTTTAAATATAAAGAACTTTTTATGTCTTTACCAAGTCATTATCAATTGGCTTGAACTTTATTCATCACATGATAACAGTGTTTTATTTTAACATAAATTTTATATTTATAGGGTATGACTTTTTCTTTACTCGAGTGGGTGAGGGGTGATTCAACATTTAACTTTTATTTTTTTTAATACACTATTCCTTGATTTAAACTCTAACACTATGATGGTTTTTTTATATATATAACATGAATATATTATTTTATTTTATGGATGATTTGTTAACTGAAAAAAAATTGAAGTACCCTTAATGGATATACTTTTACAGGAGACCTTCCTCCATCCATTCAAAAACAACATGCTTTCTTAAAATCCATCAGTATGATTCATTATATAAATTGTCATAAAAACTAGGATTGAAATGAATTAGAGACATTGTTTTTGCTATTGTGTTTTAGTTTAATACATTTTAAAAGCCTGTATAAAAATGTATAAGACAGAACCTGTCAAATTTTATTTTTCTGTCCATTTCTTTATTTTTAACTCTACTGGCCAAAGGCTAGCAGGGCTTATGTCATGGTAAATTGTCAGACGTCCGTCTGTTAATCTTTTTCTTGTAAATGTGATAGCACTTATTTTTCATTGAATCTTAACCAAACTTGCACACCAGTTATATAATCACAATATCTCAGACAAGCTCTTGAATCAGCGCGATTCGAGCACATTTTATGTGAAACTTACAGATTTTTTCTGAAAGTTCAAGGCCTAGACCTTACATTTTTTTTCATGTTGCATTGCATGAAGCCTCAAGGTCGCCTAAAATATTTGTTCAAGTTGGGGTCTCTGGGGTCAAATTTAAGGCTGCAACAGGTGTCACTTTTACAAAGAGTTACATAGGGAAAAGGTTGTAGATGCAATAGCACCATCATTTTTCATTGAATCTTAGCTAAATTTGCATAGCAGTTATATAACCACAAGATCTCGGATGAGTTCTTGAACCAGCATAATTCAACCATAAATGCTTCCGTCACAGGGCTCATAAGTACATTTTAAGTGAAACATTAAAAAAAACATATTCTCTAAAAGTTCAAGGCCTAGATTTTAGATATTTTATGTATAGCATTGCATGGTAGTCTCCAAAAAATTTGTTGATGTAGAACTTACAAAAAAATATTTCCTCTGAAATGTTCATCTGTCCTGATGTTGCAAGTAGAGTTATTCATGTCCTTTGGATCCTAACGTTTCATTTATCCATTAATAATTTCATATATGCCAGATGGTACCGTAATTTAAAGGGGCAAGATTTAAAAAGCAGCCGTATACCATCTTGTTTGGAATTCATATACCTACAGAATGACTTATAGAATTTTTACATGTAGGAATGCAATGAATTTGAAATTGTGTTTGCTTTTTGTGTTTCAGATTGTTAATAAATGTTAAACAAATCATATCATTTTACTTTTTGTATCAGCTATAGAATAGAAAATGCATATTTCATGGTAATTTGTCTGTCCACCCTTTTTGTAGTCAATACAATTTTTTTATATAAATTTTTAATATATATATATAATTATATTAAAAAAATTTTTACAGAAAAAACTGCCTGGACATTTGTAAAGCCTGTATACATGGATATTCTGATAGTCCGGGCGGAATTCTAAAATTCCGCCTGGACATTTTAAAATTCCACCCAGACTTTTAAGAATTCCGCCTGGATATTTTAGAATTCCGCCCGGACAATTTAAAAGTCCGCCTGGACATTTTAGAATTCCGCCTGGATATTTTAAATGTCCGTCCAGACATTTTAAATGTCCGCCCGGACATTTTAAAATCCGCCTGGAAATTTTTCCACCTAGGTATTTAATTTCCAGGCGGAATAATTCTATAGAATTCCGCCTGGACATGGTCACATGACCCGGACTAATTTAAATATTTCGTCGATTTTACTATATAAATGTTACTTAAAATAGAAGTCCGTGTCAACTTAGTTTAATTCGCCCGGACATTTAGTCCGCCTGGAAAATTATTATTTTATCAGCCTGGATTCCGGGTGGAATCCGCCTGGAAGTTTTCGTACAGGATGTGTCCCCTAATTGAACCCTCGGGGCAGGGTCATATTTAACCCTAGGGACACCATTTGAACAAATCTAACAATACTACAGTTGGTCATCATTACTACATAAACATTTTGAAAATCTGTAGGGCTGTTCATGAGAAGAAGATTTTTTAAGTTTTTGACTATTTTTAGTAACGGCGGACATCTTGAATTTCAGATCGAAAAAAAAATATCTTCTGTATAGTCTCCTTTGCAACAGAAACATTCATATGAAGTTTCAGTTTAATTGGCCTAGTGGTTTCAGAGAAAGTGCTGCTAACAGACGACAGACGACGGACGACAGACAACACGCCATCACATAAGCACTTCTGGCCTTTGGCCAGTAGAGCTAAAAATGCTATATTTTTATTGAAAAATTTAAAAACAATTGACACTTTGCCTAAATGACTTTGTTTTTAAAAACCCTAAACAGTTAAATTCAAGTTTATAATTACCATATCCATTATATGTTTTTTATTTCTAATATTGCATGAAAATACATTAAACTTAAATACTGGAAAGTTTCATAAAATTCTATCCATAGGAAAAATATGACAAAAACTATGGCAATAGTCTTTAAGGCCAAGATGTCTCCATATATCAGATATGCCATGCATTTTATGAACAATTCCATATTCATCCGCCATTTTGATTCTGGTCATTGGTATGATTTATTTTCAGTAGTTACATAAATACCAAGTAAAACTGGTCTGAAAATGCATTATTTGTACAATTTAGACAACTAGAAACTTTAAAAAGCTGAAATATTACTTTCTTAAGTAAGGGACATATTGAAAATATGACACCTGTTCGCTTCAGTAATATCCGAAAACACTTCGTCAATGAAATTGACAACATGTACTCCAGTATAGTATGTATGGGCACAAATAAAAAAACACCGTATATTGGTTTATCAGTTGACCTGCACACAGCTAATTAACTGTCCTTATTACACCGAGGTACAACCATCCTAATAAATGATGCCGTCCTTATAACAGTAGCTGCTAGTTTTCTTATATTGTAACAACCAACTAAATATTATTAACAATATCTAATCAGGGGATCAATGGAGACAAATAAGCAATGCTAGTTCCATTGCTTATCAAGTTCATTTTGGAGCAACTCCAGATAATCAAATATTCTGATTTTGATTCCTAAACAAGGAGAGTTCAATAGGTTTAAATCAGCATGTTAAGCTTTTACATACGTGTTGGTTAAAGGAGTGACCCTGGTATGCCATCCGAAAAAAATGTAATTCAATTCTTTCCAAACAGATATTCTGACCTCACTTGAAGAACATAAGAAAGTCTTGGCACAAAAAACGCGGTGGTGTAGGTCTAGGGGGTAGTTTCAGCATCCCCTTCACATACAGAAGGTTGTGGTTTCAATCCCCAGTCAGGTCATACTAAAGACTTGAAAAATGGTACTAGAAGGTTCCTCGCTTGGTGCTCAGCATTTAGGGGATAGTTCTAGGTCTGGTCGGCCTGGTGTCAGGGTGGGGTATCACATACCATGTGTTTGCAGCATGATGATGAGAATCTTACATGGGTTTGATGTTCGGATCGAAAAATTCCATATGCCGACAGTACCCGCAAAAAATGTTTTACAAGGCACTGAAATTTCAATCCGAACCAAAAAGGCCATGAATGATTCTTTTTCTTGCGTACCAAACATATCAAATAATAATTTAAACTTGTTTTATCATTATATTTTTACAACAATCATATCATACAACATCAGCACTAGGGTGAGATAGAAATATCTAATTCTGGTTAAAATGCAGATATCCTTTTCCGGTGTGCAAGAAACTCCAGTGTGGCAGTGATCATAATACTGTCTCATGTAGACACCGTTGCAATAAAAAATGATGCTAAACACAATACAACAACAACAACAACAACAACAACAACAACAACAACAACAACAACAACAACAACAACAACAACAACAACAACAACAACAACAACAACAACAACAACAACAACAACAACAACAACAACAACAACAACAACAACAACAACAACAACAACAACAACAACAACAACAACAACAACAACAACAACAACAACAACAACAACAACAACAACAACAACAACAACAACAACAACAACAACAACAACAACAACAACAACAACAACAACAACAAGTCTTGATACAAAATAATTTTTTTTTTTTTTTTTTTTTTGAATGGGGTTTAACGCCATTTTCAACACATTTCAGGTTATATATGGCATATCCAGTTTTACTGGTGGAGGAAGACCTCAGACTGAGTCAGACTGAGTAGAACCACCGTCCTTCCGCAAGTAACTGGAAACTTTCTCACATAAAGTTTTTGGAGCGAGCGGGACTCGAACCTACGACCATAGCGGTGAGAGGTAAATGATCTTGAGACGGCGCCTTAGACCACTCGGCCACGGAGGACCCTTGATACAAAATAAGAAGTCTCTGAAAATTGTTTGGGACTATAAAATTGTTTTTAAAAGTAAACTGTAATATAACCAAACTAGAAATATATCAAATAATGCCTTCTTACATGTTTGCATTATGTGCTTGTTGACATTTAACAAACTGCCCCCCCCCCCCCCCAAAAAAATGCATATTATATCTGTTAAATACATTGTTTTTCTAAAGGTTTAGCGAACTTGGTTGTCCCCCCCCCCCCCCCCCCAAGTATTAGACGGTTCCCTGTTGAATACAGCGGTGCTTAGCCATGAACGTGCCATGTTTCCATAATGCTGGTTGATGAACTGCTGTTTTATTAATTTCTTCTAATGAAACAATCCTATAATTTCTAGGGTCACTTTAAAAGCATTAAAACAATAATATTCTAAAAATGATATGTCCCCCAGTCATCCAGGTAGAGATATCCACTGTCGTAGAAACCATAGTTAATCATCACTCAGCCATTTCGATTTACAAAAATCACTTTCATGTTGACCTAGCAACTTTGAAGGCTGGAACACAGGGGCCCGTTGCACTAATCTTCGCAAGTCTTAAGAATTTTGTACAAACAAATTGTAACACTTAGGAAAATTTCATTTATGCAGTTTTTTTGCCAATTTTAAAAAGATCACTAATAATATAATTACAAGGCAAGCAAAAATTATGTAATTGAAACACAAAATGTATTTTTCGACATTTTTTCTTAAGTTCAAATTTAAATTTGTTCCAGGATGCCCCCCAACCTCTCTCTCTCCCCAACCCTATTGTCACATCATTAAATGAGACAAGTTTTGTTACCACCGTCCATCTGTTAGATTAGGGCTACACAATTGAAACATGAAAATCTCATACCAATTAAATCGCAATGCAGCTAATAAATAATACATTTATAAGTATTTTTTTGTACCGAAAGCCTGAAAAGTATAACCAGTTCACTTAACTTTTCATTTAAATAACTGCGAAGAAATTAAATAATAATTTCACAACAATTAAATCACCTTGCAGTAAGCACCTGTTCCTTTATTTTCATTTACAGATTTCATGTCAATTTAATAGTTAACATTGTCCCCATATGTAAAATTTTACTTAATTGACTGGCAAACAATTAGAAAGCCAATGTTTGGAACATGTCTGTAATGGGATTTAATATCTCTTCCATCATAACCTCATTATATATTGTTCTCCGGTTGGTTTTGTTATTAAATCTAAACGCATAATTTCCAACTATTCTATTGCCTTCCATATCAGTAAATTATTGTTTAATTAGCCTTAAATTATGTTTATTGCTTATTTATATTGTTTTTATGTCTTTTAATGTATTTGATATTGTTCTCATGTCTGTTACATCATTTGATACTGTTCTTGTGAAGTTTTTATTAATTAAGATAATATAGTTCTCCAGTCTTTTGCCTGATTAAATATTGTTCCCCTGTCATTTACATTATTTCATATTGTTTTACATTATATGTCATCATGTTTTTTTAACATCATTCAATATTGTCCTCATGGGTGTTACATTATTTGATATTGTTCTCATGTGTATTACATACAATGATATTGTCCTCATGAGTGTTACATTATTTGATATTGTTCTCATGTGTATTACATACAATGATATTGTCCTCATAGGTGTTACATCATTTAATATTGTCCTCATGGGTGTTACATACATTGATATTGTCCTCATGTGTGTTACATACATTGATATTGTCCTCATGGGTGTTACAGTATTTGGTATTGTCCTCATGGGTGTTACATACAATGATATTTGTACTTATAGGTGTAACATCATTTTTGATATTGTACTCATAGGTGGTACATACATTGATAATGTTCTCATAGGTGTTACATCATTTGATATTGTTCTCATGATGAGTGTTACATACATTGATAATGTCCTCATGGGTGTTACATATATTGATAATGTCCTCATAGGTGTCACATACAATGATAATGTCCTCATAGGTGTTACATCATTGATATTGTCCTCATAGGTGTTACATACATTGATAATGTCCTCATGGGTGTTACATCATTTTGTTACATCATTTGATATTGTTCTTATGGGTGTTACACCATTTGATATTGTTCTCATGGATGTTACATCATTTGATATTGTTCTCATGTCTGTTACATCATTTGATATTGTCCTCATGGATGTTACATCATTTGATATTGTTCTTATTCCGGTCTGATGTCTGTTACATAATTTATATATTTCTCATGTTTGTTACATAAGTGAATATTGTTCTTATGTATGTTACATCATTTAATACTTTCATCATGTTTTTTTAAACATAATTCAATATTGTCTTCATGTCTGTTACATCATTTTTTATTGTTCTCATGTTTGTCACATCATTTGATATTGTTCTCATGTCTGTTACATCATTTGATATTGTTCTCATGTGTGTTACATTATTTGATATTGTTCTCATGTGTTACATTATTTGATATTGTTCTCATGTTTGTTACATCACTCTAAACTATTCTGTTATGCATTTTATTATCCAACATTGTTCTATATCGATCGGATCACTTGATATTTTAATGATGTTTATCAATCCATTCTTATGCACATACATCCCACCTTCTTTTTTTTAAATAAATTCAAAATAAAAAAATCATGTATGGCATGTTACACCATTTTCATTACATTACAGGTTATAATATTAAATGGCATCCAGATTTATTAGTTAAGTGAGATAATCAGGATAAATCTACTGTAACTCTGAGTAACAAGTTTTAGTATCAAATTGGGCTCAAACCCCATTGCCTTAGTAGCAAAAGGTAAGTAATGTTAGACAGTGCCTTAGGCCTGGACTCCACTACAATTAATTTTCAACTTGAGTCTAACTCACTCTTTTGAAATATAAAATGATTTTCCTACCCTCGTTAAAATTTAATTACCACTACTAGACCATATATTAAACAGTATCTCAGGTCTCATATGTATAGTTATTTTTAAAACAGTATGGCTGCTATTATAAGAATCTCACATGGGTTTGAGGTTCGGATAGAAATTTCTTGCACATCGTATAAGTACTTTTTGTCTGCATTTTTACCAGGGTTGGATAATTTTATCTCACCATGGGCCGAGATAAAATTCTCGCGCTGGGACATTTTAATCATCTAGATGACGTAACTTATAAAATAAATGATGAAATTCATATAATTAAACATCTTAAAAGTGGTTGTTGTAAAATCTATGATGATTAATCACGTTAAAATAATTATTAATATGTTTGATATGCAAGAAAAAAATCATTCATGGAGTAAAAAATTCTGTCCCTTGGGATAACTGTGTTTGCTCAGGCGCAGAGCTCAATATAAAAGATAAATATGTTTTGATTTTTTTTAATGGGATTTTCTGGGGTTTAACACCATTTTCAACACATATCAGGCTACATTTGGCATATCTTAGAATGAATCTAAGTAGAACTGCTATCTTTCCGCAAGACACTGGCTAACTTTCTAAATAAATTTTTTTGAACAAGCGGGACTCAAAACAGTTATCCCTCTGGAGGGAATTTTTTATTTTAACCTCAAACCCATGTGAGATTCTTATATCCATCCCTAGGGATAACTGTGTTAATTTATACCTCAGCGTGGAATTTTCTATCTGAACCGAAAAAGCCATGAATGGTTCTTCTTGCCTATCAAACACATTGAATAATTAAGCATTTCAACTTAATTCATCATTATTTTTTTTAAACCGATCACTTTTTTAGATACTAAACGTAATATGCCTTACATTATGAATGGTTATAATGTCACAGCACAATCATGAATTTTATCTAACCCTGGTAAAAATGCAGATATCCTTATCCAGTACGCTAGAACTGTTTTTCTCAAAAGGTACATCTCATCTATGACAAACCAAATGTTCATGATGACAGAGCAGATGTATATTTAATGACAAAAACAATCAAACCATATACCGGATCAAAAACAATATTACTATTCTCTTTGTCCTGTTTGAAGTTCTTTATAAACATTCTTGTTTTGAGGTAGTCAAAGGTGGGATGGAAGAAACTAAATGGGAATTTCTTATCAAGCAATTTGATCTTTTGTTGATGTGGCTAAAAGTTCAATTGTATTTCATGTTTCAACAAAGCTATCAGTTACTTGTGGAGATGGGGTGTGCTCGAGTACTGGTAAACCTTCCATGATCCCAGGAGACAGTGGTTAGGTTAACTGATTGCCTGTTGGCCCTTGATTGCATAAAAATGATGCTAAATATTCAATCAATCAATCAATCAATCAATCAATCAATGTTTCAACATTGTTTTCAACAGTTTTACTGTCATATCATGACGCTGTCTACTTGAGACAGTATTTGGACTCAGGGATAAAAAATTAACAGAAATGTTGTAATATAACTTACATACTATCAGTAATGTAATAATGTAGCAAATTACTTTAATTGTGAAAAACAGTCATAATAATTATCAAATATTAATTACAAGTAATAACGCAAAGTACTAATCAAATACATTCTGTACTTCTTATAGGATTTTTATAAAAAATAAAATTGACAAAAAGAAGAAAAAAAAAAGGGTAAAAACAAATCTTTGTTTGAATGTTAATTCCATGTGAAAATTGATGTCTGAAAATCTATGCTCATTCATAGACATAACGTTTGCTCAGGTGCAGAGCTCAATATAAAAAATAAATATGTTTTGAATTTTTTAATGGGATTTTAATGGGGTTTAACACCATGTTCAACACATCTCAGGCTACATTTGGCATATCTAGTTTTACTGGTGAAGAAAGACCTTAGAATGAATCTAAGTAGAACTGCCGTCTTTCCGCAGACATTGGCTAACTTTCTCAAATAAATTATTTTGAGCAAGCTGGACTCGAACATACAACCTTAGTGGTACTAGAAGCTTCTTCGCTCTTCTTCGCTTGACGCTTAGCATTTACAGGATAGTTGAAGGTCTGGTCGACCCAGAGTCAGTATAATGTGACTGGGATGGGTATCATACCATGTGTCTGTGGCATGATACTACAGTGTGACAGCGCTCAGAATATTGTCTTAAGTAGACACCATTGCTATATGACTGAAAATTTTTTGACAGTGACGATAAACAACCTACAACAACAAATTTTTTTTGAAGAATGCTGTTTGTGAAATACAATAACATTTGAAAAGTTCGTATAAACCAACATCTGAGAAACCTTGCAAACTCTCTGCAGTGATGCCGATCATGTTTAGGTCACAAGTACGTACAGATATAAATCTTTATTGTTATTTCATAATAAAGACAGACAAAATACATTAGATGAAAACATAGTATGATGTTGTAGTCGTGAAACATCTATACAGAAATCGAAAATGCCCTTACGAATTGGGCAAACAGAATTGGGCTGATTTCCCTGCAGGAAATTAAATTAAAGTCTATTATGAGCATCTATCTAAATAAACATGCATTTGACATGCAATTTAAATGTTGCATTTACCATAGAAATGTGCCTCAAGCATGCTTGAGTGAACACTTATTACAAACATTTCCAACTATGTGAACCGTTTGATATAAAGCCGGAAATTAAATGCAATAAACGACAATACCATTGTAAATAATGTGTTACACGGCCAGTGCTGTGATAGCTAATTTGTGGGATGGGGGGTGGTGCTCAGAAATAGCCAACTGTTATTCTCATAAAATTTTCCCGATGGCAGCTTGTTTAGAATATGAATGGGTTTTTTTAAGCACCACTGTCAACACATTACAGGTTATTATAATTATATAGGTCATCTAGTTGCAATGGTGAACGTTTTTAATATGTCAGAATGATTAGTCTGAATAGAACTTATGTCTCTTGCAACTAATTGGCAAATTTTCTCACATTATAGTTGGACTAAGCCAGACTCAAACTACAACCTTAGCAGTGAGAGGTTCTCAAGTGGTCTCTGGACGGCATCTCAGAGGACCCAGGTGAACTTTGCTGGAATAAAATTGATGCTTGTATGCCATATAGCAATGGTTAATACGCCTAATCATTAATAATTATATAACCAGCGCTAGAAACACCTTATCTCTACAAGTCATTAACTACTTCCCCACATATTCTGAGGTGGGAGACTCATGGTTGTAGAACAAATTTAGTTCATGACCAATAATCACAGAGACTGTGGCCAGACAGGGATTCAAAATCACAACCCTGTATCAAGTCTACATTACCAACTGAGCTGACGAGGTGCGGACAGCCTGAACATGAAGGCCTCGACTGGAATGGGGATCAAGAACTTCATATTCATTTCATTATTGTCATTTATCATTGTTTGCTCATCATGAAGAGTCTCCATTCCAGAGAAACATTAATAGGCTATTAGCAATACAGTCAAACCCAAGTTAAAGCATTCACCTCTATTAATAAACAGTTACTTGTCTTAAGCAGATACATTTGCTTTTTCCCATTCCATGCTTTCATAACATTTAAATTAACCTGTATTAAGCAACAACCTGTCTTTAACCTATCTGGAGTATCATGCCGCAGACATATGGTACCCCACCCAGTCACATTATACTGACACAAGACCTAGAACTATCCTCTAAATGCTGAGCGCCAAACGAGGAAGCTTTTAGCGCCTTTTTTCAAGTCTTTGGTTTATGACCCGACCTGGGATCGAACCCACAACTTTCGGAATTTAATATGTTCACATGCTATAAACATAATTATACACCATGTTCTGGTCACCTACTAGGCATGTTTAATACAAACTGATATCTGTAAAGTCAATAAGCGAAACAGGCAAATAATTGCTTTTATTTGTTTTTGGATAAAACATTTATATGTTATTAGTAGGAGGTAAAAAATCACATCTATTTGACATTATCATTTATAGGCAATTTACTTTCAATACAGCTCTTTTCATCAAAGTATAGCAATTAATCAAAGTAAATGACCCAGATCAAAGTTGATGTTGGACTTATGTCTTATATTTGTTGAAAAGATTACACTCAGACTTATAGAAGAAGAAGAAGAAGAAGAAGAAGAAGATCCATACACAGTTCCAGTTATAAGTAAACAGTGTACAGAAAATATACAATGAGGGGAAAACATACAAGCTTCTTGTGGAAGACATTTGGATGCAATGGCTAAACACAAAAACACCAAATGGATGTAACGTTAAATCAAATTATACAAACTAACTCTTGTGAATGACTTACTTATAACTTTTTTTTTTTTTTTTTTTTTTTTTTTGGAATGGGGTTTAACGCCATTTTCAACACACTTATACTTATAACTGGAACTGTGTATGGATCTTAAAAGTTCGGGAAATTCTAATACGACGTAAATTGACGTTGCTAGCGTCACGTCATTTCCTTTTTAATGTTTTGATGTTATGTCATTTCCTGTCAGTTATTTATTTAAACTTTACAAAATTGATGTGACATAGTCCTTAAAAGACTGCGATTTTCCTGAAGAAGGCGAAAGCCGAAAAATTTGTGAAAAAAAGAGTTTATTATAGACATTGATATGATATAATAGGTAGCAATTTATCCATGAATATCAAGAGTAATGGGCTTATGTTTCAGACTAGACATGCAATTTCATGTTATTTTACATTAAAGCCTGATCTTGACCTTTGTGTAACCTTGACCTTGACATCTGATGTAATGGTCTAAGTATTTCAACAGTTAGATGCAGTTGAAACATTATCATGACATAATGATCACTTGTGTCAAGCTATTTTAAAATCCCTAAATGTAAGTTACAGACCAATTGTTGATCAACTGATAAATTGAGCCAAGTGTTTTTGAAATGCATCCATGTATGATAAAGTTAGAGGACAACCTTGAAATCTCAAACAGATTCAAAGAGTTGTCATACATAAACAAAGTGTGACCGTGTCTAGGTTTTACTTATGACATGTCGTCATGTCATCTTGATAAACTGAGCCAAGTTAAAGACAAAGTCACAGACCAGACAAGCAATATCAAACATATTGAAAGTGTGACCTTGACCTTTGCAGAAAGGTTCTGGGTCTTACATGCGACACTTAATTATGTCATGTTTATCAACTGAACAAAGTGTTTTTAAAATATATCCATAGATGACAAAGTTATAGATCGGACAAGAATTCTCACACAGGCTGAAAGTGTTGTCAAACAAACTCAAAGTGTGACCTTGACCTTTGAGGTAAGCATGTGGGTCTTACACATGAGACTTTGTAACGTCATGCTGATGAATAGAGCCAAGTGTTTTTGAAATGTATCCATAGGTGACAAAGTTTCAGATCGGACACGAAATCTCAATCAGATTGAAAACGTCATCAACCAAAGTCAAATTGTGACCTTGACCTTTGAAGTGGGATTCTGGGTGTAACGCCTGACACATCATCATGTTATGTTGGTCATTTGTAGCTAGTATTAACAAAATCCATCTATGCATGACAAAATTACAGGCCAGACACCAAATCTCAAACAGATTGAAAATGTTGTCAAACAAACTCAAAGTGTGACCTTGACCTTTGAGGTATGGGTCTAATTCGTGACACATCATGTTATGTTGATCATTTGTAGCAAGTATTCATAAAACCCATCTATGTGTGACAAAATTACAGACAAGACTAGAAATCTCACTCAAACTCAAAGTGTTGTCAAACAAACTCAAATTGTGACCTCGACCTTTGAGGTATGGGTGTGGGTCTTACTCGCAACACGTCATCATGTTATGTTGATCATTTGTAGCAAGTATCAACAAAAGCCATCTATGCATGACAAAGTTACAGGCCGGAAACAAAATACCGGAGGGGGGGGCATAAAAACAAAAAAAGGAAAAGAAGAAGAAAAAGAAAAAAGAAAAAGAAGAAGGAAAAGGAGAAGAAGAAGAAGAAGAAGAAGAAGAAGAAGATGAACACGGAGAATGAGAAGATTAAGAAGTAGAAGAAGAAGAAGATGAAAAAGAAGAAGAAAAAGAAGGAAAAGAAGAAGAAGAAGGAAAAGAAGAAGAAAAAGAAGAGGAAAAATAAGATACAGAAGAAGAAAAAGATTTAAACAAAAGAAAAAGAAGAACCGGAGGAAGAAGAAAAAAAGAAGATCTTTTTTCATAATAATAGGTCTATAGGTCTCTCCATTATAATGATGACTGTTATTATTATTTATATGTTTTTATTTCTCCATTATAATGATGACTATAATTCTTATCTATATGTATTTATTCTCTCCATTATAATGATGACTGTTATTATTATCTATATGTATTCATTATCTCCATTATAATGATGACTATAATTGTTATCAATATGCTTTTATTCTCTCCATTATAATGATGACTGTTATTATTATCTGTATGTATTTATTCTCTCCATTATAATGAAGATTTTTACCATTATTTTGTGACTGTAAAATTTTATAGAAAATTTCTACAAAATCTCATCAATTATAATTTTATCCATTTCATCAAATAAAGGAAATACAACAACTCAAATAGAGCTGCTACCTGAGGAAAAATAATGAAATAAAATGTTACAATTGAATCACAAAACATTATTTGTAATACAATCAAATGTTGAAGTATACACACAAGTTAATGAAAATCTGCTTAAGGCCAATTTAAAAACATGCATTAATGATAATAATCAACTTCATCAAAGAAACAACAAACAGACAGAGAGCTGATTTCCAATAACAGATAGCAGTGAGTGAGGTTCTCCCAGCAAATATAAAGTATCTCGATATACACCACACATAGGCCTTTAGTCGGTGGAATTTCATTTACAGTTTAGTGCAAACACATATTGGAACAAAAAAAGCATAATTAATCAATTTACTCAATTATACTACAGTGTTCACATGTTTGTTACCTGCTTTTTAATATTAACTTTGGTTCTCTTTCATCGTCTCATCGTTAGTGAAAGTTATATTAGATAGCATTTGGACAACATAGTGTTGAGTCGGGATTTTATGCCGTAACTTCAAAAACAGTGTTATTTAACATGCTCATAAGAAATCACTTTGAAGATGCTGTAAGTGGTGAATTTATTATGAATGATTTTAATCAATATCGCGTAAAATCACTCGAGAACCTCTGTTCTTAATTGCGTAATCAAGAACTCAGACAGGATATATCAAAAATGCATTTTTTTTTTACGAAAAAAAAACAACACAACAGGTTAATTAGCGCATTGATTATTTAAGAAATTAAAATGTGAAAGAAAATAAAAAAAATTAGAGTTGTTCCTTTAAAGTATAAGTACTGTACTGGTAAGATCAAAAAGATAATCGCAATTGGTCAGTTTGTCTAAATTATAATTGAATTATATTTCATCGGCTATGAAAGCGGGTGCGAATGCAATTGAAAAAACATTATTTTTTCATATCATAAAACAATTGACCAAATGTGACCTGATGCATATCGTACACAATATCTGCTGGGAAAAAAAGTGTTGACTTTGGATGAATTAACCGTCTGAATTTTCGGAAAAGGTGTCGATAACACAAAGAATCAGAATGTGTCCTACTGTAACCGCGAGATAATGGAAGAATACAAGCTACACTTTTTTTACTGGATTGTATGGCATCTGCTAAATGAAAAATTCATACAGATTTATTTTATGCTAAATTGAAACATAATGATTTTTTAATTTTATAACATTAATTTTTTTTTTTTATTTAAATGAACTTCAATATAAAAAAAGTGTCAGTAAAGATATTTTCTTCCTGAAGAATTGTCTCATTGACCCACAGACGTACAACGTACAGGTATGGTACATGTACCATCATGATTGTGTCATCACTTTTTATCTGTCTCAATAAACATCATCACTTCAGCTTTCTTGGTAAACGTATGGACCCTCTATTAAGCAGCCACCTGTGTTAAGCAGCAAGTTTGACCATTTCCCTTGGGTATCTGCTTAATACAGGTTCCACTGTTCATTACATCCATTAAATCCATACTTGTGTTTTTACAGCATTAAAGGAGTAAATCGGGGAAGTAAAGGGTAAACCAATTTTAAAGTTTTAAAGAATGCTGATATATTCACTTTAACCCTTTACTTCATATAAACGCCTTTGGACACCTCTAATATAGACGCCTTTGGACACCTCTAATATAGACGCCTTTGGACACCTCTAATATAGACGCCTTTGGACACCTAATATAGAAGGCTTTGGTTTACTTAATATAGAAGGCTTTTGAATTATTGGGTGAATTATGTTTATATTAACTGACAGAGTGGAAAACAGTGCAGGAAGTGTTCAGATTGCTCGTTATGAGCAATCTGAACTTTTCCTTCACTGTTTTCAAAGGCCTTCTGTGATTGGTACGGAAAAACGCATATCAATGGAGTAAAGGGTTGACTAGTGATGAACAAGCTTTTTTTTTTATCAAGATGAAGATCTTCCAGACTCCTACATCTACCACAAACTTATTATCAAACAGAATGACAAAGTAGCCAAAACCAGTTGTGAGTTATCAAATACTAAATTAAAGCAAAATAAAGAATTGCGAAGAAACATTGGAGAAGTAAGTATTAAGGAGTAATCCGGCAGTATCAGCCTGAAGGGGGGGAAAGTTTAACAACTGATTATGAAAGAAGAGTAAAAGAATCTACATAACACTTCTCCAATATCTGCGGTCGTTGTTGAATTCTCTGCAGCTGATCCGTGGTTACAGCCATCGATGAGGAGGGTGTGTTGTCAGATAAACTAATAACAGGCTTGTAGTGGGACTTAAAAATGTGATTTATGATTTATAGAAGTTAACAGTTAATGACAATGGAGAAGGAAAGTGATGGAAATATATCGCAGCAAGGTAAGCAGATGTGTTTTTAATTTTTTCATTACCGTAATTAAAATGGTGTGTGTTTTTTTATATTTTTTCTTTCTTTGATTGAAACGTATATTATAAAAGTTTCATTGCAATTTAATTCTTTTCCTGCATTAAGCAAAAAATAGAACAGAAACAAACAAATATAATTTTACTAACAACAGTTAGGTAAAAGGAGAAGACCAAAGGACAAATAGGAAAAAAGGTATAAGGTAATAAAGATGGCTGAGATTACACGTAGTCAAGACACAATCACCAAATGCTTTAATTATCACAATCATGTTATTTTGTTTTTATTTATTAATTTAGTATGAAGAAAGTTACTTATCCAGAGATTGGATAATTAAAAAAAACTCATCCAGAGATTGTTTGATTACAGAAAACTTATCCAGAGATAGAATAACTATAATACTCATCAAAAAATTAAAAAATTAATGAAAACCTATCTAGAGATTGAATAATTACAGAAAACTCATCTAGAGATTGAATAATTAAAGAAAACTCATCGAGGGATTGAATAATTACAGAAAACTCATCCAGATATTGAATAATGATAGAAAACTCATAGAGAGATTGAATAACAAAAGACATTTATTTCATCTAGAGATTGAATAGTTAAATAAAACTCATCCAGAGATGGAATAATTACAGAAAATTCATCCAGAGATTGAATTATTACAGAAAATTCATCCAGAGATTGAATAATTAGAAAACTCATTGAGAGATTGAATACTTAAAAAAAAATCATTGAGCGATTGAATAGTGAATAAAAACTAATCCAGAAATGAAATAATTAAAGAAAACCCAACAAGATACTGGATAATTGAAGAAAACTCATCCAGTGATTGAACAATTGAAGAAAACTCATCCAGTGATTTATCAATTGAAGAAAGATTATCCAGAGACTGAATGATTAAAGAAAACATATCCAAAGATTGAATAATTAAAGAAAAACTCCCCCATCCAGAGATTGAATAATTAGAAAAACTCATCCAGAGATTAAATAATTACAGAAAACTCATCCAGTGATTGAACAATTGAAAAAAAACTCTTCTGGGAATTGAGTAATGAAAGGAAACTCACCAAGAGATTAAATAACAAAAGAAAACTCATTCAGAGATTGAAAATTCAAGAAAACTCATCCAGAGATAAAAAAAAAAAATATAAAGAAAACTCATCGAGATTCGATAATTAAACAAAAATATAAAAAATTGAGTAATTAATGAAAACTCATCCAGAAATTGAATAATTACAGAAAACTCATCCAGAGATGAAAACAGAACTTCCTGTTGTTCACTAGTATTCATAATTCAAAAATTGCAATAAGAAGATATGTTTTTAATTGAAAATTCCCCTTTATTAAACAGAACAAACCAGAAAGAAAACTATTTGTTGATACTACATGCAAACTATCAAAGCTCCAGGCCTTGCACTTTGAAAGAAGAATATTTTTAAAAATTTGAAAAAATAAACTGATAAATCCCCTCATGGTTGTGAGGCCATAATTTGATACCAGTGTCATAACTTGATCACACCTGAGAGGACTTCATGTGAGAATGCAGAACACAAAACTTGAAGCAAATCTATCAAGCAGTTTCAGAACAGAAGATAATGACTGACGGATGGACGCAGGACTGTGAATCACAAAAACTCCCCTACAAGCAAATAACAAACATTTACCAAGACAAAATATCTGAAAGAAACATACATATAGACACAGTTTTCCTAAGTTACACTGAATGCAGCAGCTATTTCAGTAGACCTAATTACTACAAATCTAAAAGGACTGAAAAACAACAGAAATTTACCACATGAGCTGTGGAATGGAAACATTTACGTAGACAAAACACAACAGGTGAAGAAAAAAGCCCCAGAAGAAATGAAAAACTTTTTTTTCTCTCATAATTTTGTT